>CM061048.1:70914234-71073610 GCA_030762985.1 Adelphocoris suturalis
CCGTGTCGCAGCCGCGTGGAGCGCTAGGCTCGTGTACCAAGTGCTGGGTTCGATCGTTTTGTACTGAGCCGTTTTGTAATATTCCGGCCTTAGATTTGTATCTGAAAGGGGAATATGTTGGGCTTGGTTGAGGTACTGAAAAGTATCTTTCGTTTTTTGTGCATTTGGAGTGTATTTGACACTCGGATCGGCCCCGAGTAAGCTTGCGTCGAATATCGTGGGTATTCGGACAGCTTGGTCGAATCGTAATGATCGGCTTCAGAGCGAGTCTGAAAAGTTTCCTCGATCTTTTGTATAGGCGAGGCTTGTTCGAAAGTTTCTCGAACGAATACGTCGGGCGAGAAGGCGATTCGGACGTGAGGGCCGCGCCTTTCGCTGGGTTCAGCGGGCTCGCCGTGTGGCCGGTAGGGCGCACTGCGTGGACTACTCGGTCCAGCTTCGCCGTCGCCCTCCTCCCCCTGCAAGGGAAAGTAGGAAGGCCGGCGTTCCATCGAATTGATCGAGTTTTTGCTCGTTTCGATGCCTCTATGTGTGAATAATAGAGGGTTTTGGAGGTGGACTCGCTTGCCAGAACGTCTTTCCAATGTTCAGATGGCAGGGTCCTACCTCGTAGCTTTGAAAAAAGCTTCCTTAGACGGTAAATTAGAGCGGAGGAGCTGAGTAATTTACCGGCGTGCCCACAACGGTCGACTACGAGCTTAAGGCTATGTAATCCGGGTGACACGGCTCGGAACGTCCCTCGGGCGTGCGAGCTAAAGAGAATATCGATAGCTGCACCGGGTGGCGTCCTAACAGATGAACTACGTTGGGCAATGAGCAGGATGAATAATCACTGGACTCGTAGATGCCAATGCGAGATCTGCGTGGAGAGGAGGACTGGCTTGTAGAAAGCAGTAAAAACTCGTTCTTGAGATGACTTCGTGTAGCAGAAGGTTCGTCAGCTTGGTGCGTGTAGAAATCTTCGTACTTCAGAGTGTGTCGTCGTCGAGAGCGGAGAGGGAATGAATTTCGGAGGGCTCCCAGCGGGGTATTTATAGGGAGGGGGCCGCCTCCTGCCGCCTCCTGGTTGGTCCCCCAGTAAATGTTTGGGGAGGTCTCCTTGCGTGTTCTCTTTAATATTTCACTTTTGGGAGAGAATTTAGTATTTTCTCTCTGGTGAAATATTTTGTTTGACGGAGTTGTAACTCGACGTCTTATAAATATTTTTGTGGTGTGCCTACCTCTTTTTGGTAGCCCTGAAAAGGGCTGTTGAAAAGAGGTGGTGGATTTCACCACAGGGGCCTCCCCAAGACGTCGCGTTATCAACGACGACGCCGATGGGGGAGAACTGGGAGGTCTACTCGGAACTCTCCGTAGGAGAACCTCGCCAGTTGGGGCGGAGGCGGAGGTGCAGGCCTCGCGTCCCGTCCCTGTGGTGCGCCCCGGCCTCGTCGGTTTCGACGAGCGCCGCGGGGCGGCCGTGGCCGGCCCGAGCTCTGCTGCGGTGGAGCTGGTGGCTGGAAGGGCCGGGGCCTTGTCCAAACCACCTCTGTGGGAGCGTTCGCCGGCTTCTCCTCTTTCTTCGGCGAAGGCGGGAGCGGTGCGAGCGGTGCAGGGAGGGTTTCTTCTGCTAGGAGGAACTCCTCTACCTCTTCTGTCAGCATAGGAGAGTTGGAGGCTGCCATGGTTGAGATTGGTATGGTCTCTGGCTGTGGGGTGCTCCATATTTATACCTCCCACTGTTCCTACCCGAAAAAAAATGGGCGTGGCCTGTTTTGAGCGCAGTCACCCACTTTTTGTCAAATTTGGTAGAAGGAATGCGCCCTCTGGCGGATTTCCGGGGAGTTTTCTCCTTACTTTCTGTCTGATTTTGTGACACAGATTGTCCTTGCGATACAGCTTCTTCCGAGTGTAGAGTATAAGCTGGTTTGATTTGCTGTTTGGGAACTTTCTTAGTATGTTCGCCAATTTGCACAGTAACCGAAAACTTATCTCTTTTAACCACTTTGAATGGTCCCGTGTAAGGACATTGCAGAGAGGTGAGCTGTGTGGGCACTCTGATATAGACATGAGTACATGTATCCAAATTTTTGGGCATGTTTACGGCATATTTCGTATTATTATGTTTAATATGCGTAGGTCGGAAGAAAAGAGGTTCCGAATCCGAGACGTTCCATAATGGAATGGAACAGATCTGATTCAAGTTGGGTACCTTGATCACTTGTGATGTATTTAGGTACGCCCTTTGAAGCTACCCAAATATTGATAAAGGCATTTGTGATTGTGGTTGTTTCGATGTTGTTAAGAGGAACTGCCTCTAGCCAACCCGTTGCTCTGTCAACCATCATCAAAATGTAACGTTTCCCTCCTTTTGCTAAAGGTAAGGGTCCAGTAATATCCACGTGTACGTGTGAAAATTTGTTTGCCGTTTCAAATTCGGAGTAAGGGAGCTTCACGGAGCGCGTGATTTTTGCTCGTTGGCAAGTTTCGCACGCTCGGACCCAGTTTGAGACATCTGCACGTAGTCCGTGCCAAAAATATCGTTGTTTAATTTTATACACTGTAGAGTGTATACCTGGGTGTCCCAAATTGTGAATTTGGCTTATTATTTCTTCCCTTATTTCGTTTGGAATATAAGGTCTAGGGTGTCCTAGGTCTAGGTTACACCAAATTTCTCCTTGAGAGAATTCAACTCGTGTGAGTTTCAATTTGTCCTCCGCGGTAGGGGGGGGAGCGAATTTGTGAATTTGAAATGTGCAGTAGAAGATTGCATTCTATTGCAGCCGTAATTTTCGAAATTTCAGCTATAGGTGGACCCTCGTTCGTCTGTGTTGAAATCGATTTCGATTGAATTTCAACCGGATCGAAGGGTCTGGAGAGTGCGTCGGCGACGACGTTGCTCTCTCCTGAAATATGACGAATGTCACTCGTCATTTGAGAGATGTATGTTAGCCATCTTAATCTCATTTTAGAAAAATGAGCATTCTTTTTAAGCATCGTGCCTAGCAGAGGCTTGTGATCCGAACAAATATGGAAGGATCTGCCGTCCAAGTCGTTGTGCCAGTGAATGCACGCTTGGTAAACGGCGAACATTTCCTTGTCGAATGATGCTTTGTTCTTCCATTGTTCTGGAATCTCTTTGCTGAAAACTCCCAATGGTTGGTACCTACGATTTGCAGCCATGTTTGTCTGTTATTTCTTGTTCTAGCGCTGCACCGATGTGTGTGTCGGATGCGTCACAGACTAATCTCCACTCCGCTGTACTGGGTGTGGGTGTGTGAGCAATGTTATGCAATGTTGCTTTGATCATTGCTTGCTTTAAGCTGTTAAAAGCTTTTTCTCTCTTGATGTCCATTCGATAGGTGTTCTGTCATTTTTTTTGTTTGACTGAATGGAGTCATACAGAGGTTGTGCCGTGTGAGCGAATTTGCTCGAGCATGCTCGGTAGAAACCACACATACCTAGGAATCTGCGTAGACTTCGTACGTCCACTGGCCTAGGAAATTGTTCTATGGCTTCTATTTTGTCTCGTTTAGGGAATTATTCCTTCCTTCGAGATAGTGAAACCTAGGAAAATCGACGGTAGGTTTCGAAAAAATGCATTTCAACAAAACCTACTCGAAGTCCGTGTTCCCCTAGTTTGTCAAAAATTTGTTGTAGGTGGTTCATGTGTTCGTTATAATTCTTCGAAGCCACCAGGATGTCATCTAGATAGACAAATGCGAAATCAAATTTTCGCATGATGCTGTCCATGTATCTTTGCCATGTTTGAGCCGCTCCGGCCAAACCCATGCTCATTTTCTTAAACTCATAAAGACCGAAAGGTGTAATAATCGCAGTTTTATGAGCGTCATCTGGGTGCATCGGAATATGATAATACGCTGATTTTAAATCTATTGTTGAATAGATTTGCGTATCATGTAAATTCGCTTGGAACGAGCGAATGTGAGGAGGAGGGTAGGCGTCTTTCTTCGTTTTTCGCGTTGAGGAAACGGTAATCGCCGGTGATTCTCCATGACCCGTCTTTTTTTGGTACACAGTGTAACGGAGATGCCCATTCGGAATCCGATGGTGCAATTATGCCTTCTGAAAGCATTTCGTCAAAAGTCTTTTTGACTTGAGCCCGTTTTTTCTCCTGCCATGGGTCTTGCTCGGAAGTGTACTGGAGTTCCTTCCGTGGTTTATACGGTGGTAAACCCCGTTGTTCTTCCATTTACCATGAATTTTGCTCATTTTATCATTGTATTTGTTAATGATAGAGCGAATGTTTTCGTCCTCCGTGATTTGCACGTCCTCTGGTTGAGGTGTATTGTCACGGTGAGGGATAGTAGTTGCAATTTGTTCGTCAGTGAACTTTTTGTTCATGACTGCAGCTATATTTTGATCGGCATAGCACTTCATTTTATCTTTATAAATGTACTTGTGTTTGACCCGTATTCCGATATCCCAAGATTCGAGAAATGGGATACCTAGGATCGCTAGATCGACTCTCGTGATCATAAACTCGGTGGTCATGTCCCCGAGGCCGATGTTAATTGTTGTGTCAGCTCGCCCTAGTGTATCTATAGGGGCTCCGTTAGCTGCTGTGAGCTTAACGTTGGACTTGAGAATTTTCAAGCCCAATTTTTTTGTGACATTGTGGGGCAGGATGTTCACTTCTGCTCCCGTGTCAATGAGAAATTCAGTGCCATTCAGTTTGCACTTGAAAAAAAAGCCTTTTATACTCAGTAGACTGCCGGCGTATAGGCTCAGATACACTGGCAGTTATTCGTTTTCCGAATTCTCTGTGTCGGAAGTCGGAACGGTACTTTCTTGTGCCGATTGCTGAGTATTTTTCGGTAGAAACCCGTGGTTTAGGCTGGCTTATAGTCGCAGCCTTTCTGTTAGTTTTGGAAGCAGTGTTCGTCTTCCAAGTGCAGTGTTCTGGGTCTGCACATTTGCGAGTTTCGTTACCGAAACGTGCGTGGTTTCGACAGACATAGGCCGTCGGTTTATGAGGCTTACTCTCCACTGGTTGAGGTTTGAACTCAGCTTGTTTCGGGAGGGCCTTTTTGAGACCAGTATTTATGGGTTTCGGAGTAGATTCAACTCCTCGTATGTTCAGAGAAGTATTTTCTGCTCTGTACGCGTGTAGCGTATCAGCTAGGTCGAGCCGGGAGGTCGTGGTAGGCTGAGCTGCGACCATACCTCGTGCTTCGATGGGCAGAGTCTCAATCCACGTTTGAGTGATTAGAGCTTCCGAAAAGTACCCAACAGCTTTCGAGTGCATCTCGTGGTACTTGGTGCTGGGTTTTTTGGCGAGAGATGCGGGGTCCTCGAGTGCGAGGAGCCTGTCCTGTAAGGACAACCCATATTCTCGTTGGAGGCGTTGTTTGGCCTCTTCGTAGGGAGCGTGGGGTGCCGTGAGGTAAGCTGAGTCGATAGCTTCCCTCATTTCTTCTGGTACCCACTTGTATATAGCTGAGAAGCATTCGTTTTGCGTTCTCATGTGTTTTCTCACGCAGTATTGATCGAATTCGGCGCGAGTGCACGATCAATATTCTTCTTTTGGAAGACTGGTTTTTGATAATCTCCCATCTCCTCTAAAAGTGCTTGAAAACCACCTTGTGTAGAGGGATGTTGCGTGAGATGTGGGGCGTAGAGGCCCGGCGGGGGTCGCACGCCCGCAGTGGGTCCCTGAAATCCACTAGCTTCATAAGAGGGAACGAAATGCTCCGTGTTGAGCCTGTTCAAAGGCGGGGTCACCATTTGTAGTGGATTTATATAGGTTTGACTTGGCGTAGGTAGACCAAGTCGGACATTTATATCCCGGTTATGCGGGTTGGTCTCCAGGCCACCCCCGCGAGGAATGCGGGCGGAGCCGCCAAGGTCAACTGGTTTCGCGGACTGAAAGGGGGGATAGTCCGTGTCGCAGCCGCGTGGAGCGCTAGGCTCGTGTACCAAGTGCTGGGTTCGATCAGTTTTGTACTGAGCCGTTTTGTAATATTCCGGCCTTAGATTTGTATCTGAAAGGGGAATATGTTGGGCTTGGTTGAGGTACTGAAAAGTATCTTTCGTTTTTTGTGCATTTGGAGTGTATTTGACACTCGGATCGGCCGAGTAAGCTTGCGTCGAATATCGTGGGTATTCGGACAGCTTGGTCGAATCGTAATGATCGGCTTCAGAGCGAGTCTGAAAAGTTTCCTCGATCTTTTGTATAGGCGAGGCTTGTTCGAAAGTTTCTCGAACGAATACGTCGGGCGAGAAGGCGATTCGGACGTGAGGGCCGTGCCTTTCGCTGTCGCTGGGTTCAGCGGGCTCGCCGTGTGGCCGGTAGGGCGCACTGCGTGGACTACTCGGCCCAGCTTCGCCGTCGCCCTCCTCCCCCTGCAAGGGAAAGTAGGAAGGCCGGCGTTCCATCGAATTGATCGAGTTTTTGCTCGTTTCGATGCCTCTATGTGTGAATAATAGAGGGTTTTGGAGGTGGACTCGCTTGCCAGAACGTCTTTCCAATGTTCAGATGGCAGGGTCCTACCTCGTAGCTTTGAAAAAAGCTTCCTTAGACGGTAAATTAGAGCGGTGGAGCTGAGTAATTTACCGGCGTGCCCACAACGGTCGACTACAAGCTTAAGGCTATGTAATCCGGGTGACACGGCTCGGAACGCCCCTCGGGCGTGCGAGCTAAAGAGGATATCGATAGCTGCACCGGGTGGCGTCCTAACAGATGAACTACGTTGGGCAATGAGCAGGATGAATAATCACTGGACTCGTAGATGCCAATGCGAGATCTGCGTGGAGAGGAGGACTGGCTTGTAGAAAGCAGTAAAAAACTCGTTCTTGAGATGACTTCGTGTAGCAGAAGGTTCGTCAGCTTGGTGCGTGTAGAAATCTTCGTACTTCAGAGTGTGTCGTCGTCGAGAGCGGAGAGTGGAATGAATTTCGGAGGGCTCCTAGCGGGGTATTTATAGGGAGGTGGCCGCCTCCTGCCGCCTCCTGGTTGGTCCGCTTAATTTCATTAATTCTACTGTGCAATCTCATTGGTTCGCACAGTGTTTTCCCAGTATCTGTGCATATGATAGCTGAGTTGGTCTTCCGAGTTGGTTTCCCTGCGTCCGTTGCTTTGACGGGGTCCCCGGGGGTGGCTGAACGGCCTTGAGTTTTCCTGTTTGAGGTTTCTCATTCAAGGCGACTTGTTTCGAACTTTTTGTCGCATCTATCTCGCCCAGTAAATGTTTGGGGAGGTCGCCTTGCGTGTTAATCTTTAATATTTCACTTTTGGGAGAGAATTTAGTATTTTCTCTCTGGTGAAATATTTTGTTTGACGGAGTTGTAACTCGACGTCTTATAAATATTTTTGTGGTGTGCCTACCTCTTTTTGGTAGCCCTGAAAAGGGCTGTTGAAAAGAGGTGGTGGATTTCACCACATCAAGGTATACCCAAGTTAACTGTAAAATTCGATAACCTTGCGGATTGCCTTTTATGTAACCTTTCTGAGTCAGATACTATCTTTCATTTTCTTTGTGTATGTCAGGTCCTTCGTGGAGAGCGTTTTTCTTTTTTTCTGACAAATGACTCGTCCTTCTACGAACTCTCTTCTTTGTTGCTTCTTCAAGATGTGGCCAAATGTAAAAAAGTGTTTTGCTTTGTTAACAATTGTTTACTTATAAGCAGTGGCGTAGCTAAGTCATTTCTCATGGAGGGGCAACAGTCAAGAAAATAATTTTATTTTATAGTTTTAGTACTCATTTCTAGTACTTGTGTTGAGCATATAAAGACTGTATAATAAACACCATACGTTGATATAAGTAGATATTCAATGGTTTTTCGTAATTATTTGAAATAACGTACGCTTTCATATTCACAAACCTACCTATGGATAATTAAAGCATACCTAATACTATTTAGAAAAACTATCATCCAATTAACTAATAATCAGAATGTTGAAAACTACGATGAATACGAAATACCTGCGGATGAACTGAGGAGCACTAGGCTTATATACTATAATTATACCAGACTTACTGCCTGCAAAATCATATATTTTCACCCTTACAGGTTTATCCACAATTGTTACTTGTTGATCTGGACAATTTCACACAATTGTATTATATAAGTACGTGGGATAAAAAACGGGACATGAAACCGATAACAAGAATTTTACAACAAAATGTAAACAAAACTATTGTACTGAATTCAAATCCGAGGTCAGTTTTTTTTTAAAGCTCGTTTTTAGTAAGAAACCGACCAATAAGCTCCCGCCGGATGCAGGACCACCCCTAAATTTTGTAAAGTAGGTAGGTAGTTTAATGAGGAGAGAGCAAACATTTGTCTCGATCTAGCGGATACCATAGCAAGCTTGTAACTACATTGGAGTATTGTAAATGTACTGTCAGAAGCTGTTGCTCAGTCCTACCTAGTGAGCCTTCCTTTTCTCTTCTTCCCTTTGAGTTTAAATAGTAAATAGATAAAATGATGAATTATTTATAATCTCAATGCTTCTTACATGGAAGTAGGCAGACAATGTCTGAAATACCTAAAGCCCATATATGTAGGTACTGGCGATCGTTACTAAATTTACTGGTGAGCCTAATTTAATTGTAATATGGGACATATCCTTGTGGCTTGGGAAGCATCCCAGCAAAATCCGAACCCGAAACTCTTTCTATTTATCTCTAATTTTGTTTTGGAAATTTGTTCTATCAATAGTGCAAAGTAATAATAACTCAATTTTAGTTATAAATTTATCATAACCAGACAAGAATTGTGAGAACCTATTGAATTTGTACTGGGTTGCGGTGGGGCTCCAGTGCCCCCCCCCCCCCCCCCCCCCCCCCCCTCCACGATGTTTTCACATGAATTGCATTGCTAACAAATTAATTAAAATTTCCGGTCATTTCTATTATACGACCGCAAAGCTCGAACAATTTTCTATAGAAACAGAGTACCTAGGTACCTATTTTATCTTAGGTACCTACCTCAATTGATGAAATTATTCACAAAATGAAAGGTTTTAGGTACCTACGTGCCTAGGTACTTGTTTTTCACAAAATACACTGCATTTAACAAAATACACAAATATAATTTACAAGAAACTCAGTATAGGTACCTTACTGATAAGACAAGGAAAAAATACCTGGTACTACCATCGTCCAGCCAGATAAGACAAAACATTATTTTCTCAACTGGTCTATTGGACATTTATTTTATGAACAAAGCAACATATATAGCAAAAACTATTCACTCAACTTCCATAGAAAATTATTAGAGCTTTGTCTATGACTTTTTGTTACGTCTATTTATTCGGATTTTCGATTGTTGCTAATATTTTGTTTTTAAATTACAGTACTGGCAGAACTATGGCCAATTATGGATAATTGTACTGTCATATCAAAGCGAGAAATATTCTACTTGTGGCCTTTCGGACTTGCTACATGGCTCTGGGGAACTGTCTTCATCAATAGAGGCCGAGCCAAAGACGCGCAGGAAACTGTGAACCAGGCGTCGAAATCTATCAACTCAAGAAAGGTAGGTACCTACCTACCAACCTAACTGTTAAGTTACATGAAACAATAGATTTAGTACCAACTCGAATGTCATAAAATCTTGCTTCAGTTGTATACAAACATCTACGTAGCTTTAAATAGGTACCTACCCACTATTAGGTACCTACCTACCTAAAACCTAACTCACCTGATTTATTCAAATGAGGGCAAGTTTCATTTCGTTGTGATATTTTGACACAAGATAGAGAAAAAATGGAAGTTAGTGAAAAAACTTTGTCTATTTCCACGAAAAATAAAGAGTTACAATGTTAAATCGATTTTGATGCTTGGGCCATCATCAGTAACAAATAATAACTGAACACACATTAGAAAGGACACAGCTTACATAATCACAGGTGAAGGGAGATTCAATCCCATTGGTCGAGAGAAAGGAAAGGGGGCTGGAGTTACAACCAATGAAGTGAACTTCATTAGATATAATCCCCCTTCACTTAGCTTGAACTTAATTGGTTGTACCTCCAGCCCCCTTTCCTTTCTCTTGACCGATGGGATTCAAGCTCCCTTCACCTGTGATTATATGAGCTGTGTCCTTTCTAATGTGTGTTCAGTCATTGTTTGCTAATGTTGATGGCCTAACGAAATCGATTTAACATTGTAACTCTTTATTTTTCGTGGAAATGGACAATGTTTTTTCACTAACTTCCGTTTTGAAATAGGTTTCCACAACTTCGTCGAGGGTGATTTTTTTTAATTTTAGTTCGTATAAGATAAAGAAAGTATACTACCAGTAGCCCCACAGAAAACCTCTATTTCTGAAGAAAATCTGAATTAACTGTGAAGGCGGTGGAGGTCTGTAATATAAATGTAAGGTAAAAAAATGATCTTTGAGGCTTTATTATCTTCTTTTAATGCGGTTTGAGGCTTACAGAACACCTGTAGAAGTTCTCCAATGCAAAGTAGCGACGTTTCTCCACTGTGAAAAAGTTTTCACATCGAAATAAAGTTATAGAACCCCTCCCCTGTATTGCCATTTGCATGAAAAATCGACTTGAACCAGCTGATTACCTACTTTACTTATGGATCTCTTGAACATAGAGGGTAGATAGAAAGGCATAATGCAATCTATTAATAAACCGAATTATTTCCATCACCTTAAATATGGAGTTTCAACTAAAACGTAGGTATTAAAGACGACAGCTTCATGGTTTGGCCATAAGGAACGTATGAATGATTGAAGAAACAGGTGCCATGAAGGTTTGTTGCACAAGGTCAAATGTCCGAAAACGAACAAGAGGGAATGAAAAAGAGAGCATGTAATGTAGGTAGGTACTTCGGGCAAATGCTTGCGTATAGAAGAAGAACTATACAAAACTCCTCCCTCAACATGTTTTCGATGGGGAATTTTTCATTGTTATTTTTATTTGCTCAATAGAAATATCTGATTGAGAATCCAAAAAGGTGGTATATTGTGGGTATCTGACCCGAATCCTGGCGGGGGAGGATGGGTTCTATAACTTTATTTCGATGTGAAAACTTTTCCACAGTGGAGATAGCCACCATCTTTGCCTGGGAGAACTTCCCCAGATGTGTTCTGTGATCCTCTGACTCGAAAAAAGTCCAGTCATGCAGCATGACCCCATGAGCGAATTTTTGAAGAAATCTTCGACATTTCAGTCGCTATTGATCGTGTAGAGAAATTTTAGTTTATGATTTTGATAGACAAACATGGAATCAAATTATTAAAAATAATTATTAGGTACCTACTCATACTTTATTATTATCAGGAGGTACTTATACATACTTTATTATTAGGCGGTACTTATACATTAAAGAGAGTGACCGAGAGAATCGGAGGACGGAATTTCACAGAGTAAACTCATCAGTTGTGATTACAATTTTTTTTTTAAACAAGCACCCACTACCTACGTTTTAAACAGCATGGTTCTAGGATTGGTTATACAGGGATAGTTCCATAAGAGTAGTTCAATCTGACTTTGGACAATGTTTCATGCAAATATTAAAGATTTTTACAACTAGCGAACGGCATGATTTTTGACTGATTTTTCAACTTTGAAATTTTTGAAAACTTGATACATATTATTATAGGAAATTTTACGCTGATTCCGAATATACCACATGTTAGTATACTGAAAAAATTATTTCGCACAACAAATCGCAAAAAACAGGCTATTTTGAAATTTTTGACTACATTTTTGAAAATTTCAACCCGAAGATGTAATCCGATCATGCTGGCCAACGAACTTGAACTTTCGTTTTGTGTCCTTAACATTTTAAAATTTGTTTGAAGTTTCTAGCACAATTCTACGGACAGTTATCGTCTGGAATGACACATACATATATACATACATAAAAAAATGTGTTAAACTTCAGAATATGATTCAGAATAGCCTGAAACGGATTTCTGCATAAAATTTTTTCAAAAATTCACATTCTACAAATTTTGAGGCGAGTGCCATAGCTTACTTTTCTTCAAAAATTCGCTAAAAGCCGCCATGTTTTGCCGTGACAATTTTCTCCAGTTCCTCTGTAAGGCAGTTATCCTTCCCCACTCTGGAAAACTTTTTCAAGATTTACAAGATGATGTTAAGTGGGTATACACTGAAATTTTGAGTCTCGTATCACTCTTTACTTCCTTGATTTATATTTTTTATTATTCATGTATTGAATATAAATTTAATCCATGAGTTTAATAATCCTTAATATTGAAGTAGAGGAAAAAAAATTCGTTTTGCCACCAAAAGAGTTGAACCTTGGCGGTTCTGGAGGTAATGCCTGAAACACAGTACCTACTCTTGGTTAGTTTACTACTGTTGTTGCCTGTTAGTGGAAAATTATTCCAATTGAAACTTAGTCCACTGTGGGCTATTTATCAAAACGTTACTGAACAACCCCCCCCTCTTGAGACCAAAAGTGTGAAATTCCAAAGATGAAAGTTTCCCATTTAGCCCAAAGCTAGCTGAGTGAAATAGGTAGGTAGGTATCAGTTTGACGGAATTCAAAAAGTTTGTTTTCATATAGGTAGGTACCTAATAAATAAAATGTTCACCAATTATGTACCTAGCTAGTTACTTTCATAATCTGTGTTTGAATTTTGTTACAGTCAAAGATTCTCATGTTCCCTGAGGGCACGAGGCATGGAGGAGATACTCTTCTCCCATTCAAGAAAGGAGGTTTCCACATAGCAGTTGGATGCCAAACCAAAATACAACCAGTGGTAGTTTCTCAATACAAATTTCTTGATCACGAATCACTCAAGTTTGATTCGGGTAAGTATATAAATGATTTTACAAATTCTAAGTTAGTTCTTCATTGTACGACTGAACGATGATGTTCCAAACGCGCCAAAAGTTCCAAAATGCCAAAAACGGTAGGAGGTAGTTTTAACTATAACCTGGCACTGTGTACACATGTCCTGCTGAGCACGCCCCTACTGGACTGAATTCTAACTACGTCCCCCCTTAGTCTTTTCAGGCGTTTTTTCAAATCTTTTCCTCTCCGGCTCAATGTCAATAATTACTGATCATCAACATAATTATGTATTTTGACTGACATAGATCATATTTATAGGGTCAAAGTCATAGGACAGCATTGAAACCTAGAAGTTTTTGCATGTTTTCTTGAATGAACCATCATTCGTATTTAATAAACCTTTTGATGCTCCAGGGAGTACATTTAAGAATTTCCGACTCCACCATGCAATAAGATTATTAGCCACAATAAGTTTGAACGAGGAAACAGTGAGTAAAGGAGTGCTATGTGTATTATAGCTTTCAGTTGCATTAGGGTTAGGCATTGCATTGAACCATTTCTCATACGATTAGCGAAGTTATGCAATTTGGAGTGTAGTGTGTACTTGGATGCGTGACGCAAATATTTGAAATAATCATAAAAAATAAGGGAGTGCAAAATAAAGCTAACCAGTTGACGTTAGGTTCTAGTTAGAATTCAGCTCGATAGGTTTGTGCTCAGCAAGACATGTTGTGCACCCTGTGGCAGGTGCATATGAACTGAAATAAAATCCCTAAACCTGTTGGATTTTACTGTTGAGGAATAGAAGGTTCCTAAATTAGTACATACCTACTGTTATCTGCAAACGCCCACTGGCAAGAAGAATTGATTAAATTGCCCTCGGTAGCCGAGTGGTTTAAGCAGGCTGACCTGACCCCAGATATTTCTACGGGTGTGAGTTTGAATTCTGCCGAACTATTCATAATGTTTGGGCAGTCATAACTGCTTCGAGAGGCGCATGAACTAGGACCCCAACTTAAATGTATCTCAAACAAGACTGTAAACATCACATTCCCTAACATTGTACCTTTACCTTCTTCCTCAATTTCTGAGTCATACACACAGGGCAAGCATGACTGCTTCAAAAGGCAGAGGAAGTTGGACCAAAACTTAAATAATAGGTAATCCTTCTCAAAGCAGACTAATTATCTCATCCACTGACGTAGCAATACTTATAATACCAAAAGACCTATTTCTAACCTTATGCTGATGACAATTCGTACATTCTTCAGGAGAGTTCAAAATCTTAGGTTCCCGCCTCCCAAGTAAAACACAATCCATCTACAACTGAATTGAGGGCCAGAAGATGGTGGCGTGTAACTTGGCTCATCCTACGCTTGTAGGTACCTCCTCTAGAAAGAGCCAATTACGTGTACCTATAGGTATATATATTCAGAAAGTGAGAACATTGCGTTTCGCAGACAGGTACAATTAATTTGTGAAACTACCTAACCTGCATCATCAGTTGGTTGGGCGTCTCATAGGTCACAATGCTTCACTAGGTACACTATCTACACTTTATGGACCTACTACGGTACCTACTACCTACCTACTTATCAGTTCGCAATACCTAGTAGGTATATGTTCTGTATTTCCAAGAAATAACATTTCTCTTCTCGATTTCAGGTACGGTTGAAGTCAGCATACTGCCTTCGATTGACACTGAGGGGTTGACCAAAGAAGACTTGCCGGCTTTGATGGACAAAACGTACGCGATTATGTCTGCAGAATACAATAAACTTTCAGGATTCGGTAGAGCAACTGAAGCGAAATCCAACTAAGTCTGTTTACTTCTAGTTGCTTAAGTCAACATTTTGAGTTCTATTTTATTGTTGTAAATAATTTTTAATAATATTCGGAACTTTAAGGTTCAAAAAACCATACATAAAGGGCTTTGAGCTGTACCAAAGAAGCCTTATTTCTAGAAAGAAGGTGCCGGAAAGAACAAAGATCTATGAAGGAGGTTTACCTATTTTGCTATCTACACAGAAACATTATAAAGCTAATTGTAATAGGACAAACATTGCTTCATGAGCCTGGAAAGCTTGAAATGACTGGTGTCACACGATTTCTTCATTGAGAGGCGAGGAGAGCCTGCTGTCCATAACCTTTCCATGGGGTGGGGGATGGTGGTAGATGTGATAATTGCAGCTATATTTGGTTTCCGGTAACATTCTTGGGGTTAAGAGAACGGGATGGCCAACTGTGAATATTCCCCAAATCAGGTGTAACAGCAAAAGGACTAAATCCAGCATCAGTTCTAGAAATCCCTATCAAATAAAGCCACCTTTTTATTCAATCCAAGGCTAGGAGACGTGGGAATCATATTTAGTGAGGCTCAGCCTAAATGCCATTTCATTCTAGTTACCAGCTATTAACAAGACTTCTTGCTTACTGATGATTCAATTAATTCAGATGACCCTGTCCAATGTGTCCATTTCAAACAAAATAAAGATGAACTACGAAGAACTCATAACCCAACCTATGTTCGATTTTAAGAATAGCACCGACCTACACAGAAATTCGCTGCGGTCATAAATTCTGGGAGCATAATCATTAATCCCCATCATCAGTTCAGTTTTCCCCATCTTACACGCTACCTAGGTACTCTACAGCCTGGTCGGTTTTAGAAAAATGAGTTAATAACTCTGATATTATCCGAAATGAAAATAACACCTTCCCCGTAGCTTCTCGCGTCTCAACAATTATAATTTCTGACTGACAATTTGCTCATTAAATGCGTAGGTATACTCTGCGATGGTAGGGAATTACACTCGACTTCTACTTTCTGCGAGAGGTTTACGAAAACTGTTTACCTAGTCGCACTTCCACCAGTATTACGGGTGTGGAGCAGGATTTGAATAATAATTACGTTCATGAAAGAGGTGGGGGGGGCTTTATTACTTTACTTACTTTACTTTACTTTTGTTGGCGCTACAGTCCCGATGGAACCCTGGCCTCCACGACTGTCCTTCTCTATAAATCTCGATCCGCAGCGACAGTCCTCGATCTTCTGACACCCAGCGACCTGATGTCCCTTTCGACATCACCCAGCCAACGTAAACGGGGCCTTCCGATCTGCCTTCTCCCTCAGCTTCCAGTACATCATTCTTCTTGGAGCTCTCGTTTCGGGCATACGCTCAACGTGGCCAAGCCAACGGAGCCTGTAGCTCTTGATGACGGCGACCAGGTCGGGCTCTTCGTACAGCAGGAGCAGCTTGGCATTTGTTCGGATTCGCCACCTTCCTTCCCTGAAAGCTGGCCCGTATATCTTTTGAAGGATCTTCCTTTCCCAGGTTGCAAGCAGCCTTTTATTTTCTTCAGTCAGAACCCATGTCTCATTACAAGAGAGGGGCTATGGGAGAACAAATGCTGCTCCAATGACATCATCTGGTTCACATATGGGTCAAAAATGGAAGCAGGAACTGGCGCAGGAATACATGGGGCCAAATCCAGGTGGAACACTTCGCTTCCACTTGGGCAACACACCTCTGTATTCCAGGCGGAAATTGTGGCAATCGAGGCAGCAGCTGCGGAGAGTCTTAGGAGGGGGCATAAAAAAGCCCACGTCCGCATCCTCTCTGACAGTCAAGCGTCGATAAAAGCACTAACGGCTCCAACCATCTCATCCTGAGTGGTATGGAACCAGCATGCAAACCCTCAACAACCTAGCCAAACACAACCGGGTTCGCCTGGAGTGGGTGCCGGGGCATAGAGGCATTATTGGCAACGAAAAGGCTGACGAGCTCGCGAGAAGGGGCTCCCAATCCCCATTTGTAGGGCCTGAGCCAGCAGTCGGTTTACCAAAAACCACCTTCAGAAAAACCATCAACACGTGGGTCAACCAACAAACCGCTAAAAGATGGGCCAATATTGAAGGACACACCCACAGTAAACTTATGGTGGCTGAACTCAACACCAAAATTACTGAGGGGCTACTTAGGAAAAATCGTAGGGAACTAAAAACACTGGCCTCATAACCGGTTTTGCACCCCTACGATTTCACCTACACCGCATAGGGGTCACACAAAACTCAACCCTGTGCAGACTATGTGAGGAGACTGACGAAACGGCATCCCACATAATCTTCGAGTGCCCTGCACTCACCCATCGCAGAATTGAGCTCTTTGGGGCCCAAACCCCGATGAGCTCCATTCCGAGCGAACAATTAATCAAGAGCCTACCACCCCTCATCAGGGGGCTGAGTCTCTTTGATTGAACAAAAAACGCTCAGGAAAGTACAATAAGCCAACAGGCTTCCGTGCTGGGGGCTCAAAACCCCCGCCCTGAAAGTTTTCTTCTACATCTACATCTACATGTCTCAGCTCCATAGAGCACGACAGGTCTGATGATGGTCTTGTAGACTACTTTCTTTGCATTCCTCGAAAGACCTCGGAACTTCATGACTCTCTGGAGCGCGTAGAAACAACGATTAGCTGAGGCAATTCTGGCCCTAATTTCAACCCCAACGTCATTATCCCTTGTCAGAAGGGCTCCAAGGTACTTGAATTCACTGCAGGACGGGAAATTATGATTCCCAACCTGCAGTGATGTTCTCTGGAGGTGGCTTTATTAGTTCAGAAAACTATTAAAACCGACTGGGCCACGGGATAGGTAGTGCGTTACATAGTGAAAACTGAACTGACTTCCTGCATGGAAAGCAGTCCTGCAGCCGAGCGTAATGCTGAGTCTGCAGGACGCTCCTCCGCAGGATTAACCCTTTCTATTCTAAGCCCGTATATATACGTTTTTCCATGAGTGTCTTTGCAGATCTAACCCCGTATATTTACGGGGTCCTCTGAAAGGTCTCACGGATCTATGCCCGTATATTTACGGTTTTCTGTAACGCTCTTGAGGATCTATCCCCGTACATATACGTTTTTCTCAATGCCTCACCTCGGAAGATGTAGTAGGTAACAGCGCCCCTCCGGTCACTAAAGAGACTGCACTAAACAAATGAATTCAATCAGGTGAATGAACTGGAGAAATGAATTTTTGTTTGAGGATTATTGACGAGACCCTCTCGAACGATCAAGTTTGTCCCCCACCCTGGCAACTACTTGGAACCGTTCCCTACAAAAAGAACTGTGAGTTCTTCAATTCCGTTCAACTCGGAGCAGCTCATGTGTCACAAATGAAAAGTCACATTTACGTTTCTGTTTCTGATCGTGTTATGAGACCACGAAACAATACACTTCATTCTGATCTACATATCCAACTAATCTGCATTTTTACTAAGGGATTGACTACTTGATGTTATGTATTTTTGAGATGCGAGCTTGCGAGCATCCAGACCACCAAACTATACACTTCATTCTGACCTACATGTCCACTAAACAGGTTGAACGGAATTGAAGAACTCACAGTTCTTCTTGTAGGGAACGGTTCCAAGTAGTTGCCGGGGTGGGGGACAAACTTGATCGTTCGAGAGAGTCTCGTGGATTATTGCCGTGCGCTCTTGCTTCAACGATCAACGTTCTGAGTTCAAATTTCAAATCTGCTTGCGATGTGGCATTGTGTGTTGTCCCACGTTTTGAAATTTATCATACCTTGAAAAACTTTTAAAATTTATGCTTATAACCTGAGTGAAGAAAAATTTCAAAATTGTGAAGAAAAGTGAAGAAAGTGGTAGGTAGTTAGATACTAAAAAAAATTCAGGGATGGAAATTTTTAGGTAGGCAAGTAAATTTTCTCCAACATTTTTCATTTTTTTACCCGTTCTTATGTTTATAATACATTATAGATGACATACAAAATTAAAAAATGAATAACCAACGCAAAAAAGTATTCAGTACAGCAGTGCAGACTGAGCGTCAAAGCATGCAGAACCAATAAATCACACGCGCCTGAGAAGAATCAGTGTTGGCGAGCTACTCACGCGAGGTTAGGATGTAGAAGCAAAAGGGTTAATGATTATGCTCCCATGACAATGTGGTGGACTGTTAATTGGACTTTTAAATTACACTGTTAATCTGGTACCTAATAGTTTATGATAGTCATAAACATGATCAGACATATCTAGGTTGTTCCTTCCATTAATTTGAGCAAAACTAATTAACTGATCACGATCCTCAAAGTAAAGGCTAGAATTCATATCCTAGTCTCAGCCTAAAACGTTAAGGTGAGGAAATTCTGGCGGTACTCCACCTACATAAGACTGTTCTGTCATCACGTAGTAAATTGTAAATATGATCCCTAGTAAATAAGACAGTTGATAATCACCTAGCTTGTAATGTCCACAAATAGAGGACAAGTACCGAAATTCTATCAAAACCACGTTACAGTGGTCACAGATAATAAAAAGTAAGGTAGTGTAAAATAATTAGTCATTACGAATTAAGAAATATGATTGTAAATAAAAAGGATGAACTCAGTAAACGCTAATTTGAAAATAAAGACTAGGCACTGTGATACTTTTAATTTAGAATCATTCCTTGTATCACAATTTGTTTGCAGATAGTTTCATGTGTATAAATCCGCGATGAGGTACCTACCTACATCACATGGTCTCGACAATTGTTGTAATGAGTTGTTAAATTTCTTCTTTCTCAGCAAATAGGAATAATTGCAATTATAACGTTGAACAATCAACTTGCTAATCCTATGTCATGATGTTCCTGAAACCGTGATTAGGCTTGTAGGTAATCGATATTACGTTAATCACGTAATATTCATGTCTAAAATACGATTTCGGTAAGCTAAAGAAGCATAGATTCATGAGTATAGTGATTAGGAAAAAAAAAAAAAAAAAAAAAAAAAAATCTGGTCAATTGTTAGTGAAAATGTCAAGTTGTTCCAAAATGCAACGAAATAAATTTGAAAAACACACATTTGAAACACAATAGTGAGACAAGAGTTTCATTGTATTGTTATGGTACCTAATAAGTATAATAATTAAGTGAAGTTATTGGATTACTGCTATTCTAGAATGTAATTATTCAATGAAGTTGTGCAATTGAGTAAACTGACTTAGGTGGTCATATTCCTTAATACATTTTCACTCGAAAAGTTACGTTTTACTTTAAAATGAACCTTTACCCAGAAGTGCATATTATTTGAACCAATTAAGTACCTATGTAGTTATTAATTAACTTGTAATTATTTGTATCTCAGGGATGGTTTGTATTACTCAGTAATTTCAAAAAAAAAAAAAAAGTCCAGTCATGCAGCATGACCCCATGAGCGAATTTTTGAAGAAATCTTCGATTATATCGATTTTTGACTGATTTTTCAACTTTGAAATTTTTGAAAACTTGATACATATTCTTATAGGAAATTTTACGCTGATTCCGAATATACCACATGTTAGTATGCTGAAAAAATGATTTCGCACAACAAATCGCAAAAAACAGGCTATTTTGAAATTTTTGACTACATTTTTGAAAATTTCAACCCGAAGATGTAATCCGATCATGCTGGCCAACGAACTTGAACTTTCGCTTTCTGTCCTTAACATTTTAAAATTATTTTGAAGTTTCTAGCACAATTCTACGGACAGTTATCGTCTGGAATGACACATACATATATACATTTTTTTTTTTTTTTTTTTTTTTAAGAAACCCCTCCCCTCAAAGACGGAGAGGGCACGCCATTAAGTTGAAAAATAAACAAATAAAATAAAAAAGTGGGGAGGACGCCCAGGTTTACCCGACGCCGACTCTAGGGATAAAGGAGGTATCAGGACGAGGAGAAAGAATGGGATGAAAGGAAGTGCCCCTATAAAATGACCACCAGTTCAAGTAAGAACCCCTCAGGACGCGGGTGGTGATACCACGGAGTACTCCTGCTGAGATGCCCAACTCAAGTAACTCCGTGGCGCTTTTCCCGCACCACACCCCGCGCCATGACAAGGTCGCAGCCATGACCTTGATGTTATTAGGTGCCACTCCTTTTAGCTCAGATATCGCCTGTCGCAGATCATTTCTATCATATTTACTTTTCTTAGCCCGCCAGGTCTGCTCCATGTCCACGCTGCCACTGACAACCTGGACATCCAGGATTATGGCAGACCCATCAGGCTTGACAGCAACGATATCCGGCTTCTTGCCCCGGTCACTCGGTATGTGATATAGTCTCTCTCTCTCAACAGCTCAACCGCTGGATGACAATGCGCCTGCTATCTGCTTGGTAACCACAACCTGACGGAGACTGGCCACCGTGAGTACGAGGAAAATGCTGCACCACATGATACAGATTCTCATTTTACATACATACATTAAAAAATGCGTTAAACTTCAGAATATGATTCAGAATAGCCTGAAACGGATTTCTGCACAAAATGTTTTCAAAAAATCACATTCTACAAATTTTGAGGCGAGAGCAATAGCTTAATTTTCTTCAAAAATTCACTAGGTTCTTTTCCTTGACCAGAGCTGGATGGAGCCGTCTTTGAAAATTACGATTGAAAATCCTGAAGGGAGGCAACCTTAGAATAAGTGATATTCTCGGGACTTCGACACTAGCACATCCTTACTTCTAGGAAAGGCTAGAAATCTTATTGTCGAGATTAGGGTTTTTGCAACACTGAGCCGTATATTCGAATGGGAGGAACTACGAATAGAAATGGAGCATTGCGCATGCGCGAAAAATGCTAACAGTTAGCGGTCCATTCGTTGTACGAATAGAAAAATCCTATTCGGAGCTCAAGGGAAACCGAATACAGCTCCAAATACGCATGTAACCTTCCATGACGATAACCTATAATGCTATAATAAAATTTTTTAGTTCCTATTTCAAGGTGGCATGATTTTCGATTTATCCTAACTTAAATTATGCTGATACTTTATAATGGATTCTAAAACTTCTCGATCTACCATCAGTCCCATTTCGTTCGAGGGTATTTAAGTACAAGTCTCGTCTCAGGATCTCATCCTACAAATTTTGTTGAAATAAGTAACCATTGCACCTGCCAAACCTGAAATCGGTTGTTATAGACGAAGCTCCGATACTGATAGATCGATTTTGATGAAATGGGTAGGGATTGTGTCACATTACAGAGAAAATAGACACAGACAGAAACGGCTGTCTTTGCCCTTTGTCGTGTATTAGCAGGTATCCACATCTTCAATAATGAAACGTAATTGGCCAAGGGAAAAAAAGTGTAAAATATCGTACATATTATGTAGGTAATGGGTACAGGTAGGTAGGTAGGTACATGTTTATAATATAGGTATGTACATCTTGATCGTTGATCATGTTGAAGTTCCCGAATGAGATTCTCCTAACCCAAGGCGAATTTCGATGTTGCCTTAACAACTACCTACCCTTCCAAGTTCCCTTCCTTCTACTACATCTATTTCTAGTGAAAAAATTAAACCACAGATAAAGTTGTTGCTAATTTGATACTTCTTCCATTATGAAAGAATTCATTACACGTTAGGTAATCTATGACTCGGGCTTAATTATGAAGATTTGGAGTAGTGTAGTCACGTTAGTGTGACTTTTGAATCGTTTCATTCAACAATACAACGATTCCCTACTCCTTCAGTACGACTCAGTGGTTAGCTTCTGGTTTGCTTGCGCTAGAAAAACCTCTTTTTGTTCAAAGACTCAGATGGAAAACTGCAAAAACTCCCTATTATTTCACCTTTTTGTCATGGTTGCAAGTAAACTATGCGAATCTGCCCCATTTAATAATAATAATAAATCTTTATTGTGCAAAAGACACTAGATGGTCCAATAGAGACACTTGAATAACAATGTTGGCATAATGTAAATATAAGGGCATAAATAAATTACAAAATTAATTAAATATAAAAAATGGAGAAATAATTGAGAAACAATAAGATTACAAAATCGTGTAATCAAAATAGAATAATCAAAAAACGCTGCAAATTATTTCACAAAGGTTTATTATTTTTTCAATTGAGTATGATCGTAGTTTTAGTTGGCTTGCGTACGTCATAAGGCCCGTCCAGACTCCTCGGCGTGTCCTATTTCGAGTTGCCACAACCTATACTTCTATAATAAATTATATACGCATGTTTATATTTCTCGATTTGAGCTCCTATCTATTCAAATAATCATTGCCTTAATAATATCATTATCTAAGTACGTACGAAAAGTCGAGAGGATATGTTATTAAATATGCGTAGGCAAAGCATTGGTATTCACACACACAAATATGACCTAGAAAAAAAAACGTATATTCATGCCTCGAAGGAACATGAAATTCGAAAGCAATACAAGTGTAGGACGTTTTCCACGCCACCCTGGAGATACTCCCTAGGTCTCGTTACCTCACAACCGAGGTTCACCGCCCTATTACGCTTACACTATCATATCACTCATATTTTCCCATCAACATTCATTTGAAAGTTGTGCATTTTGAGATGAATTTTGTCCTAACATGAGAATAATAATTATTAGGTCGTGCAGTTGTGGTCGTGCATAATCTGGTCCTAAAGTGTTCTGTTGCGAAGTCCTACTGCCCATTGTTATCCTAACTGTGGAATATTAGCTTGCGCAGTTGTGGTTGAGCAGGATGGAGTTTTAACACGTCAGTCTAACACTCAAAGTCTCGAAAAAGACACTTTTTCGCCCGTTTAGGGCCCATAGCATCTATGCGAGTAAAGCGATCGGGATGGTTAAACGTTAGGACCAACTAGACCCCAAATGGAGTCTATGTGCGAAAGAACGGGTTTTTTAAGTAAATTCTTAGGCCTTTTATGGCGCGGACGGCGGACAGACATTTCAAATTTGGATTCTACGCATCTTGAAACGTAAAGTGACAAAGTTTGAGGGGGGGTTATAAAAATTTTTTGCTACACGATCACATAGGCTTATTATTGAAAATAATAAACCATAAATGGAGAAATAATTGAGAAACAATAAGATTACAAAATTGGGTAAACAAAATAAAATAATTTAAAAAAAGGGGGGAAAAACGCAGTTTGCGTAGGCAGAACCAACTTTTTGAATCGGTCTGTTGGAGCTCTTAGTGGAGCCCGTCTTTTCATTCTTCACTTGATGTCTTAGGGAGCCTCCCTATCAAATTTCGTTGTAATCAGACAGACGACATAATTTTTAGCACACTCAGCTGATGGAGCCTGTAAGGTCATTCGTCTCTTGTTATCTCATAGAGTCTCCCTATCAATTTTCAACGTCCTACAGTGAACAGGAGAGATTTAACTCACTCAGCTGACAGGATGGCGCTCCTCATTTTGCTCAGAGAGTTTCCCTATCAAATTTCGACGTCCTATGGTTAATAGGAAAGATTTGAGCACGATTTTGCCGTCATTTTGATTGATATTACGGCTTGTGGTCAGCTGATCAAAACCCAACTTAGCGAGGCACAAGCTCCGACATGGTGATACATAATATCAAAATTTGGTCCAAATCGGACCAGTGGTTATGGAGGAGTAGTGAGCACCAAATGTTGTCCATAAATATACATAAAGAAATCTGAAAATGAATAACTATTATCCTTTTAGCTGCTGCACCCAGCTGAGCCAGCCGGCGCCGGCTATCTGCATGCTTCTATACTCATTCAGGTTCTCTGTGCTTAATCCTTTTTTACGAGCAACATGCAATTTGGTCAATCTGGTTGATTGATTTTGGTTCGGTATTATCCCATGTATGTTTCATGTAGGTTCCTCTTCGTCATCAGAATCACAGCTGGAATCATCGGGACGTCGTTGAACAGGTAACTCAACAGGGAACATCGAAGGGAACTATTCACAGTTAAACCATTATAAAACAAATCAAGAAATAATTAATCTTCGTCATCACTATTTTCGAGAATATTCAATAGTTCCTGAACAGTGTAAACGTCTGAGTTCACTTTTTTTGTGAATGCCAGGGAAATCAAAACAAACCAAACTGTTATCAAGCAGATGGCAACAATCGTCCTTAAACATCGTTGGATCCAAGCAGTGCTGTACTGGTGAAATAAAGATTTAATATATTCGTGCATAGCACACCAAAGCAGTCACGAGTGGCCCGAGTATTCTCAGGAATAGCATGGCATGTAAGACACTTCTGCCCCAAATATATTTGGGTGTAGCATCGAAAAGGTTAAAGTCATGCCTCCATAGAAAACAAAACTCCTAGAGGGGGAAATGCTACCTAAAATCGTGGGCATGGCGGCCAGGGTGATAGCAACATACCACGTATGTGTCGATGTGGGTGCATACGATCCTGATGTACCTATCATTTTAGTAGGAGATTAATTCATCTTAATAGAGAGTTTTTGGCGACTTCAACTTAACGTCACCCGTTACCGTAGTCTTGAGGGAGCAAACGAAGATGCTAACCCAAATGGAACCGGGAGAACGGTTGCCTTAATTTTGATGTCACGTTAACGGTGGTTGGGTAACGCGATATTTTCCCCCCAGCTGTCTTGTTGTCTACTGGTTGACTAATCAATTTCTTCATTTCGATATGAAACGCTGATTTTCAATCCTGAATTCGAATTTTTAGTTTTAGTATGTTAGTTTCAATACAAATACGGGCTAATTTCTCATTTTTAGTTTTCAATTCGTAAACAGGGGATGGATAGCCTCAAGTGTGGAACACCGCGGTTTAGTTGCACTTATGTTATTGGGTTTTCCGTTGGGTAAATTATCAACAAGTATGAAAAATTGTTTATCTCTATGAAACAGGATTTTACCTGACAAAATCACCAGTGGAGGCAGCACTTCACGCAATGTTCACGAGAAAATAGCTGAGAGTTCAGGTAAACGAAGAACAACACTGCGAAGAAGTAGTGTCTTAAAACTCAGTTTTCTCATTAAAAATAAGTGAAATAATAACGGAAACTAGGCTCTAATCGACCAAATAAACCTGTGCGCAAAAGAACGGATTTCTTCGATCGAGTTGAAGAGTAATGCTAGACAGCGAAGGCGGACTTCAGATGGCACATTCGGTTTCTACGCGACTTGAAACGTAAAATAAACAAGTTTGAGGGGTGTTCAAAAACCTACCCTCTACATCAACATAATTAGTTGGTAATGAGGCATTTGAAAAGAAAAACTATTATATTTACTTCAGCAGTATTCGAGTAATTTTGAGGTGAGCAGTAGGGTTACATTTACAGGAAGGTTAGGCTGGTGTCGTGTGCCTTTAGGTCCCCAAACGGGTGACGTTAAATGAGCCATTCTAACGTACGACGTTGCTAACGTCCCCTCAAGGTCACGTACTCTTGGGTACGTTAGGGTGACGTTAAGGGTACGTTAGTGGTCATCAAAAACTCTCTAATGAGTGAGGACTAGTGAAGTACAATATTGTAAATTTGACTTAATTAATTTTCAATCGGAAGGTTCTTACGTCCTTGCCACATAGGAAACAGTGGAGGAATGTCGGACACATAACTTGAAATCTTAAATATCATTGTCCGGTGTTGGTCTGTGTATATGTGGCACAGATTTGAAAGCAGATTTTTTTTCATAAAGATCAGCTAGTTCTTGAGGTGGTTTTTAGCCACACTGAAATTCTCTCAACCTACCATGGCATGCTAAATCTGGAACGACACCGTATGGTAAACAACACCATAATTAGGTAAATTATTTACTTTCTCTCAGTAGGTGCGCTGCTTTACAACAGTAATTAACGAAGTTACATACAATGAATGACTATTATCCTTTTAGCCGGAACTTTTCTATATTTGCTTGGGGGAGTTTAACCTGTTCAGTTCTGCTTTAACGTTTCTTTACTTTTTGAAATGTATATTTTTAATGTTTTTGTAATGAGAAGTTTTCTTATTGGAATTCTTTTTATTTTTTTGAAGAGTGGAAAGGAAGGTGTTGTTTTATTTTTTCCAAAGATTAATCGAATGAATTTTTTGGAAATTTTGGTTAAAGATTTTAAATGTTTTTTTGCCGTTGTTCCCCAGCATTCAATTCCATATTGCAATCTGGACTGAACTAGCGCAAAATATATATATTTCAAAGTAAATTTATGGGACATTTCTTCCTCAAAGAATAGCATTTTCTGAGTGCAATATGCAATTCTTCTTGCAATTTTTAACAAGTCTTATCCAATTTAGCTTCTCATCTATTGTCAAACCCAAATAATTGATCTGGTTGGTTCGGAGGTTTCTTATACAGTTGTTTGAGCATACTTCATTATTTTTTCTATAACATTGATGGTACACTAAATTTTCAAAAAAATTAATTTTCTTATCTATGCTGTTTTTATATATAATAGATAGGTAATTTCTTTATTGTGTTAAAAATCGATTTTCATTAAAAAATCGATCCCCCCCCCCCCCCCCCCCCCAATTAATCGGTACAATCGATCGTGAGCTCTCGATTAAAAATCGATTGTCAAAATCGTTTGTTGGCTACCAATTTTGCATCCCTAATCTCCATGCTTCTACGCTCATTCAGGTTCTCTGTGCTAAATACTTTTTTACGAGCAACAGCAATTTGGTCAACCTGCATGATAGATCATTGATGTTGCAGGCCAGAACCCAACTTCTATTGTCCATGAAATTGTGAAAAACGATATTTGGTTCAGAATTATCCCATGTAGATATAGTCCCTTACTTGTTCCGGCTTGTGGTTCCTCTTCGTCATCACAATCACTGCTGGAATCATCGGCACGTCGGCAAACAGGTAACTCAACAGGTAGTACGAAGGGGAACCATTTGTGGTTGAAGCATTAGAAAACAAATCACAAAATAATTCATCTTCGTCATCACTATTTTCGAGAATATTGAATAGTTCCTGATCAGTGTAAACACGGTGTGACATTGTGAGTTCACTTTTTTGCGAATCCCAGGGAAATAAAAACAAACCGAACTGTTATCAAGCAAGATGGCAACAATCGTCTGTAAGCATCGTTGGATCCAAGCAGTGCTACTCCCTTTAGGGGTACTGTTGAAATAAAGACTTATGAAGGCAACCAATAGGTCAGGGGAGCGAGCACAAATATATTCGTTCATAACACACCAAAGCAGTCTCGAGTAGCCCAAGTACTCTCGGGAATAGCATGGCATGTAAGACAATTCCGCCCCGAATATATTCCGGAGTAGCATTGAAAAGGTTGATGTCCTTATGTATCTATGATGAAAAAATAAATAAATAAACTGGCTAATTCTCAAAACAAATGTCCAGCCGGAGTTACAGCATGGTTCAGGAGCACCTGGGACCACCCACTGCGCTTCAAGACCGCGGTGCCATCCCATGCTCAGCAGGAAAGTAGTGCTGTAGGGCGGCCTTCGTTTAGATATTCCATTACAGAGTGTATAGAACACTCACATACTGAGCAGAGGGTCTCGGGTTCAACGCCATTCATACCGTTTTCAATTTTCAAATCATATCATATTTTACTAACAGTATTGATTCAGAATTGTGGTTCATGATTGGTTTTTCATTATGGAACGATCTCACTACACTGGGGGAAATATAGGTTTTTGATTAAGAAAAATTCACTGTTAGATGTCACAAACTTTCTTCTATTCGATCGTTCCCACGAATGAACAGAAAAAGGTGCCCTTGCCACTTATAATTTTTTTAATTATTTCCTTCACATTTTGCTCTCCTTGCACTTTTCGGCGACACGGGGCCGGCCGACCCAATTTTCGTCGTATTCCGATATCAAAGCCGGTTATCACCTACAATCTACTCCCCGTTCAGTTGTTGTTCTTGTCCTGCCCAGGCACCTGCTGGTTGTGGGCACTAGTTGGTATGGCCCATGACAATTACCCAGTCCACTAAACTGTACACAATATTCTGATATATTATCCAACTAATCTATATTCTACTAAAAGTACTGATTTACATTATTTTTATGTTCTTTCTAGTCTATTTCATAAGATACTGTTATGGCCTAAAAATATTTAATACCACATAGTTCAAACTCGTGACCTTACTAAGGAGAAATTTCTCTTTAGTTTCAACACTCCACTGTGTCAATACTTCGTCTGTGAAAGGTTTCCTTGGGCGTAACACTTTTCCAGAGTCAAAAACCTGTATCTTGGGGTCGGACGAAGTGAAACTGCAGGTCGCTGGCTCAGCAGATGCTTGCTGGATGAAGTCAGCAGTTGAGCGAGGTTATTGTCGCGGTGTGTGTTTTGACTCAAGTGAGTGGGGAAGTGAAAAACGCTACATCAGGGAATGTGATGAACAGTCTTGGCTTGAGAGGGCTTTAATCAATTATTGTTTCGTATTATTTCGGGTTTTTACTCACTGCATCAACTGTTGGGGCCCCAAAAATTTTTAATATCTCGGACAGAGTTCGAACTTATGTCCTAACTAAGGAGGAATTTCTCTTTAGTTGCAACACTACAAAGCAGAGGGTCTCGGGTTCAACTCCAATCGCACTATATTTTACCAACCGGATTGATTTAGGATACTGTTTTATTTTTGGTTTTTCATTACCCAGACCACTAAACTATACACATTATTCTGATCTATAATGCAACTAATCTATATTCTACTAAGAGTATTGATTTAGAATATTTATTTGTTCTTTCTAATCTATTAAGATACATACTCGAAGATATCCCCGATTATTGACTGGCTGTATAACGGTAGGTTTGATGTGTCAAAAATCGAGGAATCAGAAAATTTGCTAAGGTAGAGATAGATCCCTCAAGTTGGCACCACTGAGGCTATGATGAAAAACCATGCAGAGCGCTCCAGTGGCGGATTGAGAAATCAGGCAGCAGCTCCGGCTAGACATTCGTGCTGTTGAAAATGTCTTGAGAAGAAATGGTGAAAATACCATTTCTTTATGATTTCAGCGCAATATTTAAGATAATAGGGTACTGTAATTCCCTTACTGTAATTCATATAAATAATTAAAATATCGTGATCACAGCACAGAAGCTCAGCTGAAGGGGGATTGCAGAGTGTGTAGAACAGTCCTATGCATCAGTAACACAATGAACACCATATTCTATCTATTGGCCAATAGAGATAGGTAGGACTTGGCGACTAATTGTGAAAGGACACATAAAAACTTTCATCAAGTCAGTGATAGCGTAAAGTTGGTTGTAGTGGTAATAAGTGTAGCAGATAAGAGCATTGTGATAAGTTTAAATCGTAATTGTTTGGAAGTTAACCGTAACGAATAAGAGAAGTCATCTGTATAGAAAGTCAGCAGTAACATTATTAGCACAAATAAGTTTACCTTTTGGTTTATTATTTCCAATAATAAGCCTATGTGATCGTGTAGCAAAAAATTTTTATAACCCCCCCTCAAACTTTGTCACTTTACGTTTCAAGGTGCGTAGAATCCAAATTTGAAATGTCCGTCTGCCGTCCGGGCCATAAAAGGCCCAATAATTGACTTAAAAAACCCGTTCTTTCGCACATAGACTCCATTTGGGGTCTAGTTGGTCCTAACGTTTAACCATCCCGATCGCTTTACTCGCATAGATGCTATGGGCCAAAAACGGCCGAAAAAGTGTCTTTTTCGAGGCTTTCATTGTGGACTTACGCACGCCTGGCAGAGGTCTCGGTGGGTGGTGAGGGGGGTGAGCGGGGGTGGAGTGAGAGGATGTGCCGCGGCACCTTGTGGTGGGTATAGCGTTCCTTCGAGGCATGAATATATGTTTTTTTCTAGGTCATATTTGTGTGTTCATACCAATGCTTTTCCTACTCATATTTAATAACATATCCTCTCGACTTTTCGTACGTACTTAGATAATGATATCATTAAGGCAATACCTATTTGAATAGATAGGAGCTCAAATCGAGAAATATAAACATGCGTTTATAATTATAGAAGTATAGGTTGTGGCAACTCGAAATAGGACACGCCGAGGAGCCTTATGGCCTTATGACGTACGCAAGCCAACTAAAACTACGATCATATTCAACTGAAAAAATAATAAACTTTTGTGAAATAATTTGCAGCGTTTTTAGTTGAATCATAACGAACGTAACATTTCTATAATTCATCTTGTCAAGTATACTATAACGTTCCTGTTTTGTTGATCTTGCGATACTTGAAACACATTTTATTTTATATTTTTGTATTGTATTTGAATATTGTTTCCTTGTGCACAATTCAATCATATTACACGCCATATTCGACACAAATCTTGTTTACTTGACTCTCCCGATACTCCTGGTTCAGACATTTATGGTAACAAATATAAGGAACCTTCTGGTCCAGAGTGAACTTTACTCAAAGCCCTTCTTGCACGACTTTATACTGTAACGAACCTTCAGTTCGAGTTCTATGTAATAGTAACAATTGCAATAACGTTCAAGTGAACGTTCTCAGGTTTGTTATCTTCGCACCCCGCTATTTGTACAGAAGGCTCAGGCCTGCTTTTGGTGGCAGCACTACTACAGGAAGCTGGTGAGGACGCGCCCACCCCCTCAAGGTAACGTGCCTATTGGTAACATTTTGATATTGTCATTTAAATATTAATTCAATAGTAACGTAGCGTCATAGTTCTTGTCAGCCAAACCATTCTACCATGTAACAGAGTTACCTCCTGAGAGGCCCATCAAGCTCCCGTCAGAGCACCAGAGATAGCGCTGTCGGCGTCCCGTTGAGGAATCAATGGGAACCACGCGCTGTTCATTTTTGGCAGCTGGTTTGGCGTTGGATGGAATTCCTGGTGACAGGAAAATCAACCTTCCACGAACATGGCTCATTAAAAGCTCATTAGTAGGGCAGGGTGGCCCCCAAATGGAAATTTTAAAATTCCCTGACATTTCCCTGACTTTTCCCTGACCGAACTCCATATTTCCCTGACAAAAAATATCAAACTCATATATATATAGCGTCACCTTTAATGCTTCAAAAATGAAAATCGTATAATTTAAAAAAGAAAAACAGCTTACTCCAGGAGTAATAATGAAGGTGAAGCATGGGAGAAAAGATAGTTTTTAAAGTAATTGAATTTGTGAAAGATTAAGTTAAGATTAAGATTAGTTTGTGATTTGATTAAATAGTTTTTAAAAAATCGCAGTTAGGCGAACAGAATGGTTTTGACACACTACATACTTAAGGTAACTAAAATATTCCACAGTAAATTCAGGTAAAAAATAAACTGAGAATGAGGAAAAAACTACAAAAAGTTTCAAAACCCAGTTTTGGTATTTCGAATTCAAAAACATAATAACGAATGCTAAACGGCCACAAGGTTCTTCAAACACTATCGTATCAAAACACTAGATTCTATGACTAGTGACATATTACATATTAATACAACCTAATTGTTAATGACATATTAGGTTGTATGCGTGCGTGTGTCATTCCAGACGATAACTTTCTTTAGGATCAATACAAAAAATCCGTTCTTTCGTCAAAAATTCAAGTATTTCATAAATATATAAAAAAGTGCATTAATATGTACAAAAAAATAAGTAAATAAATAAAAATAAGTAATAATAAATAAATAAAAACTGCAGAAAAGAAAACTGCTAGAAACCCGAAATCATTTGTTGAATAGAAGACCATAATTTAGAATGAGTTTTTTTTGCCATAAAATGTATATTTAACAACTTCATTGCCCTCAAAGTTCTCAATTTTCAAAACAATTTACCTAACCTAAATGTAAAACGACAAATTACGAAAATTCGCCTTTAATCATGCTGCATTACTTTTCATTTAATATTTTATGGTCTCTCAATTTGTGATCTGAAGCGATTTGTTGAAGATCAAATTCAAATTTTAATCATTTGTGTTGAAAAAAGGAAAAGTTTTTAACAAGGATATTTCTTAGCTTTGTGGATAATTAAAAATTTTCGCCCGACTGCAATAAATGTCTCGCTTTTTTCCACCTACTTCCAATCGGTGCCTTATTTCCCATCCCACAAAAATCTTTCGTTGGAAAGCTATGAATTTATTACACATGGCTTCACATTTCAATAGGCCAACATGAGAAGTCCTAGCTTATGTACACCAACTCGTTGTTGGGACTCTAACTGGATCAATCCACTGCTCTGTTGGGTTTTCTCCCTAGTTCAATAACCTGTTGATTTTTCTCACAAATAGTTTACTAATAGGTGACGTAGTAACCAGGAGAGCCGAAGACATATCCATGTCACAATGTATCTGTGTGTGTAACAATGTAACTCTTTGAACAATACCACGACTCTTGACAATTATTTTTTTTAACATGTTTAATGTTTTAGGGCTGGGGGTCATTCTGTGAATTCCGACACGACACGCAAATGTGCAACGTTTTTTTCTGATGATTTCCGCTTACAACCGAGTCGTTGCTAGGGAAATGGTACTTCGTCGTTTTTCATCCCACAAAATTCGTTGACCATTCGTTCGAAAGCTCTCGATTTATCCAACCATATTATGTTAACTACTGCGAAGTGCGTGGCCAACAAGCTGAGTTATGAGCATGGTTATTTGAATAATTGTTTACACACAGGTGATCATTCTCAATTATTGATATTGTGAACATGATTGCAACCGCTTGTTAATTTCTGATGATTTCATTGAGCTGGTGTTTCGATTATGTGATTCATAGCAGGTGATCCGAATATTGCGAGAACGGTTTGATTTGTGAAGCGGTGGTTAAATCATTTTAATAGGTAATTTCTATACTTTACACTCTAGGAAGCTGTAATTTTGTATGTAGCCTCTTCAGGACATTTACTTGACGATGCCCAGGGTCCGGATCAGATGAGTGGCTCTTAAAGCTATTTTTTATGCTTTACACTCTAGGAAGCTGTAATTTCGTATGTAGCCTCTTTAGGACATATAATTGACGATGCCCAGGGTCCGGATCAGATGAGTGGCTCTTAGAGCTAATTTCTATGCTTTACACTCTAGGAAGCTGTAATTTCGTATGTAGCCTCTTTAGGACATTTACTTGACGATGCCCAGGGTCCGGATCAGCTGAGTGGCTCTAAGAGCTTGCATACGAGTCTGCAACTAAAGACATAAAATGTCCCAATGTGTTGCAGACTTTTTTCTTGAACTATATCTAATTTCTCCCTTGCGAGGGAAAAACATTAAACATGATTTAATGTTTTTCCCTCTCAAGGGAGAAATTATGAAATCGTTGTAGATTTGAGTTTTTATCCTTATATGGTAGCAGAGCGTGGTTTGGATTATGCACGGCTGACGCCTAGTAGTCCAATCCACTATTTTTTGGGGCGTTAATGTTTCAGAAGAAACATGGCCCGGGGTTCCAGAAGGAATTCCCATTATCACCCTTTGGTATATAAATAATTTCATTGGTCTTTGACTTATAATTTTTCTCTTTTATTCCCCATTTATATTTTATATTATTTAAATTTCATGCCACCTGAGTATTGCTATATGTCAATTACCAGGTTAGTGCACATTTTAAGTCCCCATAGTTGGGCAATTTAATCTTACTGTGCCTAGTCAGCCAGTGTCTGTGCCTAATAAGCCAGTCGACATTTTTTGATTTTCATTCATTCAATTTCTATATATATTTTGATTTCCTAAGGTATAAGTCTCCATCGTTGAGCATCCGTTTTGTCCCGATTGTTCAATGAAGATACTTCTTATGAAGCTTCATTGACAATCCAGTTTTAATTTCTATTTCCCCATCCAAAACGCCAATGCAGCTATTTATGAACGAATGAGCATCAGTTCTTAGCTATTCACTATTCCACCCAATTACCATACTTGATCTTCAATCAAGTATGTCTTTGAGGGGAGGAGTGTAACAGAGTTACCTCCTGAGAGGCCCATCAAGCTCCCGTCAGAGCACCAGAGCTCTGTCGGCGTCCCATTGAGGAATCAATGGGAACCACGCGCTGTTCTCGATCATTTTTGGCAGCTGGTGACAGGAAAATCAACCTTCCCCGAACATGGCTCATTAAAAGCTCATTAGTAGGGGTGGTATCTCTCTGACGGGATGCCTGTTACCTCCTCTACCTGATTTATGAGGATTTAGGCCCCCATTGCACCTCTGGGGGGGGCACCTAAATTCCTTATAACCATTACCTCCGGAGCACAGCTTACAATTGCAAATAGTAGTCGCAAAACAGTAGGTAATCGATAGTTATTTAAGCAACTGACAACAAAAAGGGAAACTCCTACCAATCGAAGGCAAGTAAAAATAAAACTCAAACAAAGAACGACCATTAATATATTGAAAATAAAATATATACATCTATAGAAATAATACAAGCTTTCAGATATAATATATTAAAGATAAATATAACTAAGAATAAAGATAAGGTTAGGATATTCATGATAATAATTATCAGTTCACCTAAATGAGAATGTTTGGGTATTTAAATCACTAGCGAATTGTTCATTCTTAATTTTACGTAATAGTACCCAAGAGTATGTCACAAGAAAAGATAATTCAACACAATAAATAATCATATAAACCCACTTGGCTACATCATAATTACGTGGCGGCTAGATATACCTCTAAAAACCTGTTTTCATGTTCAGCAAAACGGTGAAAAATAAAACGAAGCAGGTAAGTCTTTATTACCTACACGTGAAAAACTTGCTCGAAAGGGATGTGTATAAATTGAATGGTCAAGTGACATTCCTGTATAAAAAACAAACATTGGAATCTAAGCCTAATCTAAATGAGGTGAAAGTAGTTCCATCTAGCGGGATAGTTTAGTACCGAATTCGGGGCAAAATGTTCAGCGTATCATTCCAAACTTTAACATGATTATAGTGGACTTTATTGAATTATCAACAACATTAATATCGCTTCGGAAAAAATTTTTTTCTTCCTGAATTGGAAAAATGAGGTGTCGCTTTGCGACGTGAAAATGCATAATCGAAAAAACCAATGCCTGACTAATTTTTTTTTTCTTTTTTTTTTAGTTTTGTACAAACCAAATCATAGGTTGTAGAAGGATGACCAGCCGTCCAAGGATTATGTGTTTCTGATTTTACCGGGAACGTAGTTCTTGTCGATACTCGGCTCTTGGAGGAACATGTGGAGACAGCGCTCGTTCTGGGCAAGGGGGTGGCCGGCGATCCTGAGAACAAAACATTTCATTAGTAGTGTAGGGATGCTCAATGGTATCGATACTCAAATGTTTTTAAAAAGATCGATTTTTTAAAATAGATTTTGCACGCGCACACATGAAAACAGGGTTGCCCCCAAATGGAAATTTTTAATTTCCCTGAAAAAATTTCAAATTAAAAAAAATTTTTAACATGGAATCATGTTTTAGCGATGGATCCCCCGCCGAAAAGTGAGATGAAAGTAGCGCCAATAATTGTGATGATTTCCGCCTACAACCGAGTCGTTGCTAGGGATATGATACTTCGTCGTTTTTCATCCCACAAAATTCGTTGACCATTCGTTCGAAAGCTCTCGATTTATCCAACCATACTATATTAACTACTGCGAAGTGCGTGGCCAACAAGCTGAGTTATGAGCATGGTTATTTGAATAATTGTTTACACACAGGTGATCATTCTCAATTATTGATATTGTGAACATGATTGCAACCGCTTGTTAATTTCTGATGATTTCATTGAGCTGGTGTTTCGATTATGTGATTCATAGCAGGTGATCCGAATATTGCGAGAACGGTTTGATTTGTGAAGCGGAGGTTAAATCATTTTAATAGGTAATTTCTATACTTTACACTATAGGAAGCTGTAATTTCGTATGTAGCCTCTTTCTATAATAAAGTGAATGTTTACTCGCGAGTTTCTATTAGGAGATCATCATCTCACAAGAGCTCAATCGTCGTGATCATTTCTATAATAAAGTGAGAGCGAGGAGCTAAAACATGATTCCATGTTTTTTACATTTTAGCAGTCAGGCTCAAAGTAATAACATCCGGAGGGGTCCAGGGGGGCAAAGCCCCCCTGGCGGGGTCAAGGGGCGGAGCCCCTTGTGAGGCCCGAAGGGCCGAGTTTTTTGTTTTGTTATCTCATCATTTTATTGTACCTTTTAATGCTTCTAAAACGAAAATCGTATTATTTAAAGGAAAAAACAGACTACTTATATGTAGCCTACTTACATTTAACAATTTCATTGCCCTCGAAGTGCTCAAATATCATAACAATTTAACCTAAATATAATACGATAATTTACGAAAATTCACCCGTACGATATTAGCTGCATGAGTTTTTATTTTATCAATTTGTGACCTGACGCTATTTGTTGAAGTACCTACATCTTTCTTTACATGGATTTCTTGGCTCTGGGGATAATCCAAAATTTTCCTCCGGCAGCAAAAAATACCACGCTTTTTTTCACCTACTACCAATCTTTGCCAGAGAGTATAACTTCTTGATTTCCCATCCCACAAAAATCGCTCGTTGGAATTGTTGCTCTGTGTATTTAACACATGATTTCACATTCCAATGGGCCATTTTCCCCCTCCTTAAGGGCAGTTGCTACCCCAACAAAAAATTTTCAACCTTTTTTCTTTTTTGTCTTAAATAAAACTAGATTTATTCCTGAACAAGATAATATATTGCATATAATATTTACAAAATTCAAATGTCTCACAAATTAACTTAGAAGTTGCCCGCCTCGTAGTCTGCTGCCCCTGCATCTTTAAATTCAAGCAGCTAGGGAAAGTCGATAACTAACTCAACTAACTCATTCACACATATTCAAGTCATATTAGTTCACCAAAACGTCGCAGAAGCGCGAATATCGTTACTTTTAGCGAATTTTTGAAGAAAATTAAGCTATTGCTCTCGCCACAAAATTTGTAGAATGTGAATTTTTGAAAAAATTTTATGCAGAAATCCGTTTCAGGCTATTCTGAATCATATTCTGAAGTTTAACGCATTTTTTTATGTATGTATGTATGTATGTATATATGTATGTATGTATGTATGTATGTATATATGTATGTATGTATATATGTATGTATGTATATATGTATGTATGTATGTATGTGTCATTCCAGACGATAACTGTCCGTAGAATTGTGCTAGAAACTTCAAACAAATTTTAAAATGTTAAGGACACAAAACGAAAGTTCAAGTTCGTTGGCCAGCATGATCGGATTACATCTTCGGGTTGAAATTTTCAAAAATGTAGTCAAAAATTTCAAAATAGCCTGTTTTTTGCGATTTGTTGTGCGAAATAATTTTTTTCAGCATACTAACGTGTGGTATATTTGGAATCATCGTAAAAATTCCTATAAGAATATGTATCAAGTTTTCAAAAATTTCAAAGTTGAGAAAATCAGTCAAAAATCGAAATAATGCCGTTCGCTAGTTGTAAAAATCGGTAATATTTGCATGAAACTGAGACTACAGTTTGTCTGTCAATTTCTGTGGGATACTAGATTCGAATGCAACTGACTTTATATCACTCGTAATATAAAGCCGCATCATTGATTGGCTGTGGGAATACGTTTCTTTCATATGACGTCGGTATGTCATTTTATTTTATGTCAAGATTTGATGATGTTATGATAGTATACTGTTAAGATTTCAACTGCCTTCAATACTGACCACATTGGACATCGAAATCTATGAATATTTACCTACATTTGTCTTTAAATCTACAAGATTAGTTTAATAATAATAAAGTATGAGTACCTCCTAATTATTTTTAATAATTTTGATTCCATGTTTGTCAATCAAAATCATAAACTAAAATTTCTCTACACGATCAATAGCGACTGAAATTTTGAAGACTTCTTCAAAAATTCGCTCATGGGGTCATGCTGCATGACTGGACTTTTCGTTTTATGGCTCTCCTGAAAAGTAGCATATTTTTGAGCATCGGACCCTCTATCTTGGGATCTACTGAACCGAATTCATTTTTCTTTCTTTAGAAAGTTATCTCTCAACCTACTGCATGAATCTGCGGGAATAGTTTATCGAAATACGTTATTGTAATTACGGGACAGATAATCGAAGTTACCTCAAATACCACCAATATTTCCGAAATCGGGTTCGATATTGTAATGCGGTAAATTAATATTTTTTCAATCTGATTCCGCAGATCTTTAGATCTTTACAAGATCTATCAGTTAAAAAAAAAAAAGATCATCGAAATCGGCCCAACGAGTGCAGAGATAATGGGTCATGAATGTCGCCATTTTTGGGGGGGTACCAAGTGCCCTTAACCCTCATGAGAAGTCCTAGCTTGTGTATACAAACTAGTTTTAGGACTCTTACTGAATCAATCCACTACTCTACTGGGTTTTTTCTCCCTAGTTCTATACTCAGTTGATTTTTCCCAAAAATGGTTTACTCTATGTGATGTAGTTACCAGGGAAGCCAATGGCATATCCATTCACTTTTTATGTGCGTGTAGCGTTGTTACTTTTGAACAGTTTAACCACAACTCTTGATAATTATTTTTGTCATTCGTATAACTCACATATGAAATAATATGTAGTATGACAAAGTACGCTATTGAAGTTTGATTTTAGGAGTTATAATATGACTAAAAACGCTTTAAATTATAACACCAAGTTTTCATTTAAAAAATTCCCTGACATTTGGTGATTTTTGCAAAATTCCCTGACAATTCCAGGTTTTTCCTGACTTTTCCAGTTGGGGGCCACCCTGGAAAAAGAGCAAACTTCAGAACATTTTAAAATGCTTTAAAACGGATTTCAGTGAAGAAATTTTCCAAAAATAGTTGAACCATTGCAACAGTTCAATCTTTTTAAAAAGTCGATAAAAAAGTTAGTGTAGATTGCGCAAAACGTGTTAGTGTTGAAAAACGGAAGTTAGTGAAAAAACGTTGTCTATTTCCACGAAAAATAAAGAGTTACAATGTTAAATCGATTTCGACGATTAAGCCATCATCAGTAACAAACAATAACTGAAGACACATTAGAAAGGACACAGCTTTATAGCACACAGGTGAAGGGAGATTGAATCCTATTGGTCAAGAGAAAGGAAAGGGGGGGCAGGAGGTACAACCAATTAAGTGCAAACAAGGTGACGGGGATTTTCAAGTACATTCAACATACCTCCCTTCGGACGAAAATCAAGAAATTCTGCAAACTATCTGCCAAATCAAAATTGTAACTATGATTGGATTCCTCAAGATATTTCGGAAATGTAGACTTACCCTTATTTTCCCTGAAATCATCCTGATGCTCGTCTATTCATTCCCTGAATTTCATACTAGTCTGACCGCAATATTCGTAGCCACAAGTACATTTTTGTTTATCAACCCCACTTTTATCCTGAACATTGATTTTGTCCTAAATGGATCCTTGTAATACTTTAAGGCTATTTTTAGTTTTAAAACCTACTTTGTAACCTCTCGATGATAGAATTTTGCCGAAATTTTCCCATAATAAGGTATACTTATCCATTGTTTTTCTTCCAAAGTTACATCTTCCCTAGCCAAATCGGAAACTTTTTCCCTACTCTTTTTCCTAAAAACCTTATCCCATATGGTATCAACAAGATCTCCTCCATATCCGTTACTAGCTACTATGCTTTTGATAATGGATTTTTCTTTTGATAAATTTCGTTCACTCATTGGAATAGATAGTGCTCGGTTGATCATACTATGGAAGGCTGCATGCTTATGGACTAAAGGGTGATTTGAAGTACTATGGATCGTTATATTGCTATATGTATCTTTTCTATAAATTGAAAAATCATGCTTCTCGTTAACCAAAGAGATGGACAGATCAAGAAAATTTAGTTTATTCCCGCTGAATTCGAGGGTGAATTTGATAGAGGGATCTAATTTATTGATTTTTTATCAAGATCCTTAACATTGTAACTCTTTATTTTTCGTGGAAATAGACAACGTTTTTTTACTAACTTCCGTTTTGAAATGGGTTTCCACAACTTCGTCGCAAGTGATTTAGTTCGTATGTGTTAGTGTGAGATCTCTGGAAACCTTTTCAGAAATTCGAATGAATAATTACTAAACAAACTTTCCCTCTTTGATGGAGAAAACTGAGTATTTCCAAGTTCGTGAATCACAGTTCATTCGTAATTTTAAAGGAAAAATGTCTATCAGAAAAGGATTATCGCGTAAGGAAAAGATAAGGCTGAGAATGCTGAATCATTCATTGAACCGAGAGCGCTAATCACCAAATGAAACAAACCATTTGTGAGAACTGGTGAGCTTAACTCCGTCGAGGTCCAGTTTTCAGTTCACATAGTATGGAAATGATCAAGGACGATCGTCAAAAGTAATTTTCTTACATTACACACTCATTGAGCTTCTCATTCAGAAACATCACGTCGCTGAAACGTGATTTGTGCTCGGAAGTAATAGTCCTGGAGTCAGGGCCGAAAACAGGTAGTAATTTGCGGAGGAGTTTTGAGATTATATTTTGAAAATTTAGTCCGTTCGGAGTGAGAAAATCTCAAAATTGGTGGAACACAAAATGGCGGCCTCATAAAGATGGCTAAATTTGCCCATTTTAAAGTTTTAGCGAATTTTAGTACAAAGATAAGCTATTTCAATGGCTCCAAAAATCTTGAAATGCAAATTTTTGAAAATTTTCTTCATTGAAATCCAAATATATATATATATACTCGGCGCTTCGCGCCTCGCCGGGGGCTTCGCCCCCCTGGACCCCCTAATCTATACTCGGCGCTTTGCGCCTCGCCGGATCTTTTCTCTTTTCTACTGCGTAGAAAACGAGGATAATTTGCTATGCAATTCTTAGCCTGAATCAACTTAGTTTTGGAATGTAGCCAGGTACGTAAGGAGAGGGAAATTGGTAGCTTAAAATGTGAACATTAATCACATAAATCAAGCGCTTTCCAACGAGTGGCGAACGATTTTTGTGCGATGAAAACTGCGGAAGTTTCATTCCCCTAACAACGGCTGGGTTGTACGTGAAAAACACTGAAATTGTGACACAATCTATAGCAACTACTCAACTACTCGGTTGTACGTGAAAATCATCTTTAATTTCGTCCCGGACGTTACATAAAAAATTATTGGGGGTCGGCCTAAGAATTGCATAGCAATTAATATATATATATATATATTCGATGCGATAACTCTCCTCAGGATTGAGATAAAAATTCCGTTTTTTCGCCAAAAAATCAAGCTTTCCAAACGAAAGGACAAGTTCGCTGGCCAGAATTTCTTGATCACATTAAATATGTCAAATTTCAAAAAAACTGTTGCAGAAATTACTAAAAATAGCAAAAAAACGGCTAAGAATCGTTACATTTATATATTTTTTAGCAGAATATTGCTCAAATAAAGTTCATTAACTATAAAATAGTTAAATAGTTGAATAGTTAAAATAGTTAAAACATTCATAAAATTATGCTGAAAAATGTACTTAAATATCATTAAAATGTGCTAAAAAATCGATAAAACTGCAAAAAAGTTAAAATCTATAAATCTCTTTGTGAATCGCTAAAAATTATTTAGAACGAGTTTTTTGCCATAAAATCGGTAGTTATACATTTCTTTTCCCTCAAAGTCCTTAATTTTCAAAACAATGTAACATAATATAGTACGATAATTTACGAAAATTCGCTCATATGTTCATGCTGCATGACTGGAACTTTTCTCTAATAATTCCTAACTCGAAAATCCTACAGACATTTTTATACGTAGCAAAGTTGTTGGGCATGAAAAAACAAAACGATTCGATACCAAAACTCTAGAATTATTTCTGAAAAATCAGCGAATTACAAATAATTGAAAATCGGGCTGATTTTAGGCCAGTCCTCTCCTTCCCCCGCCAATACTTTTGCCTTTCAGAAATCACCTGGTGGCGTTAATATCAGTCTGATTTCAGTCTGCTAAATCTCATTCTACTCAAGATTAAATACTTTCCAAATTTCGTATTGACTGTATTTTAGGTGAGACCTTTCCCCATTGGTTTACAGCCGAACTTGAGAATTTCATGTCATTTTACTCATAAAGTTCGCAAAAACGGCCTTTTACTTAGTACTTTAATGGGAAACAGTCAGAGCAAAAACTTGCTCGAAACCAACTTTGGAAAGTATTCAACACTGAATCGAATGGGGTCTGGCAGATCAGAATCAGACCAATATTGAGGTCGCTAGGGGTTTTTGAAAGGCGAAAGTCTAGACGGGGGGGAGGAGAGGACTGGCCCAAAATTAGCACGATTTTCAATTGTTTGTAGTTCGCTTATTTTAAGAGAGAATTTAGAGTTTTTGGACCGAATCGTTTTGGTTTTTTATGCTCTAAAACTTTGCTACGTATACAAATTTCTGTAGGTTGCAAGGTTTAGGAATTATGAGAAAATCTTTAAAATGGGCAAATCATCTTTATGAGCCCGTCATTTTGTATTCCACCAATTTTGAGATTGCAGACCAAGATTTTCTCACTCAAAACGGACTAAATTTTCAAAATGTAATCTTAAACCTTCTCCTGTAATTACTACCTATTTTCGGTCTCCTCTCCGGGACTTATGAATGAGGTGGCCACTCTTGGTTTAAAGGGTCAAAAAAGCTGTTTTTGATCTTTGTCTTCATGCAACCTATTGCCCTCGTTGCTCTTGTCTTGTCAATTCATGATCGAGAGGGACCATTACAGATAATCTCATGATCGAGAGGGACCATAACAGATAATCTCATGATCGAGAGGGACCATAACAGATAATCTCATGATCGAGAGGGACCATAACAGATAATCTCTTAAAGACGCCTAGACTTATGCCCCTCAAAAACCCCTAGCGACCTCAATATAAATTCGGGTCTGCCAAATCTCATAGGGTTCAGGTTTAGATACTTTCCAAAGTTCATAACGAGCAGTTTTTGCTCAGACTAAGTAAAAGGCCGTTTTTGCGAACTCAATATGTAAAATCATATACAATTCATAAGTTCGGCTGTAAGCCGATAGGGAAACGTCTCAGCTAAAATATGCTCAATACAAACATTGGCAAGTATTTAATCTTGAGTAGAATTAGCTTTGGTTGACTGAAATCAGACGCCCCTAGGTGATAGTGAAGGGCAAAAGTCTAGACGGGGGGAGAAGAGGACTCGCCCAAAATTAGCCCGATTTTAAATTGTTTGTAATCGCTTATTTCACGAGGTAATTCATAGTTTTGGGATAGAATTGTTTTGTTTTTTTCATGGAATTATTAGAGAAAAAGTTCCAGTCATGCAGCATGATCGTATGAGCGAATTTTCGTAGATTATCGTAACATTATATTATATTATATTACTGTTTTGAAATTTGTGCATTCCGAGTACAAAGAAATTGTTAACCACCAATTTTATGGCAAATAAACTCGTTCCAAATCATATTCTACGAATAAAAACAAATTTTGGATGTTTAGCAATTTTTCAGTTTTTCAATCGATTTTTCAGCAAATATTGATGAAATTCAAGTACATTTTTCACCATAATTTTGTGAATACATTTTTGAATGTTTTAGTTCATCGTCAATAAACTTATTTCGACTACGATTCTGATAAAAATATAAATTCAACAGTTTTTAGACGTTTTTAGTCATTTTTAGTGATTTTTTTAGCACATTTTTTGAAATTTGACCAATTTAATGTGCTCAAAAAGTGTTGTCCAACGAACTCATCCTTTCTTTTGAAATGCTTGATTTTTTGGCGAAAGAACGAAGTTTTTATCTCAATTGTATCGAGAGTTATTGTCTGGAATGACACACACACACACACACACACACACACATATATATACACATATAAAAAAGAGTTAAAATCCAGGAATCATTTCAGAATGCCTCAAAACAGATTTCGATGAAGAAAATTTTTGAAAATTTTTATTTTAAAAGTTTTGGAGCCATTGCAATAGCTTTATTTTCTAAGAAAATTCGCTCCAACTTTAAAATGGGCGAATTAAGCAATTTTCGAGGCCGCTATTTTGTATTCCACCAATTTTGAGATGGCAGACAAAGATTTTCTCACTCAGAACGGGCTAAATTTTCAAAATCTAATCTCAAACCTCCTCCTCAAATTACTACCTATTCCCAGCCCTGGCTCCTGGGCTATAACACTAGAGCTAAAACACTAACTGGAGTTCTGAGTTAACATACTTGTTGATGAAAACTTCTAATCCCTTCCGTCTGTCTTCGATGAATTCGTCTTCGAAAATACCATCATCCCCACGGAAGGGCATCTGTCTTTTCCAGGCCTTACCAGGTAGTGGCGGTACAACGATCTGAAAGAACAAATCAATTAGAACGAAAATTTAATTAAGCTACGTTCAAGAGACAACTTGAATAGAACCTGAGGTTTTTCAAGAAATATGTGACAGACTTAGGTCGCCGCCAGAGGTGCAAGGGGGCCTAAATCCAAGCTACATAGAGAAAGGAGGGTGTGACAGTACCATAACAGATACAACTCGTACTAATAGCGTAATGTGCTATATTCGGAGAAGATGATTTTCCGGTTCTCGGATTCACATCTATCGCCAAACACAGCATTCCAAGAACTCCAGCATGACGCGTTCAACCCAGCACAAGAACGACGGATAGACGCGCATTCTCTTGGACCTGACGGTAACTGTCACACTCCCCCCCCCCCCCCCTTAAAGACATACTTGATTGAAGAGCAAGTATGTAAACCAGGTGGAATAGTTTACTGGTTGAGAACTGATGCTCACTAATAAATAGCTGCATTGGCGATTGAGGAAAAGAGAAAATAAAAACAGGTTGGATTGCCAATTAATGATTGGAACAATTGGGATTCCATTGGTCGGTTTTTAAGCTATCTTAAGCAGCACCTGAATACCGACAATTGAATAACCTAATATTACGTGCCCCCCCCCCCCCCCCCTTTTTTTTTTCTTCCCCTTACGATGGATGCTTAATTTTCTTCCTCTCTTTCTCTCAAATTCTTCTCCTTTTTTTCTCAATTAAGTAACCATAATTTTTGTTTCGTTTTTTTTTTTTTTCCCCCTCTAACTGTTTCTTGTCACTATTCGATAGCCGTAATTATTCTACGTTTTTACCGTCTTATACAGTTTGTCGTACCTTCACCATACGTGGTTCATGTGACCCGCTATGGACAATATTTACACATGTCTTTGGGTTAATAAATGTTTTATTATTATTATTATTATTATAACATGAGGGGGAAAATTGAGAAATTAAAAGTCTAGAACCAATGACATTATTTAAGTATCCAAGGGATTATAATGGGTATTACTTCTGGAAACCCGGGCTATGTTTCTTCTGAAACATTAACACCCTCAAAAATAGTGGATCGGATTACTAGGCGTCAGCCATACATAATCCTAACAACGCTCTGCTACCATGTGACAAACTTATGTCGCCCCCAAAAGTGCAATGGGGCCTAAATCCGCGCTACATAGAGGAGGGGAGTGTGACAGTACCATAAGTGATACAACTCATACTAATAGCGTAATGGGCTATATTCGGAGAAGACGATTTTCCGGTTCTCGGATCCTCATGTATCGCCAAACACAGCATTCCAAGAACTTGAGAACAACGCGTTCAACCCGGTGCGAGAGTGACGGATAGACGCGCATTCTCTTGGATCTGATGGTAACTGTCACAAATACCAGTACTTATTTTTCTCTGTATGTGTTCTGTGTGATGATGCTTATTTGTTAAAAGAGAGAGTGACTGCCTTCTAGCCCTTCCAGAAACATGCCCGCGAGTTGAAATACCTGCAGAGCTTAACCTGCGAGGTCTAGAACTTTGTATAGTAAGAGACTTTGGTCTCATAGCTCACCTCGTTGGAGCGTTGTGACCAACGAATAAAAATGGTACTTACTAAGGGCACGAATTCGAACACTGCCAAGGTATCAAATATTTTTGGACCGCAACATAACTCTTGTCACCCAGAGATGGACCAGTGAAGCGTAGGTAAGTGATCTATTTACCTAGTCTCATCAATTTTCAGTTGATGGGTGTACGTAAATCAGATTCAATATACTAAGATCAGAGAGACTTGTAAAGTGGAGATATTTTATTTAATTGCATTAATTTTCTCTGGGTACGTTGCTAACATCTATAAAGGCATATGCATGACAATGTACTCGTTTCGCCCAATCACTACGAACCCAAAACAGACCATTCCGTATTGCGACTGCCCTCATTGAGTTCCTGCCTAATGGAAAGTAAAATCGTGACTCTCATAATAACACATTTTTAATAACTAGAATTTTGGCAATTTATCAATGTCCCAAGAAAATTCAATAAATTATACTTTGAGCTTGTTAAATTGAATTACCTTGGTAAATTAAATTACCTTGCTGTCTCGTTCCAATTCATTCCGCAACCATTCGAAGTCACTGTAACGACGTCTTACGCTAGAATCTTTGACCTTGAAAACCGGGAGGTTTGTCTGAAAAGAAACGTAGAGAATGAGATTAATCCGTGGGAACATAGCTGTTCTTTGCAGTATTTTAGGGGTTGGTTGCTATGCAGTAGTTCTGTTGTTCTGTAGTTCTAACGTTCGATTGAAAAAAAAAAATCAAGTCAATAACCTTTAATTGCAGACAAGTACCAGATAAAAAAAATAATAATAATAAAAATAAAATATAATAATAATAATAAATAAATTTAAAAAAATAAATTTTATAGCTTGCTTCTACTCTTCTATTTGACAAAGGCAAAAGCCGAAATATAATAACTGTGAGTTTTTCCTTGTAATTTATCTTTATAAATGTGCTATTTTTCTCCCCACATCTGTGCCAAAGTATATATATATATATATATATATATATATATATATATACATATATATATATATATATATACATATATATATATATATATATATATATATATATATATATATATATATATATATATAGCCTGTGGTTTCTCCACACCAATCTTATTGAACCACATAACGCGGCAAATTTCTTCGCGAACGGCATTATTTCGATTTTTGACTGATTTATAAACTTTGAAATTTTTAAGAACTTCATACATATTCTTATAGGAAATTTTACGCTGATTCCGAATATACCACATGTTAGTATGCTGGAAAAATTATTTCGCACAAAAAATCGCAAAAAACAGGCTATTTTGAAATTTTTGACTACATTTTTGAAAATTTCAACCCGAAGATGTAATCCGATCATGCTGAACGATCATGCCAACGAACTTGAACTTTCGTTTTGTGTCCTTAACATTTTAAAATTTGTTTGAAGTTTCTACCACAATTCTACGGACAGTTATCGTCTGGAATGACACATACATAAAAAAAAAATGCGTTAAACTTCAGAATATGATTCAGAATAGCCTGAAACGGATTTCTGCATACAATTTTTTCAAAAATTCACGTTCTACAAATTTTGAGGCGAGAGCAAAAGCTTATTAATTTTCTTCAAAAATTCGCTAACAAGTCACGCAGCACGAACTTATGAGCGAATTTGCGTAAATTATCGAATCATACCTCTTTTGTGTAGTATGTTCTCTGCTAAAAAGCGCCTTTTTGGGGGGTAGGTTTCATTAAAGGTCTTTCCAAACTGGCGAAAGATTTTTCTACGATGAAAAATGGCAAAGATGCAGTTCCGTAGAAACGATTTGGTTGTGAGTGAGAATCATTAGAAATGTTCGAAAAACAGCTTGCGTAAGAGCCCACAAACCCGGGAGACATTATCATGTTTCGGTTACCATATTCGCCTTCGTAGTAAGCCAGCCTGGTTACAACCAAATCATGTGATTATACCTCAAGGACTGTCGATAGTTCATTAATATCTTTGCAACGTCTGGCGAAAGATTTTTGTAGGATGAAAAATGGTAAAGATTCAGTTCCGTTGCAACGATTTGGTTGTAATCGAGGATCATCAGCGCTTTTTTACAAGGCTTTTCTTTGACGATTTTTTATTTTATGTGCCAAAGAAAATGTCAATAATCGTCAGACTTATCATATTGGTAAGTTTAGGGCTCAACCCTGCGTGTTTCATGATTGAAGCGTGGAAGTGCAAAATGGCATAAGTGCCAAAAACTAGGAAACTCGTGCTTTCGCACTTTACAGTTCTACCTGCCATAAGGTCAGTGATATGTGAAGCAGGTACAAGTATTATCGGAAACGTTATACAGGGTGATTAGGACAAAAGCGAAACAAAATTGGGTGAAACTAGACCCGAAATGTGGTTGAATGCTACCAACCGCACTTTTTTATCTCAACCCGTTGCCGAGATATGATTTTTTTCAAGTTTTTTTCCCGACAAAAACACGTTTTAGACCATAAAAGTCCAGTCATGCAGCATGACCCCATGAGCGAATTTTTGAAGAATATTACCGATTTTTACAACCAGCGAACGGCATTATTTCGATTTTTGACTGATTTTTCAACTTTGAAATTTTTGAAAACTTGATACATATTCTTATTTGAAATTTCACGCTGATTCCGAATATACCACATGTTAGTATGCTGAAAAAATTATTTCGCACGACAAATCGCAAAAAACAGGCTATTTTGAAATTTTTGACTACATTTTTGAAAATTTCAACCCGAAGATGTAATCCGATCAAGCTGGCCAACGAACTTGAACTTTCGTTTTGTGCCCTTAACATTTTAAAATTTGTTTGAAGTTTCTAGCACAATTCTACGGACAGTTATCGTCTGGAATGACACATACATACATACATACATATATACATACATACATACATATATACATACATACATACATATATACATACATACATACATATATACATACATAAAAAAATGCGTTAAACTTCAGAATATGATTCAGAATAGCCTGAAACGGATTTCTGCATAATTTTTTTCAAAAATTCACATTCTACAAATTTTGAGGCGAGAGCAATAGCTTAATTTTCTTCAAAAATTCGCTAAAACCGGAAGAAATCTTCGACATTTTGAGCGGAGCGAGGCCTTGGGTCTGCGTGCTAGTACGTACATAAATAGAACTTCTTCATAATTTCATGGCTGATATTTTCTAAGCCACAGTCAGTATTAAAGCTACATCAAGTCCTAAAACAGTTGAGCGTAAAACATTAAAGAGAGCGACCGAGAGAATCGGAGGACGGAATATTTCACAGAGTAAACTCATCAGTTGTGATTACATTTTTATTTATTTATTTTTTTTTTTTTAACAAGCACCTACTACCTACGTTTTAAACAGCATGGTTCTAGGATTGGTTATACAGGGATACTTCCATAAGAGTAGTTCAATCTGAATTTGGACAATGTTTCATGCAAATATTACCGATTTTTACAACTAACGAACGGCATTATTTCGATTTTTGACTGATTTTTCAACTTTGAAATTTTTGGTAAACTTCATACATATTCTTATAGGAAATTTTACGCTGATTCCGAATATACCACATGTTAGTATGCTGAAAAAATTATTTCGCACAACAAATCGCAAAAAACCGGGTATTTGAAATTTTTTACTACATTTTTGAAAATTTGAACCCGAAGATGTAATCCGATCATGCTGGCCAACGAACTTGAACTTTCGTTTTGTGTCCTTAACATTTTAAAATTTGTTTGAAGTTTCTAGCACAATTCTACGGACAGTTATCGTCTGGAATGACACACTAATACATATATACATACATATATACATACATACATACATACATACATACATAAAAAAATGCGTTAAACTTCAGAATATGATTCAGAATAGCCTGAAACGGATTTCTGCATAAAATTTTTTCAAAAATTCACATTCTACAAATTTTGAGGCGAGAGCAATAGCTTAATTTTCTTCAAAAATTCGCTAAAACAACCAAAAGGTAACACGTTTTTTCATTTTCCAGGTTAAATAACTGCACCAATTCGAAAGGAAATTTCAAAAGCGACTCCACCGTTTGAAAGCTCTTTAAATGAAGAATTAATTTGTGAGGTTTAATAAGTCTCAAGATTATTTATTGGGAGACAGTACAGCTTCGAAGATTTTCGGGAAACTTAGTTTTAATGATTTTCTCACGTTCGAAAAGGATTATGGTTTTAGGATTGGACTTCTGAAGAGCCAGAGAACAATATTCTTACAGGAAATGTAACGTTGATTCCAGAGATGTGGTCAAAAGTTGAAAAAAGTGTATCGATTGTGAAGAAAATGAGGTTTTTATGGTCTAAAACGTGTTTTGTCGAAAAAACTCATATCTCGGCAACGGGTTGAGATAAAAAAAGTGCGGTTGGTGGCATTCTACCCCATTTTGGGTCTAGTTTCACCCAATTTTTTTTTCGCTTTTGTCCTGAATCACCCTGTATAGTTCCCACAGCAAATCGGCCCATGGTATATACACGGCTCATACAACCTTTTGAAGTAATACGTGTGGGGGAATTACAGTTTCTGCTTTCTAAAATTTCGAATACCTATGACAGCTGCAGTATGAACTACGCTGCACTACAAACTTGGTCTAAGTGTTCATATAATCATAGAATATCAGAGAAAAATGTTTTTATTTAATTCAGTCATGTTCCTTTAATACTATTCACGTCTATACATTTGAATTGGCCTGCTGAAAAGCCTTTTTACTTCCGCACTTCCATGCTTCAATTATGTGCTATTAATTTAAAACACATCGCATAAAGTATGGTGAACAAGGTGCATATTAAAACACCTTGTTATTTCATTATTTAACATCTTGTTAACATTTAATGTGTACCATGAAGACAACTTGGTTATTATTTTCACAAACACTACAACTAGTGAGGGGTCGCTGGGAATCACAACAGGCAGGCTGAACTAACGACGGAAGCTATAATAACAGTTGGTAGACACGATGAGCAATCAAGACCACGGCTACGGTCGCGAAAGCAAAAGTTCACGGTTTGTCACCGCCATCCTTGAGTTTGGAGGTCGTCTATGCGGCCCAAACAAACGGCAGGAAGTCGTGAATTGCACAAAGGGAAGATCGAAATGTTCATAATATAAAGGGTGCTTCAGCAAACAAAGACCTCCTCCTCCTGAATGATCGCATGAGCAAATTTTTGTAAATGACCTATCGTAATACATTAGGTATGTTACATTGTTTTGAAATTTGAGCATTTAGAGTGCAAACAAAATGTTTGGGATTTTTTCGTTTTCTGGTAGTTCTTACCAATTTCTAGTTCATTGTTCATAAATTTGTTTACTAAAATTCTGCCATTTTTTAACAATTAACTATTTTTAGCCATTTTGGTGATTTTTTACACTTGCACATTTTTTTAAATTTGACATATTTAATGAGATCTCAGACCCCCTGGATCAATTCCAATAGGTCGTCCCTCTATTGACGAAACCTAGCTTCATAGGGACATCCTAAAAACAGCGGTATGTGACAAGCTTGCAGTCGGAGCACTCACTAATGATTCATGCATCCGCACAACAATCTTTACTATAAAAAAAAAGACAAGTACAACTTAAAACACGGCAGGAACATGTTTCAATCATGTAATATAATACGAAATCTATATTGATACTACTATACTTTATTGTTCACACAGCTGGTCTGACTTCCCTGATTTCCTTCTAATCACTTCCAGTTGTCTCCAAGAGGCTATGTACCGAATTAAGCACTCTAGGTTACTGAGAGAAAATTAAAGTAGGTAACTTCTCAATTTCTTAAATTAAAGCATGTCAGTCACTCGGAAAATTGGACGAAACATCGAGTCAATCATTAATCAGTGATAAAAAAGTTTTCTAAATAATATTCAGATTTACAAATAAATGTTTGTAATTTTCAAACAGACTTTCGAAGAATTAATAAACAACCATACCGACGATTTTGTATTTTTAGCTTAGGTACCTAAACAAGCTTTTTTTGGAGAAGCTTACTATATGCCCATGATCCGTCCGTCTGTCTGCACATCTAGGAATCGGCGCCAGGTCCCTAAGAGACATCCAATTTTTACACATTTTGGCAAACTAGTGCGAAATAATAATCATAACGATGACAAAATCGTCGTTTTTGAAGTTAAATTCGAGAGTTGGAGATGCTTACATAGATGTTGCTCGACGAATTCCTGAGATGGTTTTAGGCTCGGGTGAAATCATTCACTCTGTTCAGCTGAGTGAGTTCTTTTAAATGGAGCCATTACGTTTGTTCGCAGTGACCATCAAACCTGTAAGAAATGGTTGGAAACGCGTTTGGGGCGTTCGCAGTGTCCATTAGAGGAAATCTATGACTGTATAGCATCCATAGTGGTCCGTTCGCAGTGACCACCAAACAAGTTTGAAACGCGTTGTGGATTGGTTAGACCGGTCAGAGAAATTTCTGCTGACCGATCTGACGGTTTGTCCCCCACCACACCGCTACTCGAAGTAGCCAATCAAATCATTCCACTGTGAGATGGATGGGTAGCGGGAGCTCAGCGAGCTGAGAGGTGATAAGATAAGCCAGCCGGACACCTGCATGTCGTGTACTGTTCACTAAGTTATACCTTTGCATTTACCTTCCTTTTACTTCTACGGTTATTCATTGAAAGTTTCCTACTCTGAGTTGTGTGATATGGAAAATCTTATTGGTGACAACGACGTAGATGGGAATCTTCGTCTGAATAGCAACAAAATACAAAATCAAACAGTAAAATGTTATTACTCAATCTCAACTGAAGAGTTATTTTTAAAGCTATTAACATTAAAAATTAAGAACGACGGTCGACTTCGAGATCGATTTTAATTCTTCCCGCGAGATAAACACCACATTCTCCCACAAAATCATCAGCTGGAGGCAAGAAAAGATTGAGCATGGATTTCTTATTCCTGTTGGAAGGTTTGTTCTCAATGAATATTTTTTATTTTTCAACCTGTTTGTTGTCTTGCAGGCCATCTCTTTACGGTTCAGGTTCTTTATTCATACATGAAATGTTCACCTATTCAAAGGATGGCGCGAGCCCACCAAGCAGGTTACAGCTGTTGGAGGCTATGCGGCGGTTAACTTTAGTCAAACCCGTTCGCAGTGCGGATTTGGTTACAAACGGTTTGGAATTAGGTGTTGGTCACGCATGCGCACTAAACCAATCACAAACCTGGTCGTCAACGGTTGGTAACCGTTTCCAACCGGCACTGCGAACAAAGCTATTAGGGAACTGTTGGGTTATAATGACATCTTACGGAGGCTGAACTCTGAGGCTAATTTCTTTCCTGTTCAACTTAAGAGCTGAAATTTGCAACGGTACCTCATAATAATAATACCCGTTTATTGCCAAAGTACATCATAAAGGACAATGATAGAGCAACAAGTCAATAAACAAAGTCTATATCACTATAAAAACCTCTCTTGGTGTGGTAGAGTAAAACTACAACTTGAGATTGAGAAACCACTGTAATTAGCAGGGTGAGCTCTGTAGCTAATTTTGTTCCTTCAACTTTAGATGCTGACATTTACAACCGAACGTCGCTGGATGTGGAAGATTATAAATACTGCTTATGGAACCATTCATCTGAATCAGCAGAGTGAGTAATGTTTTCCCAATCCAACTTGAGATGCAGACATTCAAAACGGGGTTTCTCTAGGTGTGGTAGAGTACAACATTACGAGTATGAGTTGAGAAACCACTCTCATCAGGTAAGTGGGCTCTTTAGCTTATTTTGTTCTTATTCAGCAAGATTATAAACTTTTAAATGGGACCATTCTGGGGGTGGTATATTACATCTAGAGGAATCAGTCTAATCAGCAGAGTGACCCTCGAACTTGAAGGCCCGTTTACACGAGCGATTTTTTCCGGCAATAATTGCAGAAAAAAGTATTGCACAACTATTCCAAAAAAGTTGGACAACTATTCTCTCCTCGAAAAAATTGCCGAAGATTGCACGCAATTAATTGACGGGAGTTGCACAACATTTCAGGCCCACGAGCCCTCTCGGCAACTGTTGCATCGTGTTGAAATGAAGTCCAAGGGGTTTGGAAAATTATTGCACTATTGCGGCAATTTTTCGGCCTTGGGTCGGGAGAGGGAACGAAACAGCCAATCACATTGAGAGTTTATTTGTGCAGCATGGCCTTATGAGCAAATATTGCGTGAAACTGCACTGATGGGGTGCAGCATTGCCTCATGAGAGAATTTTAACGTAGGAAAGATAGGAGTTTATTTGTGCAGCATGGCCTTATGAGCAAATATTGACGTGAAACTGCACTGGTGGGATGCAGCATTGCCCCATAAGATAATTTTAACGTAGCAAAGATAGTTTATTTGTGCAGCATGGCCTTATGAGCAAATATTGACGTGAAAGAATTTCAGAGGTGAGAGCCAACCCACATTCTCTCTGGCTCAGAAACTGGCGCTGCCAAATTCTCCTCTTCTTCCTTTGGTTGGCAGCAGCAGCGACGACGACCACAGCAGCAGCGACGACCACCTCTTGACCGTCCATAGCGCAAACTGTTGTCGCCCGTGTAAACGAAAAAATTGAGCAATTTCTATTGCACAACTTTTTGGTGCAACACAGTGCAATCAATTCCTTGCAACATCTTGACGCAACAGGAGGCAATTTTATTGCTTTGTGTTGCGTACAACTTTTCTAGTGCAATTTTTTTGGAGTTGCACAACTTTCGTTGCTCGTGTAAACGGCCCTTGAGATACCGACACTTGGAAAGAGGCTTCTCTAGGTGCGGTAGAGTATAACATTACTACAACTGGGGAAACCACCAATCAGCTGAGTGGGCACTGTAGCTTATTTTGATGTCTTGTTAAATTAAAACGCTGAAATTTGGAACGGGGCCTCTCTTTGTGTGGTAGAGCATGATTACAACTTGAGGAATCCGTTAGTTACCCGCTAATGAGCTATGCAGCTTATTGTGCCTGTTCAACTTCATCTGGTAAAGTGTTGAAAAAAAAACTACTCAACGCACACGAGTGCGGATGGTATCAAATTTCTCGGAATGGAATTTATTTTCAATTAAAAATATAAACTTAATACGTGGGTAACGCTCATTCTGGTTGCGTAGCGCACATCCGATAAATGATCACTGTGCTCATACTAATGGACCAATTTTGTTTAAATTTTGACAGCATATTTTAATGACCTAGTATCTAGTATATACCCAGACAATTTTATTATGTGCTGAGTTCATCAGAAAAAATCTCGTTTTAACTGAGAATGAGACTTCCTAGAAAGGGCAATAGCAAGAAAAAAACAGTGAATTTTGATCAATTTCCACTAGAAACGAGGTTAACAATCAGATTTCCCCAAACACAGAACTAAAGGGTAACCATACAGAGTCCTTTCAAACTTGAGTTGCTGAGATTTGGAACTTCGGAAAGGTGCTTGTCTGGGTGTGAATGTGTATAAATAATTACAATTTGGGGAACCTCTCTAATTAGCTGAGTAAGCTCTACAGCTAATTTTATTCCTATCGAACTTGGTGCAAAATAATAAAAAAAACATGAGAAAATAATACTCCCTTTGAAGATGGTTATTGGTAATAACGTGATATAATGTTTTGCAATAAAATTCTGTGACGACCCGAGTCCTGCTTTACATAATCATAGTTATGTAAGAGTTACATACATGTTATTGCAGGAGCGCAAAACAATTAATGCGGCATACTACTACGACATTTTGACAGAATTGCATATCCCTGCAAAAGACGAGACCTTCTGATGAGAAAAGTGGTTCTTCTCCATGCCAATGCTCGCCGCCATACAGCAGCCCTGACCAGAGAAAAATTGGAGCAACTGGGTTGGGAGACACTGTAACACCCTCGATACAGTCCAGATCTGTCTCCCTGCGACTTCCATGTTTTGGTCCTCTCAAGGAAGCTTTGGGAGGGCAAAGATTCTGCAGCGATGATGAGGTTGAAGAGTATGTGCGCAATTGACTGCAAACACTACCTGACTCTTTTTACGTGGATGGAATTAAAAAATTACCTGTGTGCTGGGAAAAATGTGTTTCCAAATCAGGAGATTATGTAGAAAAATAAACTATGTTTGTTTATAATAAATAAAAATAAAATAAAAAACGCTGCAAATTATTACCTAATGGTTTATTATTTCTGAATCAGATAGCCAGCTATAGTAACCAGCATGCTCTGGGACTTTCGCCAGTCTCTTTTTTAGTATCCACCTCTGTTCTCGCGTTACAGGCTGCGCTCCCGATGGGAAGCGAATGGATAACCGTACAGCCGCCCGAGTGGTATCATTCAATCCACGGAGCTAATTTCTATAGGAATCAAACTAAAACCGTAGGTACACTGGATTCAAAAAGCATCTGGGACGTATTCCAGTCGATTCTGAAACCGAAATTACTTGGGTGACGACACCCCACTTACCTATGGCGAAAATATAAATAAACAGCTATTCATCCAGAGGGTTCAGACTCCAACCTGCCCATGTAATGCAATTTTAATTTAAAAACGATTTGCTTCGAACTATCTGAGAAGATTTTGGGAAGAAGAAGAACGAAGGATTTTACCACCGCCCGCTCACCCCCCCTCACCACCCACCGTGACCCCCTCCCAAGCGTGCCAGGCGTAAGTCTCACTCAAAGCCTCGAAAAAGACACTTTTTCGCCCGTTTTTGGCCCATAGCATCTATGCGAGTGAAGCGATCGGGATGGTTAAACGTTAGGACCAACTAGACCCCAAATGGAGTCTATGTGCGAAAGAACGGGTTTTTTAAGTCAATTCTTAGGCCTTTTATGGCCCGGACGGCGGACGGACATTTCAAATTTGGATTCTACGCACCTTGAAACGTAAAGTGAAAAAGTTTGAGGGGGGGTATAAAAATTGTTTGCTATACGATCACACGATCACATAGGCTTATTATTGGAAATAATAAACCAAAAATGAGTCTCGTTTATATTTGACCCTCGTATTTTTGGGCCGTTACAGTGGCGCAGTCGAAATAGGACCCGAATTCATACGAAACAATAACTCATTAAATCCCTCTCGAGCCAAAAGACTGTAAACATCACATTCCCTGTCATTAGTACCTTCCACTTACTCACTCACTTCAGTCAAAACACACCGTGACAATGACCTCACTCGACTGCTGACTTGTTCCAGCGAGCATCTGCTGAGTCAGCAACCTGCAGTTGCACTGCCGAGACAGCTGGTATTTGACTCCGGGGAAATTTTACGCTCCAGGAAAATAACTCTCACAGTCGAAGAGGTTTATCACCCTGGCTTCATAGCTCAGATCGTTGGAGTGTTGATACTACGGGAAATTTCCCGTAGACAGACTGCTGCCACAAATCTTTTTATTACACAGCATACTGTGCATTTGACCAATGGTATGGTACAACAGTCCTCCACCCCACAACCAGTGCAATGCAATACACACCTAGTTCACACTAGTGCACTTTGACAGGAGACATTCTGCCTGAACCTCTATTTATACATACTCAAAATCGCTTGAAAAATAAAAGTTTATCCTGGGTTGACTTTCGGCAACGGCAATGGTTTGTTTAAAAAGTATCCCTTTGAATAAGTCCCCGAATCGAACACCATTTCTTTCAAAATTAATTTCTTGAATGTGAAATCTTACACAAATATAACATTTTATTGGAGAACTTTTGCTCGTAGAATTATTAATTAATTATTATGGTTACTAATAATATTAGCAACTTGCAGTAATATTATTAAGCTATTGTGCAACAGTCTGCTTCATCAGATAGACCTGTATTGAATTAGGCATCCCAATGTTACTGCTGTTAGGAAGTAAAGCGCAGTATAAAGTTTTAGTAAAAACTTTATTGCCCCCCAATTTTATAAAACTGTAATTAATTAATGTTAAATCCTAAATGGGATGTTTCAAATGATAACAGTAAAATAGAGGGAGTTTTGAAGAATCCAAATCGTATTTACAAAATGATAAAGCGATGTTTTGAATGGGAGAAATCTCATGTTGAAAATGAAGAGTGGTAGTAGGTAAAGAGTACCCAGATAACATGATAAAACTTCATTGTTTGTGTTTATAAATAAATAAAAATGAAATTAAGTTCGAAAAAGGAGGAATTTTGAAACAGATTTTAGGTACATACTAATAGTTACCTACTTAGGTAGGAATAGGAATACCGTCTACATTTTGACAGATGTAGCAAGTTGTTTCTAGATCGATTACCTACCTACCTACCAATCTTCAGAACAGAGGAACAAACCTTGAAAGAGATAACAGCAGTTATTTTCATACCTAGGGAGAACTGAGGAGGAAAACCTACAAGTTAGTGATAAAGCTTATGCGAATATTCCCAAGAGAAAAGCCCAGAGAAAAACCAATAATTCTTGCGTAATGGTCGCATCGGTGACGATATCCCAACTTGAATGAACGACCTCCGTACTTCAGCATCGCAATCGAAAAGTGACAAACGAAGACAAAGAACGTGACGGTAAGCAGTGGGCGTATATCGATGGGAACAACAAAACAATAATCAAGATTAGGTACTGTTCGATTAGCGTTCAATTATCTACGATCGCCCGACCTCTATCACTCCATTCGCTTTCTGACATGACTAGCTTACAATTTTGCATTATATTGCAAGTGGAAGGTAAACTCACCCTCATTCGAACTTCATAATCGGTGTATCTTTTCTTTGCAACTCCGTGAGTGACGGGGTTAACAACATCAATTTCCAGAAAGTTCGCAGGAGCCGCGTACGCGTCGTCTAGTGTCTGCTTCTTCACATTGAGCCGTCTAGTAGCATCATTCGTTGCATCGGCCATAATAGTCATTAAATTTGGTCAACGATAAACTCGTAAAATTTGATTTGCACCGAGAAACTACTTTACGAACGCGGATATGAGGTAGCCAAAATGATGGGTAGGAAAGAAATCAGGGAACGGAAGAAAAATCGGAGAATCCTGTGACTTGCGAGCTTGCAGAAGTGATGGGATTCTTATCTGCTAAATCACATACCTTTTCTGTGCCAAGTAATCACCATTGCTGCCAACCCAATAGCATGGATCTGAAACTAGTCCATGATCATCAGCAACTATCCCATGATATTTACGAAGCTAATTAGATGGTCATTGAAGTTATCGCCATTTCGTGATTTGGATAAATTCAAGCTAAATTTTCCTTACCTTTTGTTATAGATGCGATCGATTGTAATCTATTGTATAATTATCATTCAAGAGATTAATTAAGGATATCATTCTAATAGCAATTGATAATTGTTATTTTGAAAACATGTATTTGAAAGGAATAATATTTTTTGTTAGTTTTAATAACAATGTTTATAAAGCAATAAGAGTTATAATAACATGAGAATTTGTGGATGAATTCACTCCATCAAAATCAAAGGTAAGGATATTTGTTGTCTGACCACTGATTCATAAATTGGAAGATGAGGTGTTGAGTAGATGGTCGATTGCAGGAGCCGAATCCGGCGAATCCGGTTCCTGTTCCTGCTCTAAATACTGGTTCATTCTTCTGCTCAATGTAACAGCTCTTATCGGATAATGGACCTTCGATCTCATCGCAGACATTCGCGGACTTTATGGCAAAACGGGAAATCACCGTCAAATTTTCTCCCCCAATAATTCTCGCTCAAATGGTCAGATGGAAAAATACGTTTCTATTTTGAAGAATGCATTCAGTACGAAAACCCAAAGGAACAGGTATTCGGTTGGCTAGAACCGCTCGGTTGGCATCCTCTGCGGTTGATCAGGTTTTCCGGAGTGGCTCCTGTCGATTGGTCGCCATTTTCTTTCACAACAAGAAGTTGACCGACTCGGTTGCAGTTTCCACATTTTCCGCAGGTACTTTTGATTAATCTTAATTTAACGTTGTTATAATAAATCTATAATCAGTATTATATTGGATCCGAAGTTTTTCGTTAACCGTTTTCATCTGTTTCGGTCAGAGTTTCGTCTTATTGTTATGCACAATACTCCGTTCTGTTTGGTTCAATGAATTACTGATTTCTGTACATTTCACCATTCATTCAGATTTCTAAAATCAACAAAATTGTTTGCAGGACGTTCACCATGCAGCTTCACGTGCGAGGACAATCCTCTCATTTGATTGAGTGTGAGGAGAAAGACACCATTAGACTGGTCAAAGTAAGTTCCCTTTACACGATTAGTTAGGTTAGGATGTCCACATGGCTTGGTTCACCAAGAATGTTGTCAGATGGTTCGTCAATCAATACTGGTTGGCTGACTATTTATATCTACCTACTATTTCTCCTAAGCGTTCAAAATATTTTAGTGTACAGGACACCTCACTCAAGGGAACTGAAGGAACTTGGTACTAGAGTAAACATGTCCACACTAGAGACAAGTTTAGAGAGAGGTGCACCTTCAAAGGCATCACTTTACCTTCTTGCTACGTTGACCATTCCGAGTTTGATGTTCCGAAATTTATTGAACATGTCTGAGAAAATTATAATCAACAGGCATTTGATTCGGCATTATTCCATATCGGAAGTCTCTATCCAGGGTGCAGGGGTACTTACCTAACGTCTGGAATTTCTCTTTATAGTGCCATTAGCTAGGTAATTTTGTTTCCGTTTGGTAGCTTCGATTGTAGATTGATTAAAGGATATTAAGAAAAATATGACGAGTAGGTTCGCCTCTAGTCCACCAAAATATGAAGGTAGGGATCTAACGAATATTTGAAGAATCCCCCCTCCCAAGGATTACACGAGCTTCTCCGTGCAGCCAGCTCCGAGGGATTAACAGTTCTACCTATATCCACTCTTTGAAATGTGTAATCTCGAGACACAAATGGGCTTTTGTGATCAAAGGGTATTCGAGATACAACGTCCGGCGTTTTCTTTTTTTTTTTTGTTGTTGTTGAAAAACGCATTTATACGCACACTCATTCAATACCTTATTCAATAATCATCTTGTATGTAAATATAGGTAAATTAGAATCAATAGGTATACATCGGGTAAATCAGAATACATAGGAATTATTCAGTTGCCATCTTAAAGTTTTAATATTATCTAATGGTTCTCAGATTGCCTCATTATTATATGTTTCTTCAGTTCGTTTTTGAACTTTTCAATTTTAGAAATAGAGCGGAGCTCATGGGGTAGGGCATTGAACAGTTTTGCTCCCCGGTAATCATACGCCCGTTGGCCATGGTGAGTCCTACGGAAAGGCAGCTTAGAAAGAAATGGTCCACAAGTTCTTGTTTTTCCCTCATCTAAAAATTTCAGGTGGTTGCTATGTTAACCCTTACCTATATATTTTAATTATAGTTATCTTGTCAATTAGCTATCCCAATTTGAGTACTGCGAACTCTTTAAAAAGAGCTTCTGTCGAATATCTTGTCCTTTTTTTAAGTAAAGTTTTAAGTAGGTAGTTTTTAAGTAAAGTTTCAAGTAGTCTTTAACAAATGAGTCAAACAGAAGGATTGATTTAGGGGCTTTTTATATTCTTGAAGTGCACGCGCAGCGAGTACGTATCCAGATCACCTTAATTATCTCATCAATACGTCCCACAAATCTAATTTTACTTGAAAAGTTGATTCGTATTCAGATTTTCAACTTACAATCTATCCTATACAGGGTGTAAATGTTAAGGGTGGACCACCGGCCAAGGGTCGACTCCAGAGCTCATTTCTGATCGAAAGTTGCTTTTGGAGATTTGTTTTTTAAACGCTTAGTTTCCGAGTAATTCAATTTCTAAGATTTTCTTTCGTGTTTTCGAACTTTTATCACTAAAACGATCGAAACTCCCTTAATTTACTGAGTAAATTCAAATTTGAGGATACCGTTGGGAAGAACATTAAATTTTCATTTTAATTCAAAAGCATTAACAATTTTCAAGAATTAAGGTTGAAGACATGAAAGAGCCCTCTGAAAATTAAAATTTTACCTAACTTGGGAAATCTCGAGATTTTTCAATCGGGAATTGAACTATGAAAACCAAAATTTTTTGAAGGTGCACGAACCTTAAAAACTGCGCCAAGATAGATGGGGGGGTTGTTATACGTCACATGTGTATTGTACAAAAAAGTCTTAACGGAGCAAAGTGCTGCATGTTTTACATGTATGAGGTCTGAAAACCATTTAGCAAACTATGAATCTTTAAACTTAATTTGGAATAAGCGACAAGCTGTATCAACTTTATTTTACCAAAAAACTTGTGGGGAAACGTTCACAGTATGCTCGTGATATGTGCTGAGTAGTAGTTCTCCACTTTGAGTAGCAAAAACGCAACCTTTTCTCAGGTAACTAGTGTTTTCATTGTCCCTGGGACTGTTTTTATGCCAGGTAGAATGAGATTTGTTTTCCTCATCATTTTTGTCAATGAATAGTAGTAAAATACTGTGGCACATCACAAGTGTGACTAATCTGTCATAAGTATTACGGTTTGGTAGAAACATCAATGATGGTAACACTCGTGATGTGCTTACACAATTTGATTAATCTTAACCTAACCAAGTGCAGGACACACACCTATGAGAGGTCACCCACAAATGAATGTCACTGAACTATGTCTTTTGCAGTTTAATTGACACACATGTTTAATTGAACTATAGTTAAACACAATAGTGGTAACACGATGAATAACTTTTGTGGCATACCTTGTGTTTTGATGTACACTTATTTAGAGCATATATAGGTTTCTAAGATGCGCAGTGGTAGACTGCAAAAATTTGTCTAAGGATGTGGAGACTTGGAGAGACCCCTGGACCCCAAATGCTAGGGGATGCAAGTACCTGCAGCCCTTGTTGGAGCTGTTTGTCCTAAAACTTTGTTAAGCTGGATTCACATGGAGCGAAACGAGCGCGGAAGGACGGAACGCAATCTGACTGTTGAGGAGGGTGGCTGACATGTTGTCGGAAGAGGCGGACAGCGATCGGTGGTAGAAATTATCATACTGTTTCCGCATACCCCAAGTAGAGGTTTCAGGTCAGAGAGGCTTTCAGTAGGAAGGTTATGATTCCGTTCGCCAATGAGCCTGCTTCATGTGAACACTCTTCCCGACAACGCCATCCCCTCCACTGGTTTTTCAGTCCTTCCATCCTTCTGCTTTCTGCGCTCGTTCCACTCCATGTGAATCCAGCTTTAGAACGTGGTTTTGACAGTCCTCGGAGTTCCTTCCCAGCTCAAGCAACAGAAACCTTTTCTTTCATGTGGATACGGGTGGAGATTAATCTTGGTCGAGTTAACAGCTTTGTTTCCTCTCTGTAATGCATTCAGTACAAAGCACCATCTATCTGTGCCAAAACTATTAATCAAGCGGCTTTAGTTCTGTGGCTCAGTTCTCTATTTCTCCACTGCCTCAAGCTTAAGATATTTATGTCCGCACCCACCTATGACGGGTTCTGAAATCAAACCATTCTGTCACCATGGGAGCTACGCTAGTGCTTGCAGCAGATTAGTTTTATACTCTCCAAACTGAGTTCTTGAACAACGGAATTTGAAGGGACTTTCTCCAAATTTAAAGTTTTGGAAACTCAACACACATAAGATATTAATATGTTGCTTGCATTTTCGTGACTGCTCTTAAAAATTTTCTTACGTTTTCGACAACCTGAGAAATTCATAGAATGTTGGACGAAAATCTGTGTACCTATGATTAAACCTAGGGTGCACTGTAGTTGCCTTCTTAGATACAGTAGAGGTGGGCGAAGTTTGTGTCTCCATGACTGGATGTAAACGATTTAGGATAGGAAGATTAAGCACCAGTTCCAGTTTTGGTTATAAGTTTTTTATTGGCGATGTTTCGGCCTCTGACTGTAGGCTCTATTCATGCCAAATTATTTGCACAGATACTACACAGGTATATATAATAGGAATCACATCTGTTGGGTAGCCCTGAGCGACAGATATGATTCCTATTATATATACCTGTATAGTATCTGTGCAAATAATTTGGCATGAATAGAGCCTACAGTCAGAGGCCGAAACGTCGCCGATATAAAAACTTTTATCCAAGACTGGAACTGGTGCTTAATCTTCCTAAATCTTAGATAGATTCTAAAGTTGAAACAGATGGAAACGTAATTGTTTGTTATCGAATGAAACGTAATTTTTGGCGTTGGGTAAATGTGAACTAGACATTATTGTCGTTATAGGTTAGTTAGCGTCATGATATATGTTGCTTTCACAACTACCACTTCACTACTAACATTCATGATTCTATAAAATTGTAAGTATGTTATACTACAGTTACTATATCTCGGTTGACCTATATTCCATTGTATTAACCTGTATTCCATTTGTATCTCACAAATTTTAGACAGTCGGACCTCGTTTCTCATTTGTAATACTCTATTATAACCTCAGTTTCACTATCATAGTTTGAATTCAATTAACTGTTGACTTGCTTGTGTCATTTCTGACGTGTGACACATGGATCGCATCAGACAGTACGGGTTAGGCGTTGCAGCGAAAAATTTCTATGCGATTAACGAAGTTAAGCTACGTCGAGTGTGGTGAGTACTTGGATGAATGACCGCCCAGGTAACGATCTCTCGTCCAAGTAGTTTTCACGCTTCTGTACGGCGAACCCCTCTCCACTCAAGGGGGCGAGGCAATGAGTAGCTTTAAGCGAAATCATCAGATCCAATTCTGATCCTCCATTTGGAGGAACAGCTGATGACATCTGCGACGCCCAAGGCAGTCGGACAAAAAGCCCCAACCTGGAATTTTCAATTCAATCGATTTCAATTCAAAAATGCTTTTATTTGTAGAGTATGATAAATACAAAATTTGTTGCAAAGAGGTAAATACAGTAGAATGTGAAAATAGGTATAAGTGGATACATATGCAGAACAGTACATAGAGTAATCTACAACCCCACAAAGGAAATCCTGTGCGTGGGCATTTCTACAATTTTAATAAGCAATATTAACTTGTTGTCTATTTTCTATTACGAAGTAGATTTACAAGGTTGTGTTGAATCTAGATGAAGGGCTAAATGCATATTTCAATTTGAAATAAGAATTAAAATGTGAAACTGAAAGTTGAGAGACAGATGTATTTGAGGAAAAAAAAAAAAAATGATGAGTTCATGTGAAGATGAGAGGGTTAAATACCGTTTTGCAGTATGTGTGTTCTTAGATCTCTTCTCTTTTTTAGAGTAAACGGCGATTCTAATAAGTTATTCGGTATCTTATTTAAGATATTAGGGCCTCTGCAAGGCGCTTGTATGGAACTCAACTTGCTCCGACTAAATGGCACTTCAAATCTAATAGAGTTTCTAGTAGCATGATACAGTGGCGCACTCAGAAAATAATTATGGGGGGGGGGGGGGGGGCTGACTGAGGGTCCCTGGGCCAACCAACGGAAAACTTTTTAAAACTTCTTTAGAATAACCGGTATTTTAAGGAATTACTTTAAGTTTATTTTAGCTCATTGAATGCAAGTTTGGACTATACGAATGAATAATAAAACGCAGCAGATAAAATAAAATTTTAGGTTTTATTTTGACAAAATATTTTTATATCAGCTGTCTTACAAAACAAAATTGAGTCTTCTTTGGGTCTTCCTCAGTATGGATAATACACTGTCTGTGTCAACTGGAATTTCCCTGTGGATATTAAGATAGGCTAAGCCATTTAGCCTACTCTCAGACATCGTATTCCTTAGGTATGTCTTAATTCTCCGAAGAGTGGAAAAGGAGCGCTCTGCTGTGCTGGTCGATACAGGTATAGTGATGAAAATCTTAAGTAGGATATGGATGTTTGGAAAGATTGTTTTATCACAAATATTTAGAAAATCAATTACATTGACGTGGTGTGCCTTGTTTCGTTGGAGAAAAGCTTGCCAAACTGCCATTTCTGCCATCAACACGTTCAAGTTGTTGTTTTCCAAATCTTCTTCATAAACTTCAATCAACTTCAAAAACGCCTCTTTCATCTCTTTACTTTCTTCACTATTCTCTGGATAAGTATGAAGCAAGCAGTGAAACCCTTTCAAAATGTTCTTGTGCTTTAAGAGACGTTCTTCGATGCAGGAAATAAAACTTTCAATCCAGGGGATGAATACGTTAATTCTATAAAAAAGTTGGCAAACTTCAGATTCGGATTCAGCACACCAAAAAACATAAGAATCCGTCGAGAAACCTCCTACCCTAATTTTTCTTGAAACAGGCACTTTTTAACACCATTTGACTGGGCTAAAATATGAAATACGTTTTATTTATTTTTTAGTGCATTTCTTAGGAATAGAAATGCAGCAATGCAGCTATTTTTTTTCGTAGCTGTAGTGAAATGTAACTCCCGCAAACCAGTGTTCAGTATGCGATGTGTCCACTATTGGCGGATTTAAAAACAGAATGTAATTTTTTTCTTGAGGGGTGGGCTATAGCCCCTTTAGCCCCCCCCCCCCCCCGTGGGTGCGCACCTGGCATGATACGAAATACTTTTTTTCAATAGATCTTGTTTCTTAATAAAATATTTTGCAATTTGGAAATCGATGATTTGTTTTACGTTCAATACTTCAGATTCTAAAAATAAATTTTCGGTTGAATACAGGATAGTTTTTTTTAGCATGATTTTTAAAATAAGTTTCTGGGCTGTTTCTACCGGACTCGAGTGACATTTGTAGGTACATCCCCACGCAATAGCAGCATATGCGATGTTAGAGTGAACTAGAGCATAGTAAATCATTTTCAAAAATTTGGCAGAGAGTATATTTCTGGTTCTGTAAAATATAAATGCACATTGCCTGAGTCTATTAGATAATTTTTTGGCATGAGTGTTAAACCTCATTTGTTCGTCTATATGGAGTCCTAAATATTTAGTGGTAGATACTCTTTTCATTTTTTCACAGTTACATTCGGAAGGGTTGGTTCGGAATGGTTGTTTACTTTAACCTCAGTTTCATTGAACCATTGATATTCATCACGGCACTAACCATTTAGAATATCGTACCCAATCTTATAAATATGATAATAAAGGAGAATTGAGTGAAAATTTCTTCACTTGTTTTTGAAAGAAAAAGGCTGTGTTCACCAAGAGGAAATATTGATTTCTGCTTCATTATCTCAACTGAACTATCCTCATTATTATTATTGTACATGTCAATTTCAGGAAAGGGCAGCTGACCTCGAGCTTATCCCTTCGGAGTTGATCTGCCTTTCCAGCAACGGAAGGATCTTGAAGGACGACTACACCGTTGGTGAACTCGAGAACCACAGCCTCGATATCACTGTCCCCCTTCTCGGAGGTAATTCTATCATTAAGGAAATTGATAAAATATTGTATAAGTAGTGTCTGTAGATTTCGTCGACATCCATCCTCCCTGGCTTTTATTGCTGAAATGGGCTGTAAGGGGTTCGGGAGTTGCCAAATGCAAGTAGGTTTGTACTACCGAGCTTTCGATGAAATATATCATCTTCGAGGCGTATCTGTAAAAACCCAGTTAAATGTAAATAGTGTTTGCAGTTTGTATGACTGTTGGGTGTAGTTCCGTATGTGTCCTCACTTTCAAACGAATGTAAATCTGTCATTATCCTTCCAAAAAATGAATTTGACGACTGTTTAGGAAACCTTCAAATCTCATCTTTCTCATGTTTTCATGATAGATTAACTTTCTGTTTTGCGTACATGAGAAATATGGAATTGAAAAAAGCGGGGACACAAACGGAACAATTTGACTAGCACGGTGGTCCTCGATCGGATTTGACCTCAAAGTACTTGCCCTTCAAATTTTCTTTCGGAATATGATTTGGGAATGTGTGTGTGTGTTAGGATTATAATTCAGCAAAAACTGAAATCAAAAATTGAGCCGTTTTTTTTTTTATTTAGTTTTTGAATTTTTAATTGATGCGGAAATACGCTATAATCGCGAAAATTCAGAAAAAAATATTATTTATATGTCATTATACAATAGAATCTTCATCTAGTTTCATAGTTCTGACCTATTTTGTGATCAAATATAATTAGAATAACAAAATTAACAACATTTTATTGAACAAAATAATGATTATATTTGCATGAAGCTCTTAATAAATGCCTGTGAGTATGTGTGTAGTATGTGCACTTGTGTGTGAGTTTATAATGTTCATTATATAAATTTTAACATAAAATGTATATCTAAATTGAATAGAAAATAATGGCATTTTAACATTTTACATATGCAGAGAATTATATTCGCATACATCTCTTAATAAACGTTGTCCATACTCAGAATTGATTCGCGATACTTTATATTTGGCCCACGTCGCAGAAAAATCATGATGCACGGCCTCCATAGCCTGTTCACTGTAAAAAGCCGAGGCCATTTCCGTGTTTGGTACAAAATTCTTCCACATGAAAGAAAACCGTGTGAACTTTTGGAGTGACTGGAATATCCAAAGATAAATATGATGCTTTGAATTCATTGATGTATTCAATGAATTTTGGATCCAGCCTGACTGAGAAAGATGCTTTGACAGCTTCATTGAACTTCTGGAAAGCATCAACGTATTTTAAACAACCCATGCTACAGTTTGAACGCAACAAATCAAGTTTCTGTAGCAAAATGCGGCAACTATTTCCTTTGAACGAATTCGTTGATGCTTTCCAGAAGTTGCTGCATTTTGCTACAGAAACTTGGTTTATTGCGTTGTTCAAACTGTAGCATAGGTTGTTTAAAATACGTTGATGCTTTCCAGAAGTTCAATGAAGTTGTCAAAGCATCTTTCTCAGTCAGGCTGGATCCAAAATTCATTGAATACATCAATGAATTCAAAGCACCATGTTTATCTTTGGATATTCCAGTCACTCCAAAAGTTCACACGGTTTTCTTTCATGTGGAAGAATTTTGTACCAAACACGGAAATGGCCTCGGCTTTTTCAGTGAACAGGCTAGGGAGGCCGTGCATCATGATTTTTCTGCGACGTGGGCCAAATATAAAGTATCGCGAATCAATTTTGAGTATGGACAACGTTTATTAAGAGCTGTATGCGAATACAATTCTCTGCATATGTAAAATGTTAAAATACCATTGTTTTAGCGAATTTTTGAAGAAAATTAAGCTATTCTCGCCTCAAAATTTGTAGAATATGATTTTTTGAAGAAAAAAAAAAAAAAATTATGCAGAAATCCGTTTCAGGCTATTCTGGATCATATTCTGAAGTTCAACGCATTTTTTAGCGAATTTTTGAAGAAAATTAAGCTATTGCTCTCGCCTCAAAATTTGTAGAATGTGAATTTTTGAAAAACTTTTATGCAGAAATCCGTTTCAGACTATTCTGAATCATATTCTGAAGTTTAACGCATTTTTTTATGTATGTATGTATATATGTATATATGTATGTATGTGTCATTCCAGACGATAACTGTCCGTAGAATTGTGCTAGAAACTTCAAACAAATTTTAAAATGTTAAGGACACAAAACAAAAGTTCAAGTTCGTTGGCCAGCATGATCGGATTACATCTTCGGGTTGAAATTTTCAAAAATGTAGTCAACAATTTCAAAATAGCCTGTTTTTTGCGATTTGTTGTGCAAAATAATTTTTGCAGCATACTAACATGTGGTATATTCGGAATCAGCGTAAAATTTCCTATAAGAATATGTATCAAGTTTTCAAAAATTTCAAAGTTGAAAAATCAGTCAAAAATCGAAATAATGCTGTTCGCTAGTTGTAAATAGCGACTGAAATGTCGAAGATTTCTTCGAAAATTCGCTCATGGGGTCATGCTGCATGACTGGACTTTTTTTAACTTTTTTTAATAGGTACTTGTCGAATCTTAGAGATCTGTACGTCATCATCCAAAATTGTATGTGTGTTACTCGTTACAATGTTAAACCTTTCAATATTCGGTGTATACAAATTAGAAAAGAAGGAAAACCATTCCTCCCCAGAGATAGGACAGGCCGGTTTACATTGATGTTTTTTAAATTTATTGAATGCTCCCCAGAAAAGACTGGAGTTTTTGACATTAGCCAAGTCTTCCAACAAACGTTTGTCATAATTATTTTGCTTAATTTTACTTCGACTTTAAGTTCAACTCGGCATTCACTATCTGCCACGAAGCCTTCACTTTATTAGGCGGGGAATTCATTATAGCATCATTTCTCCAGGGACACAGGTACTGATCAATTTACCTCTAATGTCTTATCTTTCATTGTTAGCAAATTTTTGAAGAAAATTAAGCTATTGCTCTCGCCTCAAAATTTGTAGAATGTGAATTTTTGAAAAAAAAAATTATGCAGAAATCCGTTCCAGGCTATTCTGAATCATATTCTGAAGTTTAACGCATTTTTAGCGAATTTTTGAAGAAAATTAAGCTATTGCTCTCGCCTCAAAATTTGTAGAATGTGAATTTTTGAAAAACTTTTATGCAGAAATCCGTTTCAGACTATTCTGAATCATATTCTGAAGTTTAACGCATTTTTTTATGTATGTATGTATATATGTATATATGTATGTATGTGTCATTCCAGACGATAACTGTCCGTAGAATTGTGCTAGAAACTTCAAACAAATTTTAAAATGTTAAGGACACAAAACAAAAGTTCAAGTTCGTTGGCCAGCATGATCGGATTACATCTTCGGGTTGAAATTTTCAAAAATGTAGTCAAAAATTTCAAAATAGCCTGTTTTTTGCGATTTGTTGTGCGAAATAATTTTTTCAGCATACTAACATGTGGTATATTCGGAATCAGCGTAAAATTTCCTATAAGAATATGTATCAAGTTTTCAAAAATTTCAAAGTTGAAAAATCAGTCAAAAATCGAAATAATGCCGTTCGCTAGTTGTAAAAATCGGTAATATTCTTCAAAAATTCGCTCATGGGGTCATGCTGCATGACTGGTTTACTTTCTATTCAATTTAGATATATATTTTATGTTAAAATTTATATAATGAATCATTTTAAACTCACACACAAGCGAACACATAGACACTCACGCACATACTACACGCATACTCACAGGCATAATTCATGCATATAATCATTATTTTGTTCAGTAAAATGTTGTTATTTTTGTTTTCCTAATTATACTTGATCACAAAATAGGTCAGAACTATGAAACTAGATGAAGATTCTATTGTATAATGACACATAAATAATATTTTTTTCTGAATTTTGGCGATTATAGCGTATTTTCATGATTAAAATATCAATTAAAAATTCAAAAACTGAAGAAAAAAAAAACGGCTCAATGTTTGATTTCAGTTTTTTTTTAATTATAATCCTAACTTATTCCCAAATCATATTCCGAAAGAAAATTTGAAGGGCAAGTACTTTGAGGTCAAATCCAATCGAGGACCACCGTGCTAGTCAAAAACACGGTATTTGTGAGTCAGTAAATTGAGCCCTAAAACCCTTTTGTTATTGATCCCTGACAAAACAAAGTTGATGTTTATATTGTGTATAATGATGCAGACTCTTGAATAAACGCATCTTGTACTTACCTAAACACTAGGGACCACTGACGGAGAGTTGGGCTCAGCTGAACTGGGCACCAGCAGCAACAAAGCCACCTGAACTGGCCACTTTCCAAATCTTGGGTAGGCAGGGTCTGCTCCAGAATTCCGCGCTATATTCAAATCGACCTAGCGTGTAAATCAGTGGCGTAACTAAGCCATTTCTTAAGGAGGGGCAACAGCCGAGGATTTAATTTTATTTTATAGTTTTGCTATTAATTTCCAGTGCTTGTTGCTGAGTATACGAAGACTCTTAATAAACTGCCAAACGTTCATATATAAGTAGGCTTATTGTAATGATCTGAAATCACGGACGCTTTCATATTCATAAACCTACCTATAGATTATTGAAGCATAATACTACTTAGAAAAAATATTATCTAAATAACTAATCAGAACGTGAAAAATTACGATAAATACGAATAGGTACCTACCTATGAATTGAGGAGCACTAGGTTTATTATACTATTATTCTAGATTTACTGCATGCAAATTGATATACATACCTATGTGGACTTGCTGTCTTACAGGTTTATCCTCAATTGTTACTTCCGCGTGAAAATAACTTTTTCTGTACAATGTCATACAATTGTATTATATAAGCATGTACCTACCTACGCGAAATGAAATACAGGCCATGAAACCGAGATCAAGAAACATAAAAAAATGTAAACAAACTCAAACCTGCAATATGCTAGGTTAGAATAGAAATACTGCTACACTAGATTATTTTAATCACCACTGCAGGCTTCTACTTACTGTATTTTTGCTTTATTTTAACTGGGATTTTATTCGTAAATTATTAGTATAATACAACGGGAAACTGTTTTGAAACGAACAACCACGCTTGATTAAGTAGGCAGTGAAAAGTAGGGGAAGTTCATAGGGGAATCGGTGGATACTGAACAATGGATATTTTTCTAGGGAAAAATCGCATATGGGCTCGCCCCAGAAGGTAGTGGGGAACGACTTGATTTCAGTTTGTAGTATCCACATTTCCGTTTCGTTGACTAGGTGATTTTACTATGCTCCGTGGGGCTGTACAATATCCATGCCATTTTGCCCCTACACAAACCAACCTAATAAAAATTTCTTTCTTAAGAGCGTCTCAAGACCGCTTGGCAACCAGAATCGTATAATAATAGTAGTTGTGTTTTACTAATTACATTCTTTAATTGAAGGTGTTAGGTACTGAAGTTGGAAGCGTGAAATTATTAATTTGGGTATATCCATACAACAAAATTCTGCATCCTCTATAATTTATGGAGGGGCTCCGCCCACCCTGCCCCTCCTCAAACTACGCCACTGGTGTAAATACATTAGAAGAATGTTTATAATTTAGTGCTCTGGATGCTCGCAAGCTCGCATCTCAAAAATGCATAACATCAAGTAGGCAATCCCTTGGTGAAAATCATTTTAATTGGATATATATGTCAGAATGATGTGTATAGTTTGGTGTATGCTCGCATCTCAATAATACATATCAAGTAGTCAATCCCTTAGTAAAAATTCTGGAGCAGACCCTGCCTACCTAAGACTTGGAAAGTGCCCAGTTCAGGTGGTTTAGTTGCCACTGGTGCCCAGTTCAGCTGAGCCTGACGCTCCGTCAGTGGTCCCTAGTGTGTTGTTAAGTACAAGACGCGTTTATTCAAAAGTCTGCATCATTATACACAATATAAACATCAACTTTGTTTTGTCAAAGATCGACAACAAAAGGGTTTTAGGGTTCATTGCTCAATTTTAGTGACTCACAAATACCGTGTTTTTCACTAGTCAAATAGTTCCGTACGTGTCCCCATTGTTTTTTTTTTTTTTTAATTCTCTATTTCTCACGTACGCGAAGGAGGAAGTGGATCTGTTTGGAAACAGTAGTCAAATTATCGTTTTGATAGGTTAATGATGTGTAACGGGCTAAAAATATTTGATACCTCGACAGGAGTTCGAACTCGCGTCGTCACAACTACGAGAAATTATTTTCCCGGAGTTGCAACGCTCTAACGACCAGAGCTAAGAGGCCAGGGTGACCAAACCTCTTCGACTGTGAGAGTTATTTTCCTGGAGCGTAACATTTCCCCGGAGTCAAATACCAGCCGTCTCGGCTGGTTTGGGGTCGGACGAATGACGAGTGAAACTGATGGCCGCTGGCTCAGCAGATGCTCGCTGGAACAAGTCAGCAGTCGAGCGAGGTCATTGTCACGGTGTGTTTTGACTCAAGTGAGTGAGGAAATGAAAGGCATAACAACAGGAAATGTGATGTTTACAGTCTTTTGGCTCGAGAGGGATTTAATTAATTATTGTTTCATATGATTTCGGGTCCTACTGACTGCGCCACTGTAACGGGCTAAAAATATTTGCTACCTCGACAGGAGTTCGAACTCGCGTCGTCACAACTACGAGAAATTATTTTCCCGGAGTTGCAACGCTCTAACGACCAGAGCTAAGAGGCCAGGGTGACTAAACCTCTTCGACTGTGAGAGTTATTTTCCTGGAGCGTAACAGATGGATTTACATTGGTTTGAAAGGGCGTCGCCCATCTGGGTAAATCAACAAAGGGCTCCGTCGGTTTGCGAGCGCCCATCTAGCCAAGCCGATAAGCCTAAACATGTTTGCAACATTCCAACGAGTCAGTACCTACTCGTGTATTAGCCTACAGAGTAACTGTGCGATTGTTGTGAACAATTACAAATTTACGCAATTTCGTGTAATGAAGTGCGGATCCATCACTTTTTGTTGTGCAAATCGGCAGTGTTAAGTGATTATAAGCACCCATTTAAACGTCACGCGAGTTTCCTCAAATGGCGCCTCGTTTCCTCCTACTATGTGGGCTGCTTCGCCTCCTGATAGCCATCTGACGACTACAAACGGTGCTGAATCGTACTATTCCGATTACAACAAACAGTTTTATACCCCACATCCCAACTGTTGTTATTATGATTGTTTGACGGAGGTTCCTATTAAGTATCTGATATACCTAGTACAATAAATCAATTTAATCAGCCCCTCAGATTTACTTGGAGCAGTCACCAGTAATAAAGACGCAGAACGAAGAACCGCTTTGATTCGTCGTCCATCTGCCCACTATTATGTGCGGACCAGAAACATAACGGAGAACCATTCATATGTAATTCCCTCTTTATTTATTCAGCTGTACTTCTCTCTGGATAAGATTTTACCCAATTTTTAGCCAGATGAAGCTTTTACTCAGATGGGCCGTCTTGAGCTCGGGAAGGCGTACGGGTCATTCTCATTTCATTTGCCTCTTTCATGTCCCCGACGACGAACTCTCACAATTCTTGACCAACACTAGCGATTTTGGGGGGAGAAAAGAATAGTAGATGTTGGGAGATCAACAAAGAAATAATTTGACTGCCCAAAATCCCCTTTAACCAATACGCAGTGTCGACGAAAAACCTTGAAATCCTGGAAACTCATGAGTGTTACTGTCCCCTCCTACTTAACATGTAAGTAGAAGTTAGGTAGTTAGGAAACAATGACAATCTAGAACTGGCCAGGGCTACTAGCTGCAGTAGGTTGGTTCCTCTTTATTTAGAGTAAGGTTTCACATTTTTAAGATTTTTCCCAACCCGTGAAAAACTAGTTTTTCAGTCAGTCCCCCTATCTCATCTCAATGGGACCTCAGGAGTGTTATCATTTTTGTGATCAAGAAAGCCGATGGAAAATGGCGGGGAACAGTCAGATGTGAAGGTTATGTTGTCCAGTTGAAGATGTGAGACAGTGAGACTGCAGTGGAGTGCTTGGAGTTGCAGCAGTTTTTACAGCGAAAGAAGCCTAAAAACATGGGGAGTATTTTTATTTTCAATCATGAGTGTTACACTAATTACAAGTGTTTTTAGTGCTTAAACAAAATAATCCGATATCAAGAACCATACTGCTTGGTGACAGGTTCCAAACAGTAGCCATCCCCGAATTTTGCCACTTCATCATCCTGTGGGACGTCATTTTTACTGGAAATTCTCATGAGTGTTACCTCTCAGGAGTGTGACCAAGGATGGATAAAAAATATATAAAATACAACATCAATGAAAAACTCACTGTTCATCTATAGAACACAAATCTGCAATGTACAATGAGTAGTATTTGCCAATCTAACTTCATTTTTGAGCACTTTCATATTTCACGTCTTTGAGGTTCTCAAACGACCCAAAGCGGCAAATTAAATGAGAATGACCCGTACCCAGTTAGGTCTATATTCTTTACCCAGTTAGGCGGTAGTTTGACTAGGATTTACCCAGATGAAAGCCGCCCGTTTGAAAGTGGGGACACATACGGAACTATACCCTGTAATTTTGTCGAGTTAGGTCAGTGCTAGATTTCTCAAAGGTACCATGTCCCAATGTTCCTAGCCTGTCTTGCAGTAAGTGTATAATACGATTGAATTTACGTACAGAAGAACAGTTCAGGCAGGATGTTGCTCTCACCAGAATTAACAATTTTGCATTTAGAGATGAGGGAGAGTAGGTTAATTAAAACCTAAACGAATTATTTCCCCTACTTTGTGATGTCCAAACCTCAGTTGTATGCGGCAATCTCCATCGTTGTTTTTCCTTTGCTGAAGTTTTAAGGGGTAACAGTTTTATTATATAGGCTATATTAATTCACAGGTATGTTACTTACTCTTGAATTATTAGTTGAAGAATATTTTCTACTAGCTGGAATGATGGAATTTAATCTCATTTTCGATTTACACTAAAATGAGTCGTTCTCCCATGTTTGGGGATCTTCAGGTTTGTGAAAAAACGTGCTCAAGAACTGTCTGACAGAATAGGTTCATGGGGTAGTAGGTTCGGCATAAATGGTGAAATATCAGGTTGCAGTATGCAAAACCTCTTTAGGTGACGAAATTGTTAAAATTTTACTCCACTCATCAATTAGAAACAAAAGCCTCCAATCGAGATTTACACAAGGTGATTGCACTTGAAATAATTAAAGCAAAAGTCCCACTGAGATACAGGACTCAATCAAAATCAGCTGTTCATTGTCCGCCTGGATCCATGGATGCATGCACTAAAGACATGGCTGAAGGTCATTCCAAGTTGAAAACCAACAACCATTGACGTTAGGTTGGCACTACTGCAGGATAATCATCATCGTAGTATCAATTGGTGGATTGATGATAAGGTTTCAGTAGTTTCCATTGACGATCAAGTTTGGTTTTGTGATGAATACACTGGTTGGTGAGTTTTTTAAATCTGAATCAGAATTAATGTAGAGTTGCTTGTGATGGAGTTCTTTATCTGGGCCTCAACGTGCAACCGTGAGAAGAAAAAAATGATAAAGGAATCCGCTTCAGAACTCTCGGAAACCGAGTCCGTGGGAAACTATAGACCTGTGATGAACTCATGATCTATTATCATGCGTCTATCTGTTCCTACGGGTTGTGCTGAATGCCTTGTTAGGGATTTGGGCTGGCTCCCAGTATAAGATGAACGCTCTTTCTCTAATCCATATTTTTTATAATAGCAAAAATTGTTATTACCTAAATTTATGTCCCTTGCCAGTCCTGATCAATGAGAGGCATAGGTCATGGGAACATGTGGGGGAATGCCGTCATATTCACAATTGTCTCTAATTTATTTATCAGTAAACGGGCATAGCCAAATTAACAAAAGGAAATGAACTTTTGTCAGAGCTTATAGTAAATAGTATCTTAAAATAAAACTTATCAAACAAATTCAATTATCCGAAATGATAAATTTAATTATCTGCTGATTACACAGTTTAGAAAAGTAATCAAATTATTTAAAATATTAAAAATAAAGAGCTTGAAATCTGCAGTTATTTGCTGATACCTTACCTATATGAATTCAGTGAACGTGAAAAAAATATCAGCACTTGGCTGGGCTTGTTGCAAAAAATTTGCCAAACGAGGCATTTGAATAAGGAGACTGCTGAGTATAGTTTGTAGGATCAAATCTAACTTAAAAACATCATTTTTCCTGGTGAGGTAACAAGTAAACATGAACGAAACCTTATTGAGCATGGTAGAACAAAGGGAACCATTGACCAGCTTATGAAAAAATGCACAATCAGCAACAACTCGCCTGTGCTCAAGTGAGGCCAAACCATAGCAGTTCTAAAGGAAGGAATGAACAACTTTCTCGACAGGTACCCTAAGCTTGAAAGCAGAATAACGCAAAATTTTGCGTTGTACCCTTTCGATTTGGTGCTTCTACATTATATAGTGAGGAGGGGCCATAACACCGATGCATGTATGACTTCCAAAAGTTAGGTTTTTGTAAAATATATTCCCCGAATCACGCACACTATCCACCCTGGCCAATGGTAGGTAACCTACCAGTAGAAACGAAGTATAGAATAGAAAAACCAATTTAAAAAAACATGATAAAACTATCAAGAGCACTAAGAGAAGCTGTGTCGTCTCAGGGTACGTCCGGTTTTGGCCCAGACAGTCTGATTTTTTATCAAGGTGTCTGGGCCAAAATTGCTCTGAAAGCTAAATGTTCGGTTTGCATTAAGTGAGCTTAAATGACCGTTTTTTTTTTTTTTTTTTTTTTTTTTTTTTTTTTTTTTTTCAATTCAATTTTTAATTATGTTCCTTTTCTAGTGGGTCGTTGTGTCGACTGCATTCGTCAACCTGTAAATGATTGCGACTATAATACTTCTTTCACACACCCCCTCCCTTACCACCACTGAGACTATACTTTTTTACAATTCAGCTAAAACGTATCCTACCAAATTGAAGCGAAATCACAGTGTTGATTAAACCGTTCAAAAGCTTATTACTTCAGGCAGGTGAGAGTTCATATTTCAGCTGGTAGTATGATATTTAGATGGTATTTTTTAACAATCAAAAGTAATATTTCTATAATAAAATTCAGCTGATTTCGAAAAAATACTCGAAAATCAAGAAGTGTACGCTGGAGTGGCTTTTTATTTTACTGAATTTGTCTAATTAAGTAATACCTAGAATTTTTCAATTATAACTGATCCTTCCAAACCCACTTGTTGTATCTAATTGAAGAGAACAGTTTACATGAAGTTGTTTATCAATTACTTGTTTCATCTCGTATTGAGAAAGGTAGATTTAAATGTATTCCTCATAAATGATATACTTGCATTAAATTTATTCAAGTGGTATCATCCATTTTACAGGTAAGGTCCACGGTTCCCTGGCTCGTGCTGGAAAAGTCAAGGGACAGACCCCCAAGGTAAGTTTTTTTTTCATCATCATCTCTTTCAATCTGTAGGCACCATAAAATCTGGTATTTTCGTTTCAGCGAATTTTCGTAAATTTTCGGATATTTTCTTCATTGAAATCTGTTTTGAGGTATTCTGAAACGAATCCTAGAGTTCAACGCTTTTTTGTATGTGAATATATTTTATGTCATTCCAGGCGATAACTCTCCTAATGATTGAAATGCGCCAAAAAATCAAGCTTTCCAAATTAAAGGATAAGTTCGTTGGCCAGAAATTTTTGAGTGCATTAAATTGGTAAAATATTTTTTAAAAAGCACTAAAAATGGTCAAAAACGGATAAAAATTGTTGAATTCATTTTTTAATGAGAATTTTAGTCGAAAGAAGTTTATCAACAATGAACTAGGATATTAAAAAATTCATGCATAATGTTATGCTGAAAAAAGTACTTGAAATTCATTAATGTTTGCTGAAAAAGCGATAAAGACTACCAAAAAGCTAGAAATCTAAAATCTTTTAGCACTGGAAAATACTCCTTTTTAGTTTGAAGTCCCTTTTAGTCCCCCTTTCCATGACCCACCCCACACTCTTTTCACTTAATGAACTACCTACATGCTTGGATAAATTTAGGCTGGTACATCAGGAGTTGAGACTTCTTTAGTTGGTTGGTTGAATCTATTTTTCTGTCAGCGGGCTCGTATGTCCCTTGTAGGCATTGATATAGAGTAGACTTGAAAACAAGGGAGAGAGTTCCACACTTTATCTGTGTAGTTGTGTCTTTGGGATTTTTTCAAGGGTTGGTTTGTGGGAGAGATCAAGAATAACCATGGAAGAATATAAATAAAACAGCAATTAAATTTGCCATATAATTGCATGATGCCTGTAGTTCCGTCTCTTTCACATCTTTAACACTTTTCATATAATTGAAAGAATAATCTTCATCAAGTCACAGGTCCTCCTTGTGGAATTCCTGAAGAGAGATTACTTTTTCTGTTTTGGTCAATTCACTAGTAAATTCTGGTAAAACAGATAATTTACTCTTAATCTCCTAACTTTCAAACGTGTTGGTTGTAAAAGAATTCAGAAAACAACAAAATTGTGCATTTTTTACTAAAATTTATTTTTTAATCTAATAAATTATTGTTCTCATATAGGCCTTGGAAAGTTTAAACTTTGTTATTCAGCACTATACAAAATTCTTAAAGTCCCAGAATCAATGATCTCAGAAGCTTAATATAATTTACCTACTTTCTTTGATTCTTCCATACATCATGCAGCAACTAAAATCACTTATTCAAATTCATCTACAAATGTATACATGTGAGCATTGTGTAATTAGCCAAAAAACATGTACCCCTTTTGGAATCCTCAGGTCCTCATTTGTACCAATTTTTAAGATGTACAATACCTCTTTTTGTTGGACGGGGTCTGGCAACACTGTTCAAAGTGCTCATATCTCTAAACCATTTAATAAGAACGCAGTACAATAATTTACGGAAATTCGCTCATACGATCATGCTGCATAACTGGAACTTTTCAGAAATTGACATAGCACCAATTTGAGTGAACTGTGAGTGTAGAACGTCTTCCCCTCAAAATTCGAACAAATAATATTATTTTAGCGACTTCCTACCTATTTCATTCTAGCATATGTGTTTGGCTAATGGCACTGAGGTACTCATACAAGAAAGAATCGCATAGCTATTATTTCTAATAACTTTTTGTTGAAGAAATCGTCACTCATCACTATACTGTTCCAAGTTTCTGAATTTGTAATTTTCACGAAAAAGATCCTTGATGATTTTGAATAATTTGGTTAGTTGTGAATATTTACAGATGTTCATAAAATGTAATGAAATGCAGTTTCAACGTCTTGAAAATATTTCAATGTTCACCTTCTATAGTAATGCTATAATAGCAGAATAATGCTTTTATCCATGTCGATATCAAGTTATTTAATTTCTTCTTCAGGTTGAAAAACAAGAGAAGAAGAAGAAGAAGACCGGACGTGCCAAGAGGCGAATCCAGTACAACAGGCGATTCGTCAACGTGGTTCAAACTTACGGAAGGAGGCGTGGCCCTAACTCCAGATCGTAATGTGGTTCTTTTATTTTTAAGGTCATGTGACGTTTTTAAAAGTCAATAAAATCACTTCTTTTTACGTTACAAATATAATGAGTTCAATTTAATTTTACCTGTCACTTCAGTCGTATTGAATATAAATATTTTATATTCGTGAAGCTAGTTGGGACGACATTTTGAAAATCGTATAAAAAACAATTCAACTTGAAAATGAAAAAAACAATTTGAGAGAATTACTAACGAAAACCTAACAAGATAAAACAGTATTATGAGGCTTGAAAAGCAAAGCAAATCAAAAGTTTGGATCTCTGGGTGGCTGGATGCTAACTAGGATATGAGGGGCAACACTGGGAGGCTATAGGGCGGGAAATTCAAAATTTCTTACTTTGAAAAGCGATTGACTGGGCAGACATGGGGTCATCTGCACAACTGTGATATCTCTTGCCTCCCTAATATACAGCCACTGGACCTCACACTACGTTTTGTTGAGTGGTAATTATGCATATCTACGCTCAAAAACTTGGAAAAATAGCTATTGATCTAATAAAATTACTTTTAGCAAATTTTATTACAGTAGTAACACAAGTAGCTGTAGTTCTAATGTGAAATTGTATTTAAAACAAAAATTATATTATGGGTATGTACTTTCCCAAATTTATACCTGAAAAACCGGTTTTTAGTCATTTTTTGCTGTTTGAAAATTAAAGGACTAGTTTGTGACCCCGTTATGAGGGGATATTCGGAATAATCGTGAAATTCCTATAGGAATCCGACAAGAATGTAATTTTTTCCAATCCGACCCCAATATCGAAGCCCGATATTGTGATTCCTTGTTAATGCTGTTGATAATGAAGAAAACTCGGGGCTCTGCCCCTTGACCCCATGTGGGGGGGGGGGGGGGGGGGGATCCCCCGGATGTTATTACTTAGAGCCCGTGGCTAAAAGTCATGGAACATGCCTGGCAGAAGTGACCAAGTAACAAAAACCAAATTTTTCAGGAGCTTCATACGACAAATAGAACCGAAGCTAGAAGGAATTACCTAGGTAGGTAATTATCTGTTATGGTGCGCGTCTATGATTACTACTCGTATAACCAAGATTAACTTCTCAACCAAGTGACAACATATCAAGCGGTATTGTTTACTATATCCATTTATAACATAAATAAATATAAAATTACGACATGAATTGAAGAACAAGTACGAAAGAAATGTGTGATGAATCGAGAGCTTTCCAACGAATGGAGAACGATTTTTGTCGGGTGGAAACTAAAGAAGTTTCATTTCCCCAGCAACGGCTTGGTTGTACGTTAAAATCATAAGAAAACATTTCGTGACACATCTCCGTAACGTTTGTCGTTAGTTAGTCCAAGGCTAAAGAATGTTCCATGCTAAAATTATCTTCAGAATGAAATTCTGCCTTGCACGATGATATTAAATTTTGACATTTTCTAATTTGCTTTGGCATGTGATGAAAAACGAGTCTCACCATGGTAACTTGGTGAAAAATTGCCTGTTTCGCCAATAAATCAAGATGAAGAAGATAGAATGAGGTCGAAGGACCGGTCTTTCTTCTTCCAAATGTGTTATACAGGGTGTCCACACTCATCCTAACCTCCTAGGCATCAATTCTACAGCTAACTTGCAACAACTTTTGTCTCCTAGCAATTTTTTAACCCACTTAAAAACGTTATTTCAATGTTAAGATTTTTTTCTCCGTAAGACCGTACGTCACTAAATTGGTCATAACTCCCTTAAGGGGGCCGGTGCGGGAATGAGCTGCTATCACATCAAATGTTCACTTCACCTTCATTTGGTCATAGTAGCCTTCATTCTGAACATGAAATTACCAAAGTTTGAGGAAGTATTAACATAGACAGTCCACCTGTATGAAGAGTATCTTCACTGCATCCACGTGAACCCCGTAAAAAGCTCATACAAATACAGACTCAACTCTTTACTTGCTTGAGTTTAGGTACACATTGTGACTTCATTTTTTGTCAGATTATTTATCTTCCAATTTTCACAACATACTCAGTACACCTTGATACAAATTTACCGTACACAGTTTTCATGCAACCAAAAAAACAAAATTTCTCTTTCTAAGTGCTTCTGAACTGTGTACCTACAGGTTGAAAAACATGGTCTGGAGATAAGCGCGGTTTTTTTTGTTAGGAGACACATAAGGTGACTAGACGAGCTGAAAGAGTGGTTGTTGGGGAAGCCAGTCAGCTGGTTATGGGGAGAATTAATTTACCGTGTGTGTGCCCCACCTTTTCTTAGACATTTAGAAGAACATGGATCGGTATTATTACATATCGAAGCTCACTGTAGGCAACGCCTGTGTGTGGGCAATATTTGTTTTTTTATAGTATACTTAAAAAGTAAAAGATTACATAACAGTAGTGAGTCGTATACCCACACTTAAATTATATAGTAATTTTTAATGTGTGATTTAAAAAAATAAATAAATAAAATAGGAGTATAGGCAAAAACATGATTTTTAGTTGTGTATTAATACTTTCCAGTGAAGGAACAAACAGGAATTACATTATTGATTATAATATATTATTTAGTATCAGAAAGTAGGTAAGGTGATAGTAGGCTGTTGAAGTTGATAATTTGAGACCATTCTATCAGTTTTTTCTTATCAATTTCGTAATAAGAGATGGATTTATTCAAATCGGAAAAAATTGAAGCAGGGAGGCTTAATTTTGTCCAATATAAAAAAATGCTGTGCTGCAAGAATGTTGATTTCAATCTAGGTTGAAAAAGGAATTTCTTATTTCTGGTTGTGATGGATGTCAACGTTTTACGAGAATTTATTTAAATGATTATGAAAAAGATTATAGACCGTTGAATGAATAATCATGAGATGGATGAAGTTTAAGTTGTCTTGTACAGTTATCAGTTGTCTCGTCGGAAATCTGAGGGGGAGTTTGAATATTTTTTTAATAGCGTTTTATGGGTATTAGGGGTTATAAAATCGTTGTAAAGGTAGCCCCCCAGAATATTATTGCATACATCAAGATAGATTGTATTAGTGCATTATAAAAAACTCTCAATGAATCCTTTTTGAGGATATTTGAAAGTTGTCTTGTAGAATAGAGTAAAGATCTAAGTTTATTTTGTATTTGCATGATGTGTGCTTCCAGCTGAGGTGTGCTGGTCGATCATTAGACCAAGGTATTTACTTTTTTCAACTTTTTGCAGCACTGGACAATTTGGTTCGAAAGCGAAACTTTCATCAATAGACCCACCAGGGGTGGAGTTATTTGTGGAAATGATAGGCAAGGATAAGAAATCTGAGTTTACAACGTCGGTTGTCATGGCAATGAAGATCGAGCGGGCTTCAGAGGTCCTCAGCACATTGAGCAAATCCATTCCAAGATATTCCTCAATATCTGATCGTGCGAATCACTCTCGACTTTATAGCACCTTTTATGAAAATGATTTGAACACAAAACACACGAAATGTATCTATCCAACTTGTCAATATCGAATTTATTTCGGCAGTTAGGCCCCGACACACTTTTCATGTTCTACGTAATTACTGAATACCATCAAAATATGGATGATGATATCTGTTTGATGTTGAATTATGGAACCAAGAACAGAGACCTAACTGTGAAAGAAGGTGATTCGTTATAATTTTTCAAGAAATCGTGCAATGCAAGAAGATTCATTATCATGAGGGAAGATGCATCTTGGTTTACACACTAGAGTATGCATTATAATTATTATCCCATGGTTGATTAGTTATCTGCATTCGTGTTACCTACTTATGTTAATTTTTGATCTATAATGAAATAGTAATTGCTCAGGTTATGACGTTCTAGTTTTGCAGGACTATAAGCCTATAGGCTCTTCAATGTGAGAAAATAGGAGGTGGTTCTGCAACTCTCCATCCTCCTGGTGCCTACTGGAGTATATATACTAGCAAGTGCAGGTCAAATTTGAATTTGTTGCCCTTTCAGTACCCTTCATAAAATAACTTCCAACCTAATTTCCTGCTTGGTTCCATATCTCTACTCAAGAAATTTAAGGTAGGTAGTAAAGTCATCACTATTGATACTGTGCATTGGCTGAACTTCTGTTTAATTGAGAAAGGAGAAGATTTCAATCTTTATGAACAACGGAACTGAGTGTTGATTCTGTTGTTCAGAATTTTAAAAATAAAAGTTCAGTATGTTGAGGAATTGCGATAGTTGGGTGTCGTGGGCCACGTTGGGCCGACTTGTTATTTCAAGTTGTTGTAGATTTATCAAGCAAAAAATGCAAAATCGGGTTAGCCTCTTCAAACTGACCGATAGGTACCCCAAGGGATAGCTCGTGATCACATGCTAGCCCATTATTATTACTGTTATCAGGGTCTTTTTTACCCCTTCACCATACCGAAACCTTGGTTTATTGTGTGGAACACCCCCCTGTTTCCGACCTTAAAGTTCTGGAGCCAATCCCCCTCTCTCACTAATCTAAGGATCCCCCTATTAGGTCTTTAACCAAAGGAATTTGCTCAGGGTTGAGCATCCCAAAGATTCTGAATCGTTTGTCTTCCAGTGTTGGGCACTCGAAGAGCAGATAGGTCACTGTTTCTTCCTCCTCTTCACACAATTTGCACACTGGATCACCTGTGTAGGCTCCAATCCTGCTCAGATGTTACCTGCAGCACCCTAGCCCTATCACCATCCTATCTCTTTTTTAATCGCAGAATATTATTCAGAACGGGTTTCTGGCCATAAAATTGGTAGTTAACAATATCTTCTCCCTTAATTTTCAAAACAATGTACCTAACATAATATAGTATCTACTATAATATACGAAAATTCGCACATACGATCATGCTGCATGACTGGAACTTTTTAGCACTTTCTCGGTTATTTTTCTAATAGATAGATGGTTCGTCGAAATGTAGTGTCTTGCTTCACTATCAGTGGCTTAATCATTTCATGAAGCTCAAAAAATGTTTCTAGAGACATCCTGAGATATTGGACGAACTTCCTTTCATCGCTCAATAAATCATGGAAATGGCGGATCGAAAAATGAAATCCACCCCATAGTGGACGAACCTCAAGATTTTAGCATCGCGTCGCGTCGCGCCACTCTGTTGACCTAGTGGACGGCCACATTAAGAGTCCTATTTCCTCCTTGAGAGATTGAGGGCAGTTGTGCTCTTGCGAAGGCAGGGTTTGTTCATTGCCAGCTTTCCGTGTTTCTGTTCTGGGGCGTTTTCCCAGTGTCATTTGTGTTCCTTCCTTATCCAATCCCACAAGGCGGTTTTTACTGAGTATCTTGTTGCTGTATCTAAGACTGGTTCTAGCCCAATGAAGTTCATTGTTGTCCTCTTTCTTGTAGGCAGGTCTCTACCATTCCTCTGTGCTCTGGAACCCACTCTAAGGTGACCTTGTTGTTTTTACCATGGGTATTCAGTACTTCTAACACTCCCTAGCCAGTCTTGACCTAGTCTGGGGGGCTTTAAGGGCTATCTGGCTATACGAGAAAATAATAATAATACATTATATAAAGTAAATTTCTCCCTCTGGTTTTTGCCTTAAATTATTTGTATTCCTTTATTGCTAATAATAATTATAGTAATAATACATTATATAAAATATTTCTCCCTCTTTCTTGGTTTTTCCCTTAAAGTCTTCGCATTCCTTTATTGCTAAGAGCTGTGCTGTACCTGCTAAGAGAAAATGATGCCTCCAGGCATGGTCTTCCAACAAATATACCAGCCCCTGAGGAAAAATTGCACAGAGTCATGTACTATTTGAATCTTTCAAGGGTCTCGGAAGACATCCTAAATCTCTCGTTAAACTAAAAAATACCCACGAAATGAGCGTTTATTCGTGGCCGAAAAAATCTTTGGCGTCTTCTACGCTGAATGCTTCTTGTCTGTATTCTTCAGCAGAAGATGATTCCCACATATTAAACACCGAAAAATTGTCAACTCACAATGCTGGAAAATAACAAGTTTACAGGTGAATGGACGTAGGTTAAAAATCGGCCATTTTTTACAACTGTAAAACAGTGACTTGTTCAAAATGATGGGGAAACACTTGTAACTTGTCCAAATTCGCCTGTACACTTGTTAATTTTCACAGTGCATTACAAGTCTACACTTGTACCTTTATGAAGCGCTTGCACACTCCTTTTTGTTCAACTTGTACATAAAATTTGCTTGTAACTACAGTCACAGTTGGGTGTCCTGTGCGTCCGTGGCCACCGTTGGACCTGCCTTTGGGATTTTTCTTTTGTTAATAACATTTTTCCCACATTTGATTAGGTAAAAAAATATAGTGTACTACCTTATTTTAATTATCTTTATTACATCATTATTGTTAATAACAATATTATTGATCATATTTTCGTATGTTTTATTTTCCCCACATTGGCTGGTTGGTTTCTAAGAAAATGAGTTAGAAAAAAAAATTAATTCATTTCGGTCTGGTGACAATTTCGATGCGCGAAATGGACGAGATTTCCAATTTTTGTTAGGTACCCATTAAATACTGAATTAGATGTACAAATACTTTGACTTTCAATTAATCATTTTTTCATTTGGGGTAAAACCGTTTCAAAGACTGAAGGGCTCAAAGAGCCAACAAGCAAAAAAGTACTTATACAAAATGAAATAAATTATATTTTTTGACCAGCTATTGCAACTTAACTATTTACTATGAAATTCAAGTAAATCATTCGTTGCAGGATTTAACCCTCTTGAACTTGTGTAATTAACATTTTCTCCCTAATAGCTAAGTTGTGGCGTAAAATAAAAATAAAATACTAAAAAATGTGCGAAATGTTCGTGTTTTTAGCTACAGCTTTACATGCACAAGTATTTAGAGCAGGCGAACCTGGGGAACTGCTCATATTGGTCCTCACAGCAGAGATAGATAAATATCGGAACAACCCAACCCTTTATTTAAGTGAGTCTTTTTTTAGGATAAACCTACTGGCCTAACCAGTGATACACTAGTGCAATATGACGTATGGTATGGTGTGATATGATAGCTGCTACGAGTATTGTCTCAACCACCAACACAGCAAGACAGTACGCTTTGAATTTCAGTCGTTTTGAAAACGCTCATTTGTAACTGGTCTGGCAGCCAAAATTATCAATACGGTAGGTCTAATGAATAATTCAAAAAAAATTCCAGTCATTCTGGTCAGTATTCACAATGCAGCATTATGCGAAGGTCATTTGGTAATATCCTTAAAGTCTAGGACTTAGTGACAAATTGTACCTATAGAAGTTTAGTCATTTTGAATTAAATTTAATTGTATTCAACTGAATTTTAAATTTTGGTCAGTTTTGAAAACGCAAATTGCTCTGGCAGCCCAAATTTTCAAGTAGGAAAGTCTAATGTACATCTTGGAATTAATTCCAGTCTCTTACCTAGTTGAATCCAGTGCAAAATTTCTTCAAATTTTAGCTGGTCAGTTTTCAAAATGCAACACTGCGACAGTCAGCTGGTACCATTTGTTTCAAGGGTCTTATTATTTAAAGGATCGAATTATTATACCTGAAAAAATGAAAAACCTTTTATTGCAGAAGATTCACTTAGGGCATAAAGGACTCGTGGGATCTCTAAAAATAGGTAGAGAGCATGTCTATTGGTTTGGAATGAACTCCGACATAGAAAATTATGTGAGAAGCTGAATACCTGTTTAAAGCACCAGAAAGACAGCGTGGAAGAACATATAAGACTACAAGAAACTCCTTCAAGACCATCGAAAGTAATAGGATCTGATTTCTACCAATTACATGGAAATTGTTCCTCGTTACAGGTGATGCATAATTAGGCTTTTGCGATTTCTCCGAAGTTAGAACAGCCTATTTAAAAGCGACTATAAATGAACTTAAAAAAACTATTTGCATTGCACGTTATTCCAGACGTGTTTTGTTCAGACGGAGGCCCTCCATTCACTTCGAAAGAATTTAGAGATTTTACGGAAACATGGTTTCAACATCGGATATTGGTAAATGTTCTTGCTGATGAATGAAGACTGTAACGATTAAGTTTTGTGATTTCCGGAGGACCAGGTTTTGAATTGAAACCAGGTTTTGAAACCTGAAGGGTTGAATTGAATCAAGGCTAATTCTAACTTTCAACACTAGAGTGGATTGGCAGAACGTTATGTTCAGGAAGCGAAGTTACTCCTAAAAAATTCTTAGAAGAAAAGTCAGACCCATATTTAGCGTTACTTCATCAACGAAACACTCCAAGAAACAACATGGGCTCCCCCGAACAGCGTCTGATGAGTCGCAGGACAAAAACATTGATACCTACATCCGAATATTGCTATTACCAAAGGTAATGAATGATGTTACAGCATCCTTGAAAAATCAAAAAGTCCAGTCATGCAGCATGAAACCATGAGCGGATTTTTGAAGAAATCGTCGACATTTCAGTCGCTATTGACGGCCGAGCGGAGCGAGGCCTTGGGTCTGCGTGCTAGTACGTACATAAATAGAACTTCTTCATAATTTCATGGCTGATATTTTCTAAGCCACAGTCAGTATTAAAGCTACATCAAGTCCTAAAACAGTTGAGCGTAAAACATTAAAGAGAGGTAAGAGAATCGGAGGACGGAATATTTCACAGAGTAAACTCATCAGTTGTGATTACATTTTTTTTTTTTTTTAACAAGCACCTACTACCTACGTTTTAAACAGCATGGTTCTAGGATTGGTTATACAGGGATACTTCCATAAGAGTAGTTCATTCTGAATTTGGACAATGTTTCATGCAAATATTACCGATTTTTACAACTAGCGAACGGCGTTATTTCGATTTTTGACTGATTTTTCAACTTTGAAATTTTTGAAAACTTGATACATATTCTTATAGGAAATTTTACGCTGATTCCGAATATACCACATGTTAGTATGCTGAAAAAATTATTTCGCACAACAAATCGCAAAAAACAGGCTAGGTATTTTGAAATTTTTGACTACATTTTTGAAAATTTCAACCCGAAGATGTAATCCGATCATGCTGGCCAACGAACTTGAACTTTCATTTTGTGTCCTTAACATTTTAAAATTTGTTTGAAGTTTCTAGCACAATTCTACGGACAGTTATCATCAGGAATGACACATACATATATACATACATACATAAAAAAAATGCGTTTTAAACTTCAGAATATGATTCAAAATAGCCTGAAACGGATTTCTGCATACAATTTTTTCACAAATTCACATTCTACAAATTTTGAGGGGAGAGCAATAGCTTAATTTTCTTCAAAAATTCGCTAAAACTATTTGCAATACACTGAATTTGATGATTTTACGGAAACGTGGATGTTTCAACATCTGATATCAAGCCCACATTTTCCAAGATTTAATGGATTGGCTGAACGTTATGTTTAGGAAGCGAAGTTACTCCTAGAAAAATGCTTTTAAGAAAAGTCTTACCCATATTCAGCGTTACTTCATCAACGAAATAGTCCAAGAAACAACATGGGCTCCCCCGTACAGTGTCTGATGAGTCGCAGGACAAAAACATTGATACCTACATCCGACATTTTGCTATTTCCAAAGGTAATGAATGATGTTATAGCATCCTTGAAAAATCAAGTAGAAAGGGATGTAGTGGATTTAAATATGTTTTACTTGGTGTAGGTAGACCAAGTGGGACATTTATATTCTGATTATGCGGGTTAGTCCCTGGGTTATTCCTGTAAGGAATGTGAGCGAAACCGTCAAGGTCAGCTTGCTTGGCGGGATGAACTGAGAGATAGTTCGTGTCGCAGCCGCGTGGAGCACTGGGCTCGCATAGTGGGTGCTGGGTTCGATCAGTTTGGTACTGAGCCGTTTTGTAATATTCCGGCCTAAGATTTATATCTGTAGGAGGAATATGTTGAGCTTGGTTGAGGTACTGAAAAGTATCCTTTGTTTTTTGTACATTTGGAGTGTATTTGACACTCGGATCGGCCGGGTAGCCTTGTGTCGAATATCGTGGATATTCGGAAAGCTTTGTCGAATCATAATGATTGACTTCAGAGCGGGTCTGAAAGGTATCCTCGATCTTTTGTATGGGTGAGGCTTGATCTAACGTTTCCTTCGTGAATACGTTAGGTGAGAAGGCGATCTCGTCGTGAGGATCGAGCCTTGAGCCGTCGTTGGGACCGGCGGGTTGGCCGGGCAGCGTGTAGGTAGCGCTGCGCGGGCTAAGAGGCCCGGCCGCGCCGTGGTCTACCTCCCCTTGCATGAGGAAATAGGACGGCCGACGTTCCATCGAAATATCCGAGTTATTAGCTCGTTTCCGATGCCTCTATGTATAGAAATAGAGGGTTTAGAAGGTGGACTCGCTTGACAGAGCTTCTTTCCTTTGCTCGTATGTCAGGGTCCTACCTTGTAGTCTTGAAAAAGACTTCCTTGGACGGTAAATTAGAGCGTATGAGCTGAGTAATTTACCGGCGTGCCCACAGCGGTCGGTGACGAGCCTAGTGCTACGAAACCCGGGCGACACGACTAGGAACGTCCCAGCGGGCGTACGATCTAAAGAGAATATCGATAGATGTACCGGGTGGCGTCCTGACAGATGAACTACGTTGGGCAATGAGCAGGATGAATAATCACTGGACTCGTAGATGCCAATGCGAGATCTGTATGGAGAGAAGGTAGGCCTTGTAGAAAGCAGTAGGAAGCCGTTCTTGAGATGAACTCGGGATGCAGAAGGTTCGTCAGCGTAGAGCGTGTAGAAATCTTCGTACTTCTGAGTGTAGTCGTCGAGAGCGGAGAGTGGAATGAATTTCGGAGGGCTCCGAGCGGGGTATTTATAGGGAGGTGGCCGCCTCCTGATTGGTCCGCTTAATTTCATTAATTCGACTGTGTAATCTCATTGGCTCGCACATTGTTTTCTCAGTATCTGCGAGTATGATAGCTGAGCTGGTCCTCCGGGGTGGTTTCCCCACGTCCGTCGTTGCGACGGGGTCCCCGGGGGTGGCTTACGAGCGTCCGTCGCGGAGCCGACGACCTTGAGTTTAGACGGGGACCTCGGGTGCTTTCTCTGCGTCCGTTGTTCAGACGGGGTCCCCGGGGTGGCTGCTGGACCAGAGGTGGTTGCTTGCCGCCTCTTGGTTGGTTCACCTATTGTCTCTCGTGTAATCAGTGTTTCTGATTGGCGAGTAGGCTTGTTTGAATTGTCCTTGCTAGTTTTAGAGGACTGTAGTGGATTTATATAGGTTTGACTTGACGTTGGTAAACCAAGTCGGACATTTATATCCCGGTTATGCGGGTCGGTTTCTAGGCCACCCCCGCGAGGAATGCGGGCGGAGCCGCCAAGGTCAACTGATTTCGCGGGCCGGAAGGGTGGATAGTCCGTGTCGCAGCCGCGCGGAGCGCTAGGCTCGTGTACCGAGTGCTGGGTTCGATCAGTTTCGTACTGAGCCGTTTTGTAATATTCCGGCCTTAGATTTACATCTGAAAGGGGAATATACTGAGCTTGGTTGAGGTACTGAAAAGTATCCTCTACTTTTTGTGCATTTGGAGTGTATTTGACACTCGGATCGACCGTGTAAGCCTGCGTCGGATATCGTGGGTAATCGGACAGCTTGGTCGAATCGAAAAGATCGGCTTCAGAGCGAGTCTGAAAGGTTTGCTCGATCTTTTGTGTAGGTGAGTCTTGTTCGACAGTTTCTCGAACGAATACGTCGGGCGAGAAGGCGATCCGGACGTGTGGGTCGCGCCTTGCGCTGATGGTTGGTTCAGCGGACTCACCGTGTGGCCGGTAGGGCGCACTACGTTGGTCACTCGGCCCGGTCTTGCCGCCTTCCTCCTTCCCCCGCAAGGGGAAGTAAGAAGGCTGACGTTCCATCGAAATTGATCGAGTTTTTGGCTCGTTTCGATGCCTCTACGTGTGAAAAATAGAGGGTTTTGGAAGTGGACTCGCTTGCCGGAGCGTCTTTCCAATGCTCAGACGGCAGGGTCCTACCTCGCAGTCTTGAAAAAGACTTCCGTAGACGGTAAATTAGAGCGTAGGAGCTGAGTAATTTACCGGCGCGCCCCAGCGGTCGACTACGAGCTGAAGGCTATGTAGTCCGGGTGACACGGCTCGGAAACGTCCCTCGGGCGTACTGTCTAAAGAGAATATCGATAGAAGTACCGGGTGGCGTCCTACCAGGAGATCTACGTTGGGCAATGAGCAGGATGAATAATCACTGGACTCGTAGATGCCAATGTTCGATCTGTGAGGAGAGAAGGTCTGGCTTGTAGAAAGCAGTGGGAAGCCGTTCTTGAGATGAACTCGCAATGCAGAAGGTTCGTCAGCGTAGAGCGTGTAGAATTCTTCGTACTTCGGAGGTGTCGTCGTCGAGAGCGGAGAGTGGAATGAAATCCCAGGCTCTGAGCGAGGTATTTATAACAAAAAGTGGTGGCCACTTTATGGTTAGTATGCAAATTAGTTTCGTCAACTAATTTGGTACGATCATACTAGCTTCGGATTGGCTCGCTTAATTTCATAAATTCGACTGTGCAATCTCATTGGTTCGCTCAGTGTTTTCTCAGTATCTGGGCATACGATAGCTGAGTTGGTTTTTCGAGGTGGTTTCCCTGCGTCCGTTGCTTTGACGGGGTCCCCGGGGGTGGCTGAACGGCCTTGAGTTTTACGACCTGTTTCGAGATGTTTGTCGCATCTCTCTCGCCCAGTAAATGTTTGGGGAGGTCGCCTTGCGTGTTCTCATTCAAGGCGACTTGTTTCGAGCTGTTTGTCGCATCTCTCTCGCCCAGTAAATGTTTGGGGAGGTCGCCTTGCGTGTTATTCTTTAATATTTCACTTTTGGGAGAGAATTTAGTATTTTCTCTCTGGTGAAATATTTTGTTTGACGGAGTTATAATTCGACGTCTTATATATATTTTTGTGGTGTGCCTACCTCTTTTTGGTAGCCCTGAAAAGGGCTGTTGACAAGAGGGGGTGGATTTCACCACAGGGGCCCTCCCAAGACGTCGTGTTAATAACGACGACGCCGGCTGGGGTGTTTCGAGCGCCGTTACCCACCTCTCGTCGAATTTGGTAGAGGGAACGTGCCTTCTGGCAGATTTTCGGGGAGTTTTTTCCTTACTTTCTGTCTGATTTTGTGACACAGCTTGTCCTTGCGATACAGCTTCTTCCGAGTGTAGAGTATAAGCTGGCTTGATTTGCTGTTTGGGAACTTTTTTAGTATGTTCGCCAATTTGCACTGTAACCGAAAACTTATCTCTTTTAACAACTTTGAACGGTCCCGTGTAAGGACATTGGAGAGAGGTGAGCTGTGTGGGCACTCTGATATAGACATGAGTACATGTATCCAAATTTTTGGGCATGTTTACGGCATATTTCGTGTTATTATGTTTAATATGCGTAGGTCGGAAGAAAAGAGGTTCCGAAAGGTTCGTAGAAGTTACGAAAATGTCTCCTGGGAGTGGTACGTCAATCCCGTAAACTTTTTGGAAAGGCGTAGTTTCAGTCGCCGGGTCTACTGCCGTACGCATGGCGAGTAGAACTTTGGGAAGTGCATCGAGCCAATTTTCGTTTTGAGCTTTGAGAGCTTCTTTCAAAGATCTGTTTCTGCGTTCTACCATACCGTTTGTTGATGGTTTGTATGGTAACGTGTGAGTATGTTTTACTCCGAGACGTTCCATAATGGAATTGAACAGATCTGATTCAAATTGGGTGCCCTGATCACTCGTGATGTATTTAGGTACGCCCTTTGAAGCTACCCAAATATTGATAAAGGCATTTGTGATTGTGGTTGTTTCGATGTTGTTAAGAGGGACAGCCTCTAGCCAACCCGTTGCTCTATCAACCATCATCAAAATGTAACGTTTCCCTCCTTTTGCTACAGGTAAGGGTCCGGTAATATCCACGTGTACGTGTGAAAATTTGTTTGCCGTTTCAAATTCGGAGTAAGGGAGCTTCACGGAGCGCGTGATTTTTGCTCGTTGGCAAGTTTCGCACGCTCGGACCCAGTTTGCGACATCTGCACGTAGTCCGTGCCAAAAATATCGTTGTTTAACTTTATACACTGTAGAGTGTATACCTGGGTGTCCCAAATTGTGAATTTGGCTTATTATTTCTTCCCTTATTTCGTTTGGAATATAAGGTCTAGGGTGTCCTAGGTCTAGGTTACACCAAATTTCTCCTTGAGAGAATTCAACTCGTGTGAGTTTCGATTTGTCCTCCGCGGTAGGGGGAGAACGAGTTTGTGAATTTGAAATGTGCAGTAGAAGATTGCATTCTATTGCAGCCGTAACTTTCGAAATTTCGGCTATGGGTGGACCCTCGTCCGTCTGTGTTGAAATCGATTTCGTTTGAATTTCAACCGGATCGAAGGGTCTGGAGAGTGCGTCGGCGACGACGTTGCTCTCTCCGGAAATATGACGAATGTCACTCGTCATTTGAGAGATGTATGTTAGCCATCTTAATCTCATTTTAGAAAAATGAGCATTCTTTTTAAGCATCGTGCCTAGCAGAGGCTTGTGATCCGAACAAATATGGAAGGATCTGCCGTCCAAGTCGTTGTGCCAGTGAATGCACGCTTGGTAAACGGCGAACATTTCCTTGTCGAACGATGCTTTGTTCTTCCATTGTTCTGGAATCTCTTTACTGAAAAATCCCAATGGTTGGTACGATTTCGAGCCATGTTTGTCTGTAATTTCTTGTTCTAGTGCCGCTCCGATGTGTGTGTCGGACGCGTCACAGACTAATCTCCACTCCGCCGTAGGGTGTGGGTGAGCAATGTTATGCAATGTTGCTTTGATCATTGCTTGCTTTAAGCTGTTAAAAGCTTTTTCTCTCTCTGATGTCCATTCGATAGGTGTTCTGTCATTTTTTTTGTTTGACTGAATGGAGTCATACAGAGGTTGTGCCGTGTGAGCGAATTTGCTCGAGCATGCTCGGTAGAAACCACACATCCCTAGGAATCTGCGTAGACTTCGTACGTCTACTGGCCTAGGAAATTGTTCTATGGCTTCTATTTTGTCTCGTTTAGGAATTATACCTTCCTTCGAGATAGTGAAACCTAGGAAATCGACGGTAGGTTTCGAAAAAATGCATTTATCAAAACCTACTCGAAGTCCGTGTTCCCCTAGTTTGTCAAAAATTTGTCTGAGGTGGTTCATGTGTTCGTTATAATTCTTCGAAGCCACCAGGATGTCATCTAGATATACAAATGCGAAATCAAATTTTCGCATGATGCTGTCCATGTATCTTTGCCATGTTTGAGCCGCTCCGGCCAAACCCATGCTCATTTTCTTAAACTCATAAAGACCGAAAGGTGTAATAATCGCAGTTTTATGAGCGTCATCTGGGTGCATCGGGATATGATAATACGCTGATTTTAAATCTATTGTTGAATAGATTTGCGTATCATGTAAATTCGCTTGGAACGAGCGAATGTGAGGAGGAGGGTAGGCGTCTTTCTTCGTTTTCGCGTTGAGGAAACGGTAATCGCCGGTGATTCTCCATGACCCGTCTTTTTTTGGCACACAGTGTAACGGAGATGCCCATTCGGAATCCGATGGTGCAATTATGCCTTCTGAAAGCATTTCGTCAAAAGTCTTTTTGACTTGAGCCCGTTTTTCTCCTGCCATGGGTCTCGCTCGGAAGTGTACTGGGGTTCCTTCCGTGGTTATACGGTGGTAAACCCCGTTGTTCTTCCATTTACCATGAATTTTGCTCATTTTATCATTGTATTTGTTAATGATAGAGCGAATGTTTTCGTCCTCCGTGATTTGCACGTCCTCTGGTTGAGGTGTATTGTCACGGTGAGGGATAGTAGCTGCAATTTGTTCGTCAGTGAACTTTTTGTTCATGACTGCAGCTATTTTTTGATCGGCATAGCACTTCATTTTATCTTTATAAATGTACTTGTGTTTGACCCGTATTCCGATATCCCAAGATTCGAGGAATGGGATACCTAGGATCGCTAGATCAACTTTCGTGATCATAAACTCGGTGGTCATGTCCCCGAGGCCGATGTTAATTGTTGTGTCAGCTCGCCCTAGTGTATCTATAGGGGCTCCGTTAGCTGCTGTGAGCTTAACGTTGGACTTGAGAATTTTCAAGCCCAATTTTTTTGTGACATTGTGGGGCAGAATGTTCACTTCTGCTCCCGTGTCAATGAGAAATTCAGTGCCATTCAGTTTGCACTTGAAGAAAAGCCTTTTATACTCAGTAGACTGCCGGCGTATAGGCTCAGATACGCTGGCAGTTATTCGTTTTCCGAACTCTCTGTGTCGGAGGTTGGAATGGTACTTTCTTGTACCGACTGTTGAGTATTTTCGGTAGAAACTCGGGTTTTAGGCTGGCTTATAGTCGCAGCCTTTTTGCTAGTTTTGGAAGCAGTGTTTGTCTTCCAAGTGCAGTGTTCTGGGTCTGCACATTTGCGAGTTTCGTTACCGAAACGTACGTGGTTTCGACAGACGTAGGCCATCGGTTTGTGAGGCTTACTCTCCACTGGTTGGGGTTTGAACTCAGCTTGTTTCGAGAGGGCCTTTTTGAAACCAGTATTTATGGGTTTCGGAGTAGATTCAACTCCTCGTATGTTCAGAGAAGTATTCTCTGCTCTGTACGCGTGTAACGTATCAGCTAGGTCGAGCCGGGAGGTCGTGGTAGGCTGAGCTGCGACCATACCTCGTGCTTCGATGGGAAGAGTCTCAATCCACTTTTGAGTGATTAGAGCTTCCGAAAAGTACCCAACAGCTTTCGAGTACATCTCGTGGTACTTGGTGCTGGGTTTTTTGGCGAGAGATACGGGGTCCTCGAGTGCGAGGAGCCTGTCCTGTAAAGACAACCCATATTCTCGTAGGAGGCGCTGTTTGGCCTCTTCGTAGGGTGCGTGAGGCGCCGTGAGGTAAGCTGAGTCTATAGCTTCCCTCATTTCTTCTGGTACCCACTTGTATATAGCTGAGAAGCATTCGTTTTGCGTTCTCATGTGTTTTCTCACGCAGTATTGATCGAACTCGGCGAGTGCACGATCAATATTCTTCTTTTGGAAGACTGGTTTTTGATAATCTCCCATCTCCTCTAAAAGTGCTTGAAAACCACTGTTTGTAGAGGGATGTTGCGTGAGATGTGGGGCGTAGAGGCCCGGCGGGGGTCGCACGCCTGCAGTGGTTCCCTGAAATCCACTAGCTTCATAAGAGGGAACGAAATGCTCCGTGTTGAGCCTGTTCAAAGGCGGGGTCACCATTTGTAGTGGATTTATATAGGTTTGACTTGACGTTGGTAAACCAAGTCGGACATTTATATCCCGGTTATGCGGGTCGGTTTCTAGGCCACCCCCGCGAGGAATGCGGGCGGAGCCGCCAAGGTCAACTGATTTCGCGGGCCGGAAGGGTGGATAGTCCGTGTCGCAGCCGCCCGGAGCGCTAGGCTCGTGTACCGAGTGCTGGGTTCGATCAGTTTCGTACTGAGCCGTTTTGTAATATTCCGGCCTTAGATTTACATCTGAAAGGGGAATATACTGAGCTTGGTTGAGGTACTGAAAAGTATCCTCTGCTTTTTGTGCATTTGGAGTGTATTTGACACTCGGATCGACCGTGTAAGCCTGCGTCGGATATCGTGGGTAATCGGACAGCTTGGTCGAATCGAAAAGATCGGCTTCAGAGCGAGTCTGAAAGGTTTGCTCGATCTTTTGTGTAGGTGAGTCTTGTTCGACAGTTTCTCGAACGAATACGTCGGGCGAGAAGGCGATCCGGACGTGTGGGTCGCGCCTTGCGCTGATGGTTGGTTCAGCGGACTCACCGTGTGGCCGGTAGGGCGCACTACGTTGGTCACTCGGCCCGGTCTTGCCGCCTTCCTCCTTCCCCCGCAAGGGGAAGTAAGAAGGCTGACGTTCCATCGAAATTGATCGAGTTTTTGGCTCGTTTCGATGCCTCTACGTGTGAAAAATAGAGGGTTTTGGAAGTGGACTCGCTTGCCGGAGCGTCTTTCCAATGCTCAGACGGCAGGGTCCTACCTCGCAGTCTTGAAAAAGACTTCCGTAGACGGTAAATTAGAGCGTAGGAGCTGAGTAATTTACCGGCGCGCCCCAGCGGTCGACTACGAGCTGAAGGCTATGTAGTCCGGGTGACACGGCTCGGAAACGTCCCTCGGGCGTACTGTCTAAAGAGAATATCGATAGAAGTACCGGGTGGCGTCCTACCAGGAGATCTACGTTGGGCAATGAGCAGGATGAATAATCACTGGACTCGTAGATGCCAATGTTCGATCTGTGAGGAGAGAAGGTCTGGCTTGTAGAAAGCAGTGGGAAGCCGTTCTTGAGATGAACTCGCAATGCAGAAGGTTCGTCAGCGTAGAGCGTGTAGAATTCTTCGTACTTCGGAGGTGTCGTCGTCGAGAGCGGAGAGTGGAATGAAATCCCAGGCTCTGAGCGAGGTATTTATAACAAAAAGTGGTGGCCACTTTATGGTTAGTATGCAAATTAGTTTCGTCAACTAATTTGGTACGATCATACTAGCTTCGGATTGGCTCGCTTAATTTCATAAATTCGACTGTGCAATCTCATTGGTTCGCTCAGTGTTTTCTCAGTATCTGGGCATACGATAGCTGAGTTGGTTTTTCGAGGTGGTTTCCCTGCGTCCGTTGCTTTGACGGGGTCCCCGGGGGTGGCTGAACGGCCTTGAGTTTTACGACCTGTTTCGAGATGTTTGTCGCATCTCTCTCGCCCAGTAAATGTTTGGGGAGGTCGCCTTGCGTGTTCTCATTCAAGGCGACTTGTTTCGAGCTGTTTGTCGCATCTCTCTCGCCCAGTAAATGTTTGGGGAGGTCGCCTTGCGTGTTATTCTTTAATATTTCACTTTTGGGAGAGAATTTAGTATTTTCTCTCTGGTGAAATATTTTGTTTGACGGAGTTATAATTCGACGTCTTATATATATTTTTGTGGTGTGCCTACCTCTTTTTGGTAGCCCTGAAAAGGGCTGTTGACAAGAGGGGGTGGTTTTCACCACAAGGACTTTTGCTTGTCTGTTTGAGTTTTCTCGTTCAAGGCGACTTGGTTCGAGATACTTGTCGCATCTCTCTCGCCCAGTAAGTGTCTAGGGAGGTCGCCTTGTATGTTATTAGTTAATATTTCACTTTTGAGAGAGAAATTCGTATTTTCTCTCTGGTGAAATATTTTGTTTGACGGAGTTGTAACTCGACGTCTTATAAATATTTTTGTGTTGTGTCTACCTCTTTTTGGTAGCCCTGAAAAGGGCTGTTGACAAGAGGGGGTGGTTTTCACCACAAGGGAGAAACCTACAGTGATCGAACGAAGATAAAACCCAAAGAATTTGGAATTGGAGACCGCATCCTCCTAGGAATTGCACAACGAAATAGGCAACCTGCTGCAGTGATCACCAAGTGTGCAGAACCAAGATCCCACCTGGTTGAAGACACAGAAGGTCATGTGTATAGAAGAAATTCGTGGTATCTGAAGTCTTCCAAACACTACACATAATATGATCAATTTTGTGAATTAAGAAGATGTCAAGAGAGTAACTTTAGTTTTATTATGAACCAGCATCATTATCAGGTGACAACGCAGACTTCGGACACTTATCGTGCTAAACTACACTATTCCAGTTTGTCTTTATTCTTATATTAAGATCTATGTACCTATGCACTTACATAGTAAAATAATTAACTTTTATATAAAGAAGCGTTGATCACTAACATCACAGTAATAGGTACCCTTATCCTCTGAGGACTGTGTGACAGATTGTTGCGAAGTTTAGTCGTTTTGGTTTCTGTTGAATTTCATGCAACTGAAATTTAAATTTTGGTCAGTTTTGAAAACGCAAGGTGGTACCTAACTGGTCTGGTACATTTTACAAATAACTGCACAGGTCTTAAGATAGCTTTTACTAGTTTATAGCTTTGCTAATTGCGGTTCACTGTTTTGTTCTAAGTTGTCCTATAGATAAAAAATCGTAAACGAGTTCCACTATCTGCTTTACAAGCAGATACCATGTTACATGGATGTGTCTTAGATTGGGGATTTCATAACGGTCGTGGAGGCACAAAAAACATACTATAAATTAAAGTTATGTCTTAATACAGACGCAATGAGTTGTTGTGAACAGTCGAGTGTTGGCAGGGGATGAAAATGTTTCCATGGAGTGGATTGAATGATGCTATTGCTTTACGTTAAGAATATTGTAACCGGCTTATTTTAGCCAGGTACGTAAGGAGGGGGAAATTGGTAGCTTCAGATGTGACCATTTATCACATAAATCAAGCGCTTTCCAACGTTTGGCGAACGATTTATGTGCGATGAAAACTGCGGAAGTTCCATTCCCCTAGCAACGGCTGGGTTGTACGTGAAAAACACTGAAATTGTGACATCAATTTCGCGTGACGGAAATTTTTGGTTGACCCCCAGAGCAAAGACATATCCATGTCAAAAAATTCACTAATTTTCTTTCAGTTGAATTCTATGCAAAATTTCATGAAATTCAAAGCGGTCAGTTTTGAAAACGCAAATAGGTAAGTGGTCTGACGGTTCAAAAAGTCGACCAGAACGGTATGCCAAACATTTTAGAGTCATTCTGTCATTCCTATGTCATGTAGCCAAACATATGTGTCATTCTAGACGATAGCTCTCCTTAGGATTGAGATAAAAATTCCGTTCTTGCGCATAAAAATCAAGCTTTCCAAATTAAAAGATGGATTCGTTGGCCAGTACTTTTTGAGCCCATTAAATTGGTCACATTTCAAAAAATGAGCTTAAAAAATCACTAAAAATTACTAATAGCGTCTAAAATTTGTTAAACTCATATTTTTCAGAAAATGTTAGCAAAAAAAAAAAGTCTGCCAAGTTGTTTGTGGCACATAGATTCCTCGTTTACATATCAAGAATGTACAGATCATTGAAAAGTTTCAAATGAACTTGGAAAATTCTACTTATAGCGGAAAACAGTAAATCTAGAAGTAGCGTGAAATGGCATAAAATTGGTCAATTAAGAAACGAAAATAATTTTGGGAGAAACTCCTTTTAGTTTCTTTGGTAGGTGGGGCGTGTTTCCTACTCGATAGAAACCAAACGATAAGGTTTTATTCGATAATAATCAGAAACGCTTGCATACGAGTCTGCAACACATTGGGACATTTTATGTCTTTAGTTGCAGACTCGTATGAAAGCTCTAAGAGCCACTCATCTGATCCGGACCCTGGGCATCATCAAGTAAATGTCCTAAAGAGGCTACATACGAAATTACAGCTTCCTAGAGTGTAAAGTATAGAAATTACCTGTTAAAATGATTAACCAGTGCTTCACAAATCAAACCGTTCTCGCAATATTCAGATCACCTGCTACGAATCAAATCATCGAAACACCAGCTCAATGAAATCATCAGAAATTAACAAGTGGTGGCAATCATGTTCACAATATCAATTATTGAGAATGATCACCTGAGTGTACACAATTATTCAAATAACCTTGCTCATAACTCAGCTTGTTGGCCACGCACTTCGCAGTAGTTAACATAATATGGTTGGATAAATCGAGAGCTTTCGAACGAATGGTATATGAATTTGTGGGATGAAAAACGACGAAGTACCCTTTCCCTAGCAACGACTCGGTTGTACGTGAAAATCATCAGAAAACCAACCGTACTTAACGTTTTAACATGGATATGTCTTTGCTCTGGGAGTCAACCAAAAATTCGTGACGCAAAATTTGTGTCACAATTTCTAATGATGTTCTCGTACAACCCATCCGTTGCTAGAGGAATGGAACTTCCGCAGTTTTCATCGCACAGAAATCGTTCGCCACTCGTTGGAAAGCGCTTGATTTATGTGATAAATGTTCACATCTCAAGCTACCAATTTCCCCCTCCTTACGTACCTGGCTACATTCCTAAACTAAGTTGATTGGACTATAAACAATAAATTTTCTCCACTTTATTTCATTTACTCCATCATTTACTCCACTCCATATATAGGAAACATTTTCATCCTCTTGACAACAGTCGACTGTTAACAACAACTCATTGTAGTGGCTTCTCTCCACAGTTATTTTCAACATTTCTATAAGTAAACCGTTGTTTTGTTGGAATTAGTCGGGATGCGGCCCAGGGATTTGTTTAAAGTTAAAGGATTTGTTTACAACTCTCAAGGACAACCGTTATGAAATCCCCAATCAAAGACATATCCATGTAACATGGTATCTGCTTGTAAAGCAGATAGTGGAACTCGTTTACGAGTTGTTTAGTTAGATACTTGAAGTTGATTCTCTTACAGGATTCTGCACAGTGGTTTTCTTTACGAGTATTTTTTAACGCTTTTTCCGTTTATGTGCCAAAGTAAAAACATAAAATGTCAAAATGTTACTCAATCTATTTTACATTTGTGCAAGCGTAGAATGAAATGATGAGTTGAAAACAATGAAATAGGTACCTACGGGACCATTTTTTTCTCCCGAAAGTGGAAACAATGCTTCCGCTACCTTTAGCTAGACTCGGAAGCAATTTATCAACAATGAACTAGAACATTAAGAAAACTATGCACGAAATTTTGCACAAAGATGTACTTAAATTTCATTACTATAAACTGAACAATCGATGAAAAGTGCCAAAAAATCTAAAAATCTCAAATCTTTATGGAATTGTAAAATAGGTACTAGCATTATTTAGAACGAGTTTTTCTTTGCCATAATTAAGTGCTCAAAATTCAAAACAATGTAACTTAGCAGGTATACCATAATTCACGAAAACTCATTCAGGATCATGCTGAATGAATGGAACTTTTTTAATTTGGTCCTCATATTTATAATCAGGATGGTTCGTATCGTAAAAAACTCTTCCAATCCGCACAGCCTCAATCACTATTTCATCCATAATCACAGTGTCAAAGACGTCAGGGCTCTATTCGCATGGTCCCTTTGTTATCTGCAATTCACAAAAAAATCACCTGGGGTCACCACACCAGCCTGCGTTCCCATTTGCGCCGGGCCTTCGTGACACAGAGAGTCACCCTATCGAATTTCAACTTCCTTGGGTGAACAGGAGAGATGTTGGTGCATTAAAAGAAGTAAACTGTTAAAAGTAACTAATGTGACGCTAAAAGCGCGTGATAGCCTCGCAAAGAGAGCCATAAAACATATTCATGTTGATATCCTTATTCGAACTCGTAATAGTAGATACCTACGAATTTATGGTTTTACGTATTTACAGGAAATTGTCAAAAATATGGCTTGCAAATAAAATTCGTGGGTAATTTGCATTCGAAATAGAAATACTCTGGTAAGAAATACTGAAAATATTAATCTCTGTACCAATAATGTATGTAATTAGATACTGTGGACTGTTTTGGAACACTTTTGTCTAATTCGTAAGTGAGCCAACAGGCGATCATCACCACCCCCTGGCAGGGTTGCGAGGTATGGGGCAAAAAACCGGACACAATGATCAGCAGACTAAAAATACTCATAAAACATCAAGCGGTCATAAGCCATTATGCACAGTTATTGATATGCATTTTCATACTATATAATATTGTTATTATTTTATGTTTTTATTTTTTATTTAGGTCCCTTTATAGGGGCTTAATATTTTTATTATCTAAACGTTCCAGTTAATGTCACTTGCCGACTATAATGGATGGATTCAGATAAGTTTGAGAAATTTTGAGTTGAAGTAGCACATATTTATTCAACAATAGCAATAATAGTAACAATAACAGTTCAGAGATATCCATTTTCCATGACACGATCCAGGGAACCCTCTTTTTAACTCTTTCTATTAACTTCGATTCTCTTCTTGCTTGCTTGCTTGATTGCTTGAGACAAAATTTCAGATCGGTTTTTAACCCAATTCCCGATATCCAATCGATCTGAAATTTTGCACACGAGTTTATGCTGGTGTACATTTTAATCTATCAAATTTTCGCGTAGAAAAAGTTAGTTATACTATAAATTTTCGAAAATTTGAAATTTAATATGGGAGAATATGGGAAACAACAATAAATTAACTGAGAACATGAGAAAAAGAAAGAGTTACATTAAAAACTTGTTTTTATGGGTTCATTTTTTAATGGTAGTAGGATTGCCACTGCTCCATCCTCGATGCCGAGACTCCTCACTCTCCTTCTTGTCCCTCGCAGTAGGGTGACTTATTGTCGAATATTGCATTTTCACTCTTACCCATTCGAGAACCTGGGAGAAGGGCCTTGTCCACTTATCAGACAATTTCTCAGTCATCCTCTTCAGGAATACATTAAATTCTCTATGGAGAACTAGGGGTGAAAATGAGCCCCGCAAGACGTGACTAGGGGTGAAAATGAGCCCCTCAAGTCTTCAGCCGCCCTGTCATACTTTAAATGATTTTCACGGGCTGCTCTTTCAGCAACATCGCCCCAGGACTGAGAAATGTAAGAAACTGCGTCAGCATTGATGAATCTTACGTCGAAAAACGCCTGCTTCTCGCGATCCCAGACCCCAGGTTTTTGAATATCGGCAACAAGCCGTGGTGTTTCATCTAGTGTTTCTTGAATCACCGGTTCAGTTGCCACGCCAGACCATGCCAAGCTTGCTACATTCGCACACTCATCTCTCAGCTGGTCATGTCCATGTTTAACCAATCCCCCTTTCTTGCAGTTGAGCATGTGGTTCAGGTCACTGTTTCCTCCGCATCCATCGCAAGTACGTGGGAGATTTTCTGGCTCATGCCCATACCTTAGTGACAATGCATCTCTAAATTGCAAGGGGGATAAGTCTTGGTTATCTGAGATGGTTGGGATCACAGTCAACCACTGGGAGCAGTTTCCTCCCACAACTCTCTCTACAGCTCTCTTCTGTCTGGGTGGTAGTCTCCCGATTATCTCTTGGCTTTATGTGGCTTCTGCGTCTCTTCGAATATTTCTTTCCTCATTTATTGTTTTTGCTGACCATTCCTGATTTTCCTGAATGTCGAGCCCAGTGCACCTCCTGATTGCTTCGGTCATGCGCGTTGCCAATTTTGTTGAAATGCAATATGCATCATCTGCACTTTCTTTTGGATTTCTTATCGCTAGCCCTCCCAAACGAACGGGTAGTTCAAATAGTGCCATCTCTGTCTCTTTGGTATTTCGTCCTAGGATATTGGGGATCAAGTTTTTGCGAATAGCACTATTTAAATTTTTGAATTCTTCCCCGCTATTTTCGACCACTCTCTGTAAAAAATCCCATTCTCATTGCAAGGACTTGTTTAGAACCACATAAGCTGCCTGAGGGCTCTTTTCTGCAGCTTTTGCTAGGTTGTCTGTACAACATATCCACTCGTCTAATTTTGCCTTAGTGTATGCGATTTTGCCTTCCGTATTCCCAATAACTCCCCCAGAAATCGTTTCTAGAAAGTAATTTTTATGTTCAAAACATGAAACAGAGCATGTGCTTCATTCTCCACCCCAGAGCATGTGCTTCATTCTCCAAGCCAAAAATATGGCTTGCAAATAAAATTTGTGGGTAATTTGCATTTGAAATAGAAATGCTCTGATAAGAAATATTGAAAATAGGAATCTCTGTACCAATAATTATGTGAATATGTACTTACTACTTAGTTTTAGAACAATTTTCTCAAATTCGTGATTGAGCCAACAGCCGATCATCACCACCCCCTGGGGTTCATCCAACCATAACGGCACGCAGTTCATTCTTCACCATCGAAAGTCATAACGCGGCTGTCGAATTCAAAGAGAAAGAGAGAGAGAGAGAGAGAGAGAAAACCCCTCGTTCCACCTTTCTCAAAAAAGCGGACACCCTACTATTCATAATCGAAATTTGATTGGAAGCGTTCTAAAACGATTCCAGAATTCCTATAGGTACATGTAGGTAGTTTTCATGAAATTTGTTTGCTGTTGTTTCGACCGTCATCTAAATTTGTTTTGAAGCGTTCAAATACGGCTCCTGAGTTCTAACACACTATGTATGAAAATAATAAATTAATCATTCTTGATAAAATTTAGCTTTGGATCGAAATGTCAAATTGGGGATTTCGCTGAAAAATGAAGGGTGGTATCTGAGACCAGCAGTTTTTGTGCACAATATGTCGTCGAATTTCGAATAGTATCAACTTTGTAAAAAGTCACGAAAATCGCTAAATTCCGGTGTATTCAGCCTTTGCTGCACTTCCTGAAATTTTTTCGGAAGTGGATGACCCCTTTTGAAAGTAAGCTCTTCATGTACTTAGAATCGTTTTGGATTAATTTTCTCAAATTCGTAAGTGAGCCAACAGCCAGTCATCACCACCCCCTGGGGTTCATCCAACCATAACGGCACGCAGTTCATTCTTCACCATCGAAAGTCATAACGCGGCCGTCGAATTCAAAGAGAGAGAGAGAAAAAAAACCCCTCGTTCCTGCACGCTATCGAAATAGAGCGTGAGACCAGAATGTATTTCGGGGAGGGTAAGAAGTCGCTTCGCTGAATAAAAGAGGGAGACCCCGAGTGTATGAGTGGCCCGAAATACGGGGATGGGATCCGACCAATGGGAAGGCGAGGAGGTGCAGAACCAATGATTAGCTATCTCTGCTGATGAGGAAAGAGCCCATCATTTCAATCATCTCCCAATGACCCAATCAGTCTTCCTATCGAATTCCAACTTCCTTGGGTGAACAGGAGAGAATTTATCTCTCTCACCTGAACAGGAAAGAGCCCATCAGTTCAATCATCTCCCAATGACCCAAATAGTCCCCCTATCGAATTTCAACTTCCTTGGGTGAACAGGAGGGATGTTAGTGCATTAAAAGAAGTAAAGTGTTAAGGTAGATGTACCCATAGTCGACCACGTACCAGTAGCCGACACCCTCCTCAAAAAACGCAAAAAGCTAAGAATAAGGATAACGTCCAAGGTTTTTAGCTGCTGTTCTCGGTTCTTTGATGTGTTCTGGATGTGTAATGATATGCTATCATGAAAATAGGAGGGAATCATGTTATCAGTGTGGTAATGTTTGTGACCAGTTGTGTTTTCATCAAGTTGGAAGCCTCGTGTTAGCTGTTTGGTTAAGGAATCACCACATTAAGTAAGTACATTCCACCTATCAAAACCTTATTTTTCGTTTGTTTTCTTTTTTAACTATTCCTAGCTATTATACAGTTCGTGTTTATTCAGTGTAGATGAGTATTCCATCACGAAAATGCTGGGTTAGAGGTATGTCGAATACTGGTACAGATTTTACGCAAGTTCCAGTAGTCGACAGGGGGTGTCGACTTTTGGAGTATCCCCAATTTTGCCTTGAGCCAGTACTCAACGTGATGATTTTTCCAATGCCAAACATACTTACTAGGGATGGGTATCGAACGACAAAACATAGATTAATAATCTTCACTAAATAATCGATTTACCGATTAATTATGACTAAGAAAATCGATTAATCAGAAAAAGTTCCAGTCATGCAACATGATTGTATCGATGAATTTTCCTGAATTATCATATTAAGTAAGTTATTTATGTTGTATTATATAATACATTGTGCTATATACTTAAAAGTAAATAATGTGACGCGAAAATTTTAATATTCTAATCCTATGAATAATCTAATATTCTAAACCTATGAATTTATGATTTTACGTATTTACAGGAAATATCCAAAAATATGGCTAGCAAATAAAATTTGTGGGTAATTTGCATTCGAAATAGAGATACTCTGGTAAGAAATACAGAAAATAGGAATTTCTGTACCAGTAATGTATATGAATATGTACCTACTTCACTTAGGATCGTTTTGGAACAATTTTCTCAAATTCGTAAGTGAGCCAACAGCCGATCATCACCACCCCCTGGGGTTCATCCAGCCATAACGGCACGCAGTTCATTCTTCACCATCGAAAGTCATAACGCGGCCGTCGAATTCAAAGAGAAAGAGAGAAAAAAAAACCCCTCGTTCCTGCGCGCTATCGAAATAGAGCGTGAGACCAGAATGTATTTCGGGGAGGGTAAGAAGTCGCTTCGCTGAATAAAAGAGGGAGACCCCGAGTGTATGAGTGGCCCGAAATACGGGGATGGGATCCGACCAATGGGAAGGCGAGGAGGCGCAGAGCCAATGAGTCGACTTGCCATTAGCCGAGACCAATGGGCGGGCTCCCGGCGCGGAACCGGGCGACTCGCTCAGTCACTCAGCGTCCGTCCGCGAGTACACATCGGGGGTACTTAAAGCCGAGAGAATTTTATAAAGTTTGTTTTTGTACTGTCAACACAAAACAAACCACTTGTTTTTTTAATTTTGTTTTAATTTTCACCGAGAAAAACAAATCGTCCATTTGTTTTGTTTTTTTGGCGGAAAGTGACAATGAAACGCGAGTACTTGGTGATTGTGTGACGTCCGCCTTGGTGTGAACTGGACCCGGCTAGCGATAGCCTTCGTTTTTCTATTCTGTTTCGGATAATCCATCAAACTGGCGGCCAACAACCCAAATCACTCAATGTTCACTCGGTAAGTTCACTTTCAACCAATTTTTATAGAAAATTTACCGACACCCGTAGTTGTATCGAATTGTCATGAAAATTTTACTTTTTTGCAATGATTTTCATATATAAAAAAGTCACATTTCTATAACTATTCATTAGCTTCAAAACAAAATTCGATGATGAAGAGTTTTGGAAATTTAATTTTCTAAAATATCGAAACGATTGCAAAAGCTCAAATTTTAATGAAAATTGGTACCTAGGTACATGTGTAGGAATTCTTGAATCGTTTTAGAACGCTTCCACACAAATTTAGATGATGAATGGTAGGGTGCCCTCTATTTTGAGAAAGGAGGAATTTTGATGACCTTCACCCGAAGATTGGCTTAAAATGTCAAAAAAATGACCCCTGAATTTTTACAGATTTTTTTCTAAACAAACACCTACGGCGGTAGCTCGAATTTGGTCTTTGAAATACGTTTTTTTTTTTTTTTTTTTTTTTTTTTTGCCAATATCACACTTCTGAGTACCTATAACTTTTACAAACTTCTTTGTAAAATTGTGAAACTTCGTATACTTACGTTTTTGGGGTCGCTGAACTCGAATATGCAGTCAAAACAAGTCGACAGCAACAACTTTTGATAGTTTGGAATCTCAAAATCGTCAAAATCATGTCAAAAAATGACCATTTTTCAAAATTCATTGTAAAATTATGAAAATTCGTATTTTTACGTATTTCTGTTAGAATTTTCATTAAATTCAACAACAAAAAGCAAATTCGAGTTCAGCGACTCAAAAAACATAAGAATACGAATTTTCATAATTTTACAATGAATTTTGAAATACTGTCATTATTTGACATGATGTTGACAATTTTGAGATTCGAAACTGGCAAAAGTTGTTGCTGTCGACTTGTTTTGACTGCATATTCGAGTTCAGCGACCCCAAAAACGCAAGTATAATAAGTTTCACAATGTTACAAAGAAGTTTGTAAAAGTTATATTCAAAAGTCTAATATTGGCAACAAAAAAAGTATTTTTTTTTTTAAATCGAGCTACCGGCGTACGTTTTTGTTATACAAAAATTAGGAAAAATTTCGGGTCATTTTTTTGACATTTTAAACCATATTTCGGGTGGAGGTCAACAAAATTCCGCCTTTCTCTAAATAGCGGGCACCCTACTATTCACCATCGAAATTTGTTTGGAAGCGTTCTAAAACAATTCCAGAATTCCTACACATTTAGGCAATTTTCATGAAAATTCGAGCTTTCGCAATTGTTTCGATATTTTAGAAAATGAAATTTCCAAAACTCTTCATCATCTAAATTTGTTTTGGAGCGTTTAAATACGGCTCCTGAGTTCTAACACACTATGTATGAAAATAATAAATTAATCATTCTTGATAACATTTAGCTTGGGATCGAAATGTCAAATTGGGGATTTCGCTGAAAAATGAAGGGTGATATCTGAGACCAGCAGTTTTTGTGCACAATACGTCTTCGAATTTCGAATAGGTATCCTAGTATCTTCTCTGAAAAAAGTCACGAAAATCGCTAAATTCCGGTTTATTCCGCCTTTACTGCTCAAAAGGAAGGTTGGAGAAAAACTTTACATATTAGTTGGAGAAAAATTGTCAGTCATCAATTGAGAGCTTAAGAAACGTCGTGCACAAATAATATTCAAGTTTCTTTAAAATATGATGAAATTAAAAATTTCAAAATTATGAAACTAAAATTTTGGTTTTTATTGCTGATACCTTCCTGTTACAGGTAGGTACTTTGAAAAGCGTTGAAAATTTTTGAGACCACAAAAAGCTCATATTTCATTAAAAAGTGAGCTGAACTCCAAAGATTAAAAACATTACCTTGTTGTTTTTAAATTTACTTATGTTGATGAAATTCTCATTAGCTGTAGGTACTGACCTATAAAATGTGGGAATTTGCTGAGAATGTTTGAATTTTGCGGTGGATGTCTCAGTGATTTCAACGTAGGTATAAGCAGGAATGGCAGAATACATAATCGCTCAACATTCTGACGTGGCCTTATTACCTTGTGAAATTCAAATTGTTGCTTACTGAATAATTATAAAAGATTCTGTTGCGGCCATACGGTTGAAATTTCGGAAGTCGAAGCGCCCCCAAACATCGAACTATCATTCATGAACTCGCTAAAAATTAATTTCGAAAAGCCCACAGAACTCACTAGCAAACAAAAACATTCCCATCCGTAGATATGACACCTAACTCATTTATTAGCAACAATCAACATTGTAAAAGGAAAATATGACTTGAAAGAACGTAAGAGCTTCCTAAACCCACAATTAGGCTGAAAAGGATGTTGCTGTCATTTCATTTGTCTCTTCTAGAGGCTCCTAACCAATCATTCCACGGTAAAGAGCTTACTCAGCTGATAAGGATGGAGCCCGTATTTTCACTGGACTCTTGTTTTTTGAAATTAACTCACTCAGCTGATCATGAAAGCCCATAATTTCATTCGTCTCCTAATGTCCCTGGAGAGGGCTCCCTATTAAATGTCAACTTCCTAGGTTGAACGAGGGAAAATTACTTTATCCTTGGTTATCCTGATTTATGAGCTATTTTATATTGATAAATACACCAAAATCATGTATCACATGTTGTGGCAATTTAATACCTCCAAAAACTCAATATTTTTCATTTTGCTCACAAATTGTGCGTAATTGCGCACGTTTTTTGCGCATTCAATAATTCGAGTGACTCGTCATTGATTCGTGAAATTTCATCTAGATTCCGAATCTGCAATAATAGTAGGTCAACCACAACAAAGTTATTGCGTATTGCACAAGTTTTGCGCTTGGCTATAAAAAGTTGTAGGTATTTGAAATCTATACAAACCATGATGAGTTTGACTGTATAAATCTACGACCCGTCGTGCAGCATGACCTCATAAGCAAATCATCATAAGGTATATCAAACTATCTTCCTACTGTTTTACTGCCACAATAAATTATAGGTATAAGACGGACTAATTATTTAATCAGAAAGTAAAGTGCAAGAAATCGTTGTTAAAATTTCGCCATTATTCGCTAAGGAGTTTTGTGATTATATTACAGTCATTTCGAAACATAGCGATAGTAAGTTTGATTATTTTATATGATTTGATTATTATTACGACAATATAATTATTATAATATTATTATATTACTGTGTAGATCATTATGGGAATGTTTTTAAATATTCCTAAAAGATTCACTTAGCTGATCTGCATCCTAAACCGTTCAATCCCTGGAAATTTAATCGAAATCGAATGATATCCGTGAGAAATCATGAATGTTACAGCATTTATTTAGCACATTTTGATGAAACTTAATGACATTTTTCAGCATAAGTTTCCGCATAAATTTTTTGATGTTCTATTTTGTAATTAATAATCTTTATTTGAGCAATATTCTTCCAAAAAATATACATTTAAATACGAGTATTTTTAGCAGTTTTTAGCCATTTTTATTGACTTTTCTAGCACATTTTTTGGAATTTGACCAATTTATAATGTGTTCAAAAACTGCTGGCCAGCGAACTCATCCTTTCGTTTAGAAAGCTTGATTTTTCGAAGAACGTACTTTTCATCTCAATCCTAAGCAGAATTATCGTGTGGAATGACATGTACATCCATATACTTATTTGAAAAAGCAATGCATGTAAATATGTTCAATCAATTATATCGCGATTGGCTGACCAATGATAGATAGACAGTTTTATTCGCCATCACACATGAGTGCATAACAATAGTCATATCAAATCAAACAAACCAAAATAAAAAATACAAGAACGTACAACTCCCAAATGATCGAATTAGCACAAATTGATACATGCATTGACTATTGCACAGCCGGGAATCTAAAATTGAATGACAGGGCCAGAACCATAAGACTAACGGATCGATTATGATAAAATTTTCAGGGATTGGTGAAGGTTACCATCTAAATTTTCCTGTAAATTTTATTGCCTTTGGATCAAATATACTAGCATGTGCGCATGCGCAGCAGCTACTAAGATTATTGTGATGAAACTCATATGGGGCAATCAAATGGTTTTTAAAAATTAACTGCCGCAGTAATTTCAATGAGATTCGACCATCGGGCCATGAGAAAATTCGTGGCACTTCGTATTCGTGGCTCCAGGACCCGTAAGACACGATGGTACCATCAAAATTGCCAAAAGCTACTGTAATCTCGGACAAATCAGCAAAAATATGCTCGAAATGAAGGAAAAAAATGCATTCCGGCTATGTTTGCTTCCTCGTTATTCCCAGTAAATGTTGACAGATTTTGCTTGGGTCGGTCTTAGAATGTTCGTCTGCCAAGTTAGGTGTGGTACATAGCTTCCTCGTTTACCTATCATGAATGTATTGATCACTGAAAAGTTTTACGTGGTCCTGAAAAAATTCCATAGCGGAAAAAAGTAAATCAAGAAAAAGCGTGAAATGTCACAATTCGTTTATTTAGAAACGAAAAAAATGATACTCAATGTAACTTACGTTAGTGCAAACGCAGAATGAACTGATGAGTTGAAAACAATGAAATAGGTGTGGGCCCATCTACAACCTAAACCGCGCATTCGATGACGATTTCATCAAAATCGGATAAAAACTGTGGAAAATAAACTTGTTACAAGGATTTCACATTGGCGCATGAGCAGTAGCTATTAATGATACAATCGTGTTGAAATTGGTATAGGTAAGGTAATCAAGTCATCTTCTTATAACTATTATCCAAAATTAAGCGAAATCAAACGACTAGGGCGTGAGAAAATGGAGCATAATGGAATTTACGTTTGCGCATGCGCAGAGTGAAGTATTGATTTGGCAACAATGAAACTGACAGGGGGCCGTATACTCCCTAGCCCCCACATTCCTTGAAAATTTCATCCAAATCGGATGGAACCTGAGGAAAATAAGCTTGTTTCAAGGATTTGCGGACACACGACAGATACACACACAGACGGACGGTCACGGAACCAAAGTTGTTCAGAATGGTCTAAAACGTAAAATGCGAATGGAAATTTTGATTTTGGAAACAAAAATTGTTTTTATCCCGAAAGTAAAAACAAAGCTTCCGCTACCTTTACGTAGACTCGGAAGCAAAAATGCATTCCGGCTGTTTGTTTCCGTTTTTGCTCGGGTCGGTCTTAAAATGTTTATTGGTGTCCCGAATCGGTCCCATTCAAATTTCTAGCCATGAAATTGTGTTTTCCGATTGTAGTGAACGAAAATGTTGACAAAAACGTTTGTTTTCGAGCTACCGCTCTTCCTATTCCGTCGAAATATATGAAGGTAGGTACTCTGAACTTTAAATTAGAACCTCTTGAAAAACATCGCGGAAGGTCTCGAAGGTATGTTGATAACCAAACCAAATCGGTCGAATGGTCTTAATTTACTACAGAATTCGTGAAAGAAGAGGATATATTTTTTTGGGATTTAAAGATTTATTTATTTATTTATTTATTGTTTATTTATTTATTGTTTATTTATTTATTTGGCAAAAACATATTTATAAGAAAATTAAATAATAGTAGTACTTGAAAATACTAGTAATAAACAAATTTAAACAAGATACTTCTTTTTTAAAAAAGTGAACATTTTGCAAAGACTTTAAATTGGAACTAATTTAATCAAGGACTTCAAAAAAAATCAAATAATTTTCCCACCAAGGCTTAAGTTCAAAAGAACTTGTGTCCCCTGGTGGAGTCTTACTCTTAATAAGAGGCGCCCAGCTGTACAATACTAGACTATACATATATAAAAACAAAAATAAATATGACTATATATAAAGATAAAACTGGAGGAAACAGTGTGTTTCTATTACATATAGAAATCATATCTGAGTCCGTCATAACCTGTAGGCAGACTGGTATTCCGAGAATGAATTTTCCCCTCAAAAAGTCACCAAAAATATGCAGACAAACTATGAAGATTTGACTTAGTCATACTTGAATCAGGCTGGCAAATGCGATTGATAACCGGCCCTTTATACTGTAGTAACATACTTTTCAGTACCTAATCGTTTGTACATTGTTTATTATTTGCGAGAACTGTAAACTAAGGCTAACAATGAACAAATACTGCATCCTTATGATTCCAAATTATATTTTTACCACTTGCGTATATAACATTTGGGAATTGTAGAGAGAGGATCCACTAATTTAATTCCTCCCCCCGAGTTGAACGAGATAGGCCGTAGGTCGGGGGGCAAGTGCATACAAAATTACACCTCGGCCCACGCCGGAACGGAGTTATTTATGTGCTCTGGGCCCGCAACCTTCCAATTCAAATTAGGCTCTCACTTGATGGTTCCTTATTTTTTTCTCCCTACTAAAGTGTTCCATTGTTTCCGCGTATTGTGCGCCTCTACGCTAATGAAATCCGGTAATGTCATAGATATAAATATATCTATAAATACAAATAACCGAGCTATACAGCAAATAAACACAGAGATCCGGGTCAGTTTTAAAAACAGAATGATCGTGTGAGCGAATTCTCGTAAGTTGTCGTATTATATTACGCTACGTTGTTTTTTTATTTTTTTATTTGACCACTTTGAGAGCAAATAAATTTTTCACTACTAATTTTAAGACAAAAAAACTCGTTCTAAATAATATTCTGATATATTCAGAAGAGATTTTGGATTTTAGCGAATTTTCGTAGAAAACGAAGCTATTGCAATAGCTCGGAAAATTTTAAAATCAAAATTTTTGAAAAATGTCTTCATTGAAATTCGTTTTGGGACAATCTGAAACGATAGCCAATCAGGCTCCCTCCACCAGAAATCGGAAAGATCCGAAACTTCTCTTTCTCTGGTGGCCCAATCGGCTCGATTTTGTTTCTATTCAGAAATTATTAATCACAGATGGTAAAGAACTTTGTCAGTGCTCTTCCATTTTTTCCCAGTTGGTGGAATGGGCTTCAGAGAGCATTGGAGTCCGCGACTATCGCCATTTTCACACCATCCGAGTGGCTACTTAGTATTATTATAACTAAATAATATAATTATAAATAATATCAATATAATTGTGGGTGTGATCTGACCATCCGCCACTTTCTGGAGGACTCCGAGTCCAGCATCAGCCCCTTCAGTGGGTTGATGTATTATCCGGACCAGATAACGTCCGATCCCAGTTGTTGTTCCTGAGAGCCGATGAGCTCTACTACGAACTGTGATATCCGATCTTTGATATATTTATATAGTCATAGTTTTATTTGACTTTTTGCTGATTGTATGTAGTAGCATGCATATAGTTATTGGCCTATTTTACATCTAGTCTTAGTTGTATTTTTTTTGGGTTTTTTTTTAAATCCACTTGAGGGGCTAAACAGTGGTTACCACTGCACCCCCCCCCCCCCCCCCCGATATGCCAGTGGAGTCCATGATGGTGCTTTTTTTTAGTCAAGGATGGAAACATGGATCCCCTTAGTTAGAATCGTACCACTTGCCCTTTGGACACCTTGCTCAATGCCGCTAATGACCCTTGATAATTTATACATCTTTATTATCTTAATAACCTAAATTATCTGCAGACCAATGATCTGCGTACAAGGGCTATCTGATGCATACTTTACAAAACCGCTGGGTAATAACTTATAATTTATCATTTATAAATTTCTGATACATTTCGTTAGTCTTTGCTGATTCCCTGAACAGAAATCGCAGTGTTTCTCTGACAAGGAAATCCCTACAGCGAGGACTATCTGCAGACCAATGATCTGCGTACAAGGACTATCTGATGCATACTTTAATAAACCGTTGTGCAATAACTTCATCATTTTTAAATTTCTGATACATTTCGTTAGTCTTTGCTGATTCCCTGAACAGAAATCGCAGTGTTTCACAGACAAGGAAATCCCTACAGCTAGAACTATCTGCAGACCAATGACCTGCGTACAAGCGCCATCTGATGCATACTTTAATAAACCGTTGTGTAATAACTTCGCAATTTATCATTTATAAATTTCTGATACATTTCGTTAGTCTTTGCTGATTCCCTGAACAGAAATCGCAGTATTTCTCTGACAAGGAAATCCCTACAGCGAGGACTATCTGCAGACCAATGACCTGCATACAAGCGCCATCTGATGCATACTTTACAAAACCGCTGGGTAATAACTTATAATTTATCATTTATAAATTCATGATAAATTTCGTTAGTCTTTGCTGATCCCCTGAACAGAAATCGCAGTGTTTCACAGACAAGGAAATCCCTTCAGCGAGGACTATCTGCAGACCAATGACCTGCGTACAAGGGCTATCTGCTGCATACTTTAATAAGCCGTTGTGTAATAACTTCATAATTTATCATTCATAAATTTCTGATACATTTCGTTAGTCTTTGCTGATTCCCTGAACAGAAATTGCAGTGTTTCTCTGACAAGGAAATCCCTACAGCGAGGTCTATCTGCAGACCAATGACCTGCGTACAAGGGCTATCTGATGCACACATTAATAAACCGTTGTGTAATAACTTCATAATTTATCATTTATAAATTTCTGATACATTTCGTTAGTCTTTGCTGATTCCCTGAACAGAAATCGCAGTGTTTCTCTGACATGGAACTCCCTACAGCGAGGACTATCTGCAGACCAATGACCTGCATACAAGCGCCATCTGATGCATACTTTACAAAACCGCTGGGTAATAACTTATAATTTATCATTTATAAATTTCTGATACATTTCGTTGGTCTTTGCTGATTCCCTGAACAGAAATCGCAGTGTTTCTCTGACAAGGAAATCCCTACAGCGAGGACTATCTGCAGACCAATGATCTGCGTACAAGGGCTATCTACAGCATACTTTAATAAACCGTTGTGTAATAACTTCATAATTTATCATTTATAAATTTCTGATACATTTCGTTAGTCTTTGCTGATTCCCTGAACAGAAATCGCAGTGTTTCTCTGACAAGGAAATCCCTACAGCGAGGACTATCTGCAGACCAATGATCTGCGTGCAAGGGCTATCTGATGCATATTTTAATAAACCGTTGTGTAATAACTTCATAATTTATCATTTATAAATTTCTGATACATTTCGTTAGTCTTTGCTGATTCCCTGAACAGAAATCGCAGTGTTTCTCTGACAATGAAATCCTACAGCGAGGTCTATCTGCAGACCAATGACCTGCGTACAAGGGCTATCTGATGCACACATTAATAAACCGTTGTGTAATTACTTCATAATTTATCATTTATAAATTCATGATAAATTTCGTTAGTCTTTGCTGATTCCCTGAACAGAAATCGCAGTGTTTCTCTGACAAGGAAATCCCTTCAGCGAGGACTATCTGCAGACCAATGACCTGCGTACAAGGGCTATCTGATGCATACTTTACAAAACCGCTGGGTAATAACTTATAATTTATCATTAATAAATTTCTGATGCATTTCGTTAGTCTTTGCTGATTCCCTGAACAGAAATCGCAGAGTTTCTCTGACAAGGACAGCGAGGACTATCTGCAGACCACTGACCTGCGTGCAAGGGCTATCTGATGCATACATTAATAAACCGTTGTGTAATAACTTCATATTTTATCATTTATAAATTTCTGATACATTTCGTTAGTCTTAGCTGATTCCCTGAAAAGAAATCGCAGTATTTCTCTGACAAGGAAATCCCTACAGCGAGGTCTATCTGCAGACCAATGACCTGCGTACAAGGGCTATCTGATGCACACATTAATAAACCGTTGTGTAATTACTTCATCATTTTTAAATTTCTGATACATTTCGTTAGTCTTTGCTGATTCCCTGAACAGAAATTGCAGTGTTTCTCTGACAAGGAAATCCCTACAGCTAGAACTATCTGCAGACCAATTATCTGCGAGCATGGGCTATCTGATGCATACCGTTGTGTAATAACTTCGCAATTTATCATTAATAAATTTCTGATACATTTCGTTAGTCTTTGCTGATTCCCTGAACAGAAATCGCACTGTTTCTCTGACAAGGAAATCCCTTCAGCGAGGAAAAAGCTTATTAAAAAGCCGCCGCCGACCAAGTAAATCGTCCGAGCCCCAACAACTCACATTAATTACTGTCATTTGGGGTGAAGAACGTTTTGAGGTTAGGACTAATGCTGTATCCTCCGTCGTGCCCCTTCCGCCTGGAGTATAGGTAATTTGTTTTTTTCTTTTCTGTGCCTTCTTCCCCCTTCATCGTCTCCCCGACGTCGCTCTCCTTCCAACTCTTTAGAATGTTATGAATATGGTCACGTCACCACTCCTCCGAAAAGGATACAAATAGAACAAGAAAAAGCATCCCCCCAGAGCTCCGAGCTATCTTTATTGCAGGTACCGTACCATCCACGAGAAGGCCTTTCGAAAAAACTCCGGGACCCGAGTGTGGTCTTTAGTTGAGGGGTTCTTGACAACCGACGTTTTTGATGCACTCTGAAGGTCTTGGCGTGTGTACAATAATTATAGGCGATTTCTTGGTTCTTTGGAGCTGAAAGCTTCTTTTGATGCTGTTCGTCCATCTTCAAGTCAACTTTGGAGGAGTTGAGGCCACCTCCCACCGGTATAGCTCGTCGTGTTTAGAAGAGAAACTTGAAAACTGAATTAAGTTGAAATTAATTTGGCTTCAAAGATGAAAATTGGTGGTCCAACTACTTTCCATTTTGTGGTTCAAGTAGTTACTTAAATTCCTGCAATAGTCGACTTTATAACCGGCTTTGCACCCCTACGTTTCCACCTACACCGTATAGGGGTCACGCAAAGTTCAACCTTGTGCCAATGTATTTGTCCAACTTAGTTAATAGAGCCTCTTCTTTTAGATCCCACTCTCTCTCTGTCATCAGGCATACCAGTCGAACTATGTCCAAGTCCTTTGGGGTGGCAGGAGCAAGGATCTGGAATTCTCTTCCCTTGTCTGTGCGTGCGTCCCCCTCCATTGGTCGATTCTTGAAGGCTACTGTTCAGTATCTAGACGTCCGATAGTAGCCAGCATTTAGTGCACTCCCCTTCGTTCTCCACTTCCCCTTCTTCTTTTTGTGATGCAGAATATCTTTAAACTTTCCTTTATCTTTTAATTATTGTTTCCATTATTTACCTAAATATTTTTAATTTGTACTTGATGTTTTTCTTTTCTACGCCACCTCATGTCTAATTTTGTCTTTTGTCTTTGTTGTTCATGTGTGCTTAGATAAACATATTGTTTCCTGCACAATAAATTATTTGAATTGAATTGACTATGTGAGGAGGCAGACGAAACAGCATCCCACATGATCTTCGAGTGCCCTGCACTAACGTATCACAGATTTGAACTCTTTAGCGCGCAAAATCCAATGAGCTCTATTCGAAGCGAACAATTATTCAAGGGACTCACATCCCTCACCAGAGGGCTGAATCTCTTTGATTAAACAGAAAACTTTCAGAAAAGTTATCAAGGATCTAGGTCGCCCCCCACAGGTGCAATGGGGTCCTAAATCCTCGATAAAGAGGTAGAGGAGGGTGATAGTATCCCGTCAGAGAGATACCCACTCCTACTAATACCATTAATGAGCTATGTTCGGAGTAGATTGGATTTCCAGGACCTGGATCACCCATCAAACGCCAAACTCAGCCTCTCAAGAACACGAGAAGAGGCGTGCGACGCCCGTTGTTTTCCAACAGAGCGACGGCAGCGCTTTCTCTGGGATTCTGACGGGAACTCTGTCACAAAGTACAATAAGCCACTAGGCTTCCGTGCTTGGGTCCCGAAATAGAGTTTTCCCAATACCCCCTGAGAGTTTTCCTATCCATCTACATCTACTTAAATTCCACCAATTAATTAGACATCTAAAATCTCCCATCCAAAGTCAGCAAAATTAAATCATTTGGTGTAGGCTTAATATTCGCCACACTATGAGGTGATACGAGCCAATACTTACTGTGAAATACATCGTAAAGCAGCAAAATGATGTATTCGCTTCCGAAAAGTTTACTCAAAGTAACTGCAGGAGCGCTACCATCCAAGATACCTACTGTACCTTCCAATACAAAGGATAACAGTAAAACATCAAAACAACTGACGACAACAATATTCATCCCACACCAGACAACAGGAATCGGTGTTTGCATTTACTCCTTTTACACTAACTTATACCCACTTTCGATATAAGTCCCGTCAAGAGGGAGCTGAATTATTTAATTGATTGCTTTATCTAATTGGTCTTTGAGGCCGATTTAATCCTGCCTTGGAAAAACTTTTGCTTTTTTGACCATTTCGAACAACTTTGTTTCGTGTGTGTGTCTGTCCTGTGTCCGCAAAGCATTGTAACACAGTTTTCAACCAATTTGGATGACATTTTCAGGGGATGTGCGAACTAGGAGTTAGATGGTCCCCTATCAGTTTCATCATTCTTGACTCAATACCTCACTCTGCGCATGCGCAAACCTTAATTCTACCAAGCATAATTTTCTCACGCCCTAGTCGTCCGATCTCGCTCAAATTCGGCTGATAATTAGGGAATGACAATTTGATCATCTTATATCAATTTCAACATGATTTTATCAATAATAGCTACAAGCATGAGCTTGTTTCATTCCTTGTAACGAACTTAATTTTCATTGTTTTCATCCGATTTTGATAAAATTGTCAGAGAATGCGCGAGTTAGGTTGTAGATTGTCCCCTATCAGTTTCCTTTTTACCAAATCAATACTTCATTCTGCGCATGCACAAACGTGAATCCCATTATGCTCCATTTTTAGCGAATTTTTGAAGAAAATTAAGCTATTGCTCTCGCCTCAAAATTTGTAGAATGTGAATTTTTGAAAAAAATTTATGCAGAAATCCGTTTCAGGCTATTCTGAATCATATTCTGAAGTTTAACGCATTTTTTTATGTATGTATGTATGTATATATGTATATATGTATGTATGTATGTGTCATTCCAGACGATAATTGTCCGTAGAATTGTGCTAGAAACTTCAAACAAATTTTAAAATGTTAAGGACACAAAACGAAAGTTCAAGTTCGTTGGCCAGCATGATCGGATTACATCTTCGGGTTGAAATGTTCAAAAATGTAGTCAAAAATTTCAAAATATCCTGTTTTTTGCGATTTGTTGTGCGAAATAATTTTTTCAGCATACTAGCATGTGGTATATTCGGAATCAGCGTAAAATTTCCTATAAGAATATGTATCAAGTTTTCAAAAATTTCAAAGTTGAAAAATCAGTCAAAAATCGAAGTAATGCCGTTCGCTAGTTGTAAAAATCGGTAATATTTGCATGAAACATTGTCCAAATTCAGATTGAACTACTCTTATGGAAGTATCCCTGTATAACCAATCCTAGAACCATGCTGTTTAAAACGTAGGTAGTAGGTGCTTGTTAAAAAAGAAAAAAAAAAAAATGTAATCACAACTGATGAGTTCACTCTGTAAAATATTCCGTCCTCCAATTCTCTCGGTCGCTCTCTTTAATGTTTTACGCTCAACTGTTTTAGGACTTGATATAGGTTTAATACTGACTGTGGCTTAGAAAATATCAGCCATGAAATTATGAAGAAGTTTCTAATCATAAACTAAAATTTCTCTACACAATCAATAGCGACTGAATTGCTGAAGATTTCTTCAAAAATTCGCTCATGGGGTCATGCTGCATGACTGGACTTTTTTACACTCCAGTCGTTTGATTTCGCATAAATTTGGGTGATTGTTGGAAGAAAATGACTTGATCACCTCATATCAATTTCAACACGACTGTATCATTAATAGCTACTGCGCATGCGCCAATGTGAAATACTTGTAATGACCTTAATTTTCACAATTTTCATCCGATTTTGATTAAATTGTCAGCGAATGCGCGGATTAGTTTGTAGATGGTCCCGTGACAAATTTCATTGTTTTCAACTCATCAGTTCATTCTGCGCTTGCACAAACGTAAATTACATTGAGTACCATTTTTTCGTTTCTTAATTGACCAATTATGACATTTCACGCATCTTGTTGATTTACCCTTTTCGGCTATGGAATTTTTCAAGAACATTTAAAACTTTTCAATGGTTTATACATTTATGATAGGCAAACAAGGAAGCTGTGTGCCGCATCCAACTTGGCAGACTTTTTTTTTTGTATCCATTAATACAAATGGGGGGCTTATTCGGGCTGGAAGGTACACATATGCTTTCTGAGGATGATAAGTTAGAATTACAGAGAAAATGAGCTCATACAGAACTCCATTCACAAAGTCTCCTACGAACATTCCACTGAGGCCTGCAGCCGTTGTCCATGGGAATGGAAGTTGGTTGGGCTGTCAAGGCGTGCAGATCCTTTTGTAGGGGAGTGATGCATAGAGTATTGTGCAGGAAGATGCAGCTATGAGGAGAAGATAGGGATGCTGCCTGACCAATAGGTCTTGAGCCATCAGATACGGGCATGAGCTACGTCGGAGACCCTCCTCGGAGATATCCACAAGCCAACCGTTGACGGCCTTCCCTCTCCACCCCCGACCGTCCGAGCTCCGGACATGGGATTATCTTTCTGTCCCGCTTATAATCGTCATAGAAACTGGTAAAGGGGGGAAAGACTTTCCGAATGAAAACCCATCACCTCCTACATCTGCCGAGCAAGCAGCAAAACACGAATACAATGCCAAGATTTAAATTTATTGAGCATAGGTAGAAGGCCAGGGAGTATCATGCATCGGCAAAACCAGTTGGTATATGTATGTCTCAGAATAAATGTACCTAATCACGGATACATCATGTCCTAATCACACGTACCCATTCAATTATCCCAAATCTCAATTTGATGGTCAAAGTTACCTGTGTACATACATTGTTGTGGAGCCAACGCAATAGTTCATTTTTTTTTTAACGAAAATTCGCTAAAACTGCAAAAAAACTTATAAATCAAAATATTTGTTAAATTGCCGAAAATGATTTGGAACAAGTTTTTTTGCCATAAAATTGGTAGTTCACAATTCCTTTTTACTTAAAGTGCTCAATTATCAAAACAATTCAACATAATGGCGAGTTTTTGTATTTCTCGTAAACACGAAAACAAGCTGTTAGAGAGAGCTCAATGAATGCTAACCTTTTTGTATCGATTTCTCGTATCGTTTTCGTAAGACCGATAGAAAGAGAAATCTTATAGAGACGTTAACGTGACTCTTGTGCTGTGTAATCACTACTCAATTATCACAGCAGAAAATTTCCAAAATATAATACGAGAATGAATTAAGAAACAACGACCACTCACCTCTACATCATATAAAAACGATTCAGCCGTGAAGAACTCGAATCTTTAAAACGTGTAAAATGAACCTTAAAACGTAATCTTGAGAATGAAGCAGCTGAAATCTTCGATGAGAAGTCAAAAGCAAGAACAAAATGCCACTAATGACCCTTCTGGTTGAGGCGCGGGGGAAAAACAAAGAACGGGGAAAGTTTAATCGGTTATCGTTACATTCACTTCGCATAAACCATATATAAATTTCTCCCTTGAGGGGAAAAAAAATAGATCATGGATATGTCAAAGTTGTAGACATTACTTTACATTCTGTTGGGATGTTGGGAAAGTAATAATGTACATTACTTTCCACTCTGTTGGGATGTTGGGAAAGTAAAAACTCCCACGCTACTTTCATTCTATGCTAAAACAGAAGTCTAAGTCAGTTGTTGAGTAAGGCGGAATTAGGTAATCCATTGCGGTAGTACCTCATTGATTTCTACCTAGCCTTCACTTTTGACATGGATATGTCTTTTGGCTGGGGTCAAGGAATTTTTCGCGACACTTTTTTTTCTCCACACAAAATGCAACGCTCCGGCACTTTAGATTAACTCGAAACGTGAAGGCTAGGTAGAATTGCTATTGATTCTTCACGTACAACCAATGAGTTACTAGGGAAGAGTAACTCCCATAGTTTTCATAGTAGGAAAATCGTTCGTCACTTTTTGGAATGCTCTCATTTTATCACAACATCTCATGACCTCTAAGCCATTTTAGTGTCAAGGAATGCTGATTACTCTAAGTTATAAACTAATATTGTTTAATAATGGAATAATCTTGTGAAAAGAAGGCACTACATGGTTGGTATACAATTGAGTAGTAGGTACCTACTGGTAAGCGGTAGGTACTAGATATATCCATGATCTTTTGTTTTTCCCATCAAGGGAGAAATTAAAATGCTTGAAAAATTTAATTAGTAATGGACCAATTAGCCATTTCGAGTTAATAATAATCTAAAGTGCCGGAGCGTTGCATTTTGTGTGGAGAAAAAAAAGTGTCACGAAAAATTCCTTGACCCCCAGCCAAAAGACATATCCATGTCAAAACACGAAAGAAAGACAAATACAAAGGTTAAACCAACAACAAAAGACGGCACGGGGCTGTGTGTCCATGCAAACTGCATGATAGTTGCTAAGTTATTCTAGAGTGTTATCCTAGAGAAAGGTCAAATTGTCGTCTCGTAATTACGATCCCGAAAAAGCTGAGCACGAGTAAAGCTGACTCTTCCCGTTCCGAAAAGCGTTTCCACGTTTCGAAAACCTCTTCTCGTTTCGGAAAGGCCATTTTCGTTTACGAGAAAATGAACACGAGAATGACAAAAACTGTTAAATATCGTACGATTATTTACGAAAACTCGCTCATACGATCATGTTTTCCTAATCTTCGTCGGTCAAGACAGACGATAACTTTCCACAGAAGAGACTCAGGTCTAGAGGCAGAGCCAGAAACTGATGATGGAGGAAGGGAGGCCCCTAATCAGAATAATGATGGAGATTACAGTTTCATTCCCCTGCCCAGTTTTTCTGAGCATACCTCTATCATTGATCGGTTATGAAGAAACGAAAAAATCCCTTCGTTTAATTCCGTTCCCATAGAGTGCCGGACCTATCGCACTGGATTGCGACTAGGGTTGCTAGGTGGTTTGGGGCAAAATCCGATCGTATCAATAGTACCTCCTGCGCATGCGCAAATGTGAAATCCTTATAACAAGCTTAACTCCCACAGTTTTTGTCAAATTTTCATCGAATTCTCAGGGAATGTGCGCATTAGAGGGTAGCTGGTCCCCTATCCGTTTCACTGTTTCCAAATAAATACTTCATTTTGCCCATGCGCAAAAGTACATTGAAACAAGCGTTATTTGCACACGCCCTGGTCGTATGATCTCCCTCAAATGTGGAGGATAGTTGTGAGAGAACACTTTGAACATTCCAGATCAATTTTAACTCGATCGTATCAATAGTACCTCCTGCGCATGCGCGAATGTGAAATCCTTTTAACAAGCTTAATTTCCACAGTTTTCGTTCGATTTTGATTAAATTCTCAAGGAATGTGAGGATCAGAGAGTAGCTGGTCCCCTACTTGTTTCGTCGTTTCCGAATAAATACTTCACTTTGCGCAAAAGTAAATTATATCAAGCTATATTAGCTCACTCCTTGGTCGTTTGATCTCCCTCAAATTTGGAGGATAGTTGGGAGAGGACGATTTGAACAATTCGTATTCGGTAGTTAGGTCATGACTAAAACATATTCATGTTAAAATTTGTATATTTCCTTGTACATCGCGAGTGTACGATTTGGGTTTTAGTTTTTCACTGTTTGGCAATCACACATGGTTCTTTTATCCTCCACACGTTTCATGTCCCATGCAAACTGATACCCATAGGTTCTTAAAATATTTTGGTTTCTGCAACAGGTAAAAAGTAGATTTTACTTTTTCAAACTTTCGCAAGGAACCTGATCAGTGGACCCACTTGTTTCAATAGTTAATACTATTCCCCCCCCCCCCCCCCCCCCCCCCATTTTATATTACCGAATTTTTGTAGAAAATGAAGCTATTGCAATGGCCCCAAAAATTTTAAAATAAAAATTTTCGAAAAGTTTCTTTATTGAAATCCGTTTTGAGACATTCTGAAACCAATCCTAGAGTTTAACGGTTTTGTATATATATACGTATTATATGTGTGTGTGTGTTTGTCCTTCCGGAATATAACTCACCTTAGAATTGAGATATAAATTCCGTTCTTGCGCCAAAAAATCAAGTTTTCCAAATGAAAGGACGAGTTTCTTGGCCAGCATTTTTTGAGCACATTAAACTGTTCAAATTTAAAAAAGTTCTGAAAAAATCACTAAAAATAGCAAGAAAGGGCTAAAAATCGTTAAATTTATATTTTTAAGCAGAATATTGCTCAAATACAGTTTATTAAAAACAAAATAGAACATTCACAAATTTATGTACACAATTGTGGTGAAAAATGTACTTAAATTTCATTTAAATGTTTCTTAAAAATCGGTAAAAAAGTTAACATTTCAAAATCTCTTTTTGAATAGGAGATTATTATTTAGAACGAGTTTTCAGCCATAAAACTGGTAATTAACATTTTCTTTTCACTCAAAGTTGTTCAACACTCAGAACGGCGAGTCTACCTCTCGCTTCCATTTTGAGTTAATAGCAATAATATTATATAAACTCCCATTGTTTATACTAAAACCTAATCCATTGATATCCCGCGAACCTATCTCTCCCCTCAAGTATTTCTTTCATCTTTAAAAGAAGTGAATATTAGAAACTAATCAACCGACAGGCTAGATAGAAAACCCCCCTGATTATCTTTCTCTTGGAGCGACATAAAGAAAAGCGTAATAAATTATACCAGTGATTGAAATCTTGTTCTAATTATTTCACCTGAGTTCCAAAATTACATCGGAAGATTGAAACATACTATAGAAGCCTAAGAATTTTGATCACGACAATCGGTAGATTGTCACAAATTTTGGTCTTTTTCTATTTCCTATTCATCATTATGTCTTTCTTGCTGAACCTTCATAAGCTCCTAATAGCAGGAAAAGATGGAAAGGAAGAAACCTGAATGAATGACCATGGAATAGCAGGAAATGGACATGAATGACTCACGCAAGTCGCGTGCCCAATCATATTGTGATTTTCTCGCCTTCAATGGACCACAAATGAATGGACCACCGCAATGAGGGGAATATGTCATATTCATTACCATTTAATTTCACTTATTCTCCCCACAAACTGGTAATGACTTTTTAGTCCTCAGTGGCTTTCTTCATTTTCGTAATATTCCATTCAAACGACTCCGTGCGGTTCAAACGGAACCCCCGTTACTTCGTATGCACAGTTTCAACCATTACGGTTTTCTCACCTTGAAGCTAAACTGTTGAAGTCAACGACAATTCAGGAATCTTCATTATTCAAACTACAATGGGTTCGTTCTTCATACGTTTCAACAACTAAAAAGATGGTCGGCCTGAACAGTAGAATCCAAGAATTGAATAAAAATGTCAAATTCCTGTTCCAGAGGAAGAATCAGTGAACTTTTTGTATAAGTAGAAGAAACGTAAGCGCATGCGCAAACGATAATCTATACTGCATGCAGATACATCGTTATATAGATATGTCTTCACTGAAATTATTGCTAAAAAATCGCAAAAATCGTTAAATGTATATATTTTTACTTACTATAAAATAGAACATCCAAAAATTGACGTAAAAAATTATCCTGAAAAATGTACATAAATTTCCTTGAAATGTTCTTAGAAATCGATAAAAACTGCGATAAAGTTGAAAATCCAAAATCTCTTTTTGAATAGCAGGTTATTATTTAGAATTTGGTTTTTGCCATAAATTTGGTAGTTCAAAAGTTCTTTGTACTCAAAGTCCTCAATTATCAGAACAATGTAACATAATATAGTACGATAATTTATGAAAATTCGGTCATGACGAACGTTTTAGACCATATCTTTTATTTTACAATTACTTCTTTTAGGGTCAGTTAATCGAACATTTGTCCAATGGATAAGGTGGATATATCTGAAATGAGATATCCAGAGCTTTCTAACCTGAAACAAGTTTATTTATTCATAAAAATCTTATTTGAATCTCAAGTTTGATTTTCTTCATTCTTGAACCTTCTGATATGTTTGGGGATTTGTCCTCAAATAGCAGCAATAGCGAAGAATCTATCATAGCATGATTCGTCGAAAGGAAGAAATACCGTATACAGTTAGACCCTTGTAGATCAGCTACTAAAATGGGACGAGTGCATATTTTTATTAAGGTTTCGATTTGACCGTTCTTTACATTCTTACGCAGATCGAAGATGAAATTAAGTCCACAACTTACTGATCACAATAATTCATTTATAATAATTCGGATTTCAAATATCGCATTCGTTTATGCATTTCTCTCTCTAGAAATGAAGCAAATAGGCAAATAGCAAACGGCAAAAAGTGGTGGTTTCTTATAAGCTGAGATTGATACTATGATGGACACTGATGTGAAAATAACGTCAGACCCGGTTTTTTTTTTTTTTTTTTACAGGCGATCCCTGAAGAAAATGTAGCTCCTACTCTACTCTGTGGTAGCTCTCTGAATAAATCGTCCTTATTTCGTTGTCTACAGACACCAATGAGGATGCTAACGACGCTATCTGCCAGACAGAATTTATCTGCTGGGTAATTCGGCATTGATAAACGACTCACATTCTTTGTCTAGAGTATACCGCTATATTCAGTATAGCTACCCTGTTATTAATGTAGGTAATTGATAAACCGGCCCTTGAGGTTGTACCGGCAAAAATTATCCAGTACTCCCTTAGGCCTGGAAAAATGCGATGAAAGCTACAATTGGTTACTAAAAAAAAAGTCAACTCAAGAAGGGAATCAGACCACTGTTTTTTAGAACTCATTGGTGTAGATCTTCGGTTTTACCTTGAAATTCAACTGTGGTAGTTTTGAGACAAAGTTCCTTCTAGTTTAAATATTTCTGCCCAACATTTCAATCAATTTCTAAAAATTTGCCAAATTTATTTGTTTTTTAAAAACCGAAATTGGCCTACGTTGCACACCCCTCAGGCCGGCCCTGAATACGTTGGTGGTACACCATACCAACTAAATCTCCATATACTTACCTACGCGTAAGATTTTCTACTGACGCTGATTGCTGGAATCAGATATCGTCGTTATAGCTGACTTATATGTGGTTTTTCATGCCTCGTTTCACACATCCCACTGCTTTTCTTGATGTTTTTTGCTGCAGGAGCATTAATTGGTTCTGAGTTGTCCGTATTTACGTGGGTTCAACAAGGCTATAAAGTACACTGTGTTATTTCCCGGACATTCATAGCTTGTTAGAAGCTACGCATTTACTGTTTCTTTACCACAAATCTTTCCGAGTTGTGTAACATCTGATGCATAGGATACCTACGTAGTCGGTTGGGCAAAAATTCAATATTTTATCAATCATGGATGAAAATAATGTACGAAAACAATCATCATTACAGCTACCGATGAACAATATCAGATTCAATACGGATCAGTGGTTTTGTAGTTTTGGCTCGCTTTATCGCTCTCCTACTATATCCTTGCGTAGGTACATAACTCTTATGATTACAGACTTCTTAGCACAGAATGTGTTTTAGCCATGGACTAACTAGCCGAAAATGGAACGCGGGATGGGAACGAAATGTGTGACGGATGATTTTCACGTACAACCGAGCCGTTGGTAGGGAAATGGAATTTTCCGCCATTTTAATCGCACAGAAATCGTTCACCATTCGTTGGAAAGCTCTTGATTTATCACGAATTTATTTCGTATTTTTTTTCGTAGTTTCATACTATAACTATATAAATTGATGTTATAAATGAATAGTAAACAATGACACTTGTTTGGTTGTCACTTGGTTGCGCGACAACGCAATTTTCGTAGTTTCATACTATAACTATATAAATTGATGTTATAAATGAATAGTAAACAATGACGCTTGTTTGGTTGTCACTTGGTTGCGCGACAACGCAAACACATTCTGTGTTTCAATAATTTCGTCCGAAGTATGTAAATAGAGGTAACCGGGGGTCCAGGGGGCTTGCCCCCTGGCGAGGCGCGGAGCGCCGAGTTTCACTAATGATTGATACCACGTTTTGCCCAATTTTCCGAGTGACACGAGATACCGCCATTTCAATTAAAAAAAACTTCTCTAGAACTTATTACAAGGTTGTTGAGAAGTTAGTTTTTTGTATTTACTTTTCCCTGCATAAACTTTTTTTAAAATGAAAGATAGATACGGTCGGTTTTTCGTTCAAGTTCAAGTTCAAAAATACGTGTATTTAGTTGAAAAAACAACATGACACGGAGATTCAGCTCCGAGATCGATACATTTTAATATTATCATATAAACAATCATTATTATGATTACTTATTTTACCTTATTATATACCTATGTGTTTTCATTAATGTGACTAACCATAAATTTCCTGTTTTCTACAAACAATGTCAGGATCTTAAGAACTAATTATAATTCTTGTGATTATAAATCATTCTGGCAAAAATTACGCGTGATGTACAGTTATTATTATTTCAATTTATTTATTTTGACATTTATGTCTTTGCTCTGGGGGGTCAACCAAAAATTTCCATGATGCAAAATTTGTGTCACAATTTCAGTGTTTTTCACATGCAACCCAGCCGTTGCTAGGGGAATGGAACTTCCACAGTTTTCATCGCACATAAATTGTTCGCCACTCGTTGGAAAGCGCTTGATTTATGTGATAAATGTTCACATCTCAAGCTACCAATTTCCCCCTCCTTGCATACCTGGCTACATTCCTAAACTAAGTTGATTGGACTATAAACAATTTTAATAAGCCGGTTACAACATTCTTAACGTAAAGCAATAGCATCATTTACTCCACTCCATAGGAAACATTTTCATCCTCCTGACAACAGTCGACTGTTAACAACCACTCATTGTAGTGTAATGGCATCTCTCACATTTATGTTCAACATTTCTATAAGTAAACCGTTGTTTTTGTTGGAATTAGTCAGGATGCGGCCATGCGGCCCCGGGATTTGTTCAAAGTTAAAGGATTTGTTTACAACTCTCGAGGACAACCGTTATGAAATCCCCAATCAAAGACATATCCTTGTAACATGGTATCTGCTTGTAAAGTAGAAAGTGGAACTTTTTAAATGAAAGATAGATACGGTCGGTTTTTCGTTCAAGTTCAAAAATACGTGTATTTAGTTGAAAAAACAACATGACACGGAGATTCAGCTCCGAGATTGATAAATTTTAATATTATCATACAATTAATCATCATCATCATTACTTATTTTACATTATTATATATGTGTTTTCATTAATGTGACTAACCATAAATTTCCTGTTTTCTACAATTTCAGGATCTTAAGAACTGATCATAATTCGTGTGATTATGAATCATTCTAGCAAAAATTACACCTGAGAGTCCAATTATCATTATTTAAATTTATTTGTTTTTTAATCATTACAAATTCTTATTCAATAATATACAGGAACGAAACTCTATAAGTAATTAAAAAAATACATTTACATTTAGGTATGTAGGATATATATATTTTTTTCATGATTCTTTGTCCTTGTTTATCAGGTATTCAGAGCAGCCATTATCTCAATTAATGTCACCAATACTATTATCATAAGCCTATCAATTTAGTTTCTTTCATACTATTTAGTTAAGTTAATAGTAAATTAATTCTTAATAGTAAATTAATTAATTGTAGATAATTTCCTTCACTCGCCTGGTTTTATGATATCTTCAGCAGGTGAACTGTTTTCAGCTAGTCTCTTCATCAGTGCAGCAGCCATAAATTCATAGAAACTCGTAGAAAATCGGTTTTTCATAGAAACCGTACATTTCGTAAGAATGTTTGATGGTAGTACTTCTAGAAAAGGAGTAATTCACACTCGGACAGATAGAAGATAGACAGGAAACACACACACTCACAATATATATATAATTACAATATGTTGAGTTCTCGACCACTTTTTCTTAAAACAAGGTGTTAAGGTTCTCCACGACCAACCCTCAAGAACCTTAACATTTTGTTATATATATATATATATATATATATATATATGCCTCAAAAATGGAAGTACTAGTTTTGTTTTAAACGTGACTTTGGTACTAAGTAGTATTGTTACGATTACCCATATGTATAATAGAATTATTATGTGGGCCGTGTGGTATTTTTATTTAGGTATTGTTGGGATTCGGTCCGGAAGAAGAAAATAATTACTTTGTAATTTAGTTTGTTGCCTTCGTGAGGCTTTAAGTCTCCGATGATGGTCACAGTGATGACCGAAACGTCAAAAAATGACAAAGTAATTAAATAGTAATTCTTTCGTTCTTCTGAACCGAATCCCTACAATACCTAAATAAACATATTTATGTAAAATATTTATAATGTAGCTAGTACACTTTGATGGTAATATGTACTTAATGAACAATCATATCGTAACTGCAGTTGTAATTAAGAACTCAAAGATATTCTTGAAAGTTGTATGATGTGATAATAGATAGTTGTTGTTGAGAGTGATAATTTTTTCAAAAGCAATATCCATCCGAAATTGGGGTGTACGGTAGGTATTACTCGAATTACAATGAAAAGAAGCTTAACCTAATAATAACTCGACTGTACAGCGGATTACATTGGTGGGTGGGAACCTACAGCGGCTGTGTTGCTAACATTGCCATATAAGTTGCAGGAATTATTCCAATCAAAAATGATTAAAAACGAGTGGCTGACGGTAATTGGCTCCTAAGTCATGAAAAGTTGTAGGCGCACATCTAGAAACCGGAGGCATTTCATGCGACCTACGACCCCTCGGAGGGGTATCCGATTGTGAAACGGGCTTGAGGTCGCATTGAACGTAGGTTGGTGGGTAACTCTCCTCAAAGCCGACTTCTTTGCCTTCAAGGATCAATAATAATTGTAGGAGTGTTCACCTCAGCGGACTCTGCGGGCACGGGAGTTTCATCATGGCAATCAGGCGCTTTCCCTGATCGAGACCTTGGGCTTGACCGATGTGGCAGATGGGACGGCCTTCACGAAATGGTCTTTCCAACATTGACAGGTAAATTGGCCCTCCCAGCGAAAAAGTTGAAGAAATTGTGAAAAGATGATTGATTGATAATTATCCTGAAAGCGGAAGCTGAATGTTTAGAGAAACTTTCGTCTACTCATGCTCAGGGGTTAATATTATTCTGAAAACAATGAAATTCGTAGGGGACCATCTTGACCCTGATTCGCATAATCCCTAAAAATTCCGTCGAAATCGGATGGACACTATGATGTGGTATCGGATTTTACCAGTTTTTATAGATTTTTTTTGCACATTTTAATGAAATTTAAGTACGTTTTTCAGCATAATTGTATACATAAATTTTTCAATGCTCTACTTTATAGTTAATAAAGTTTTTTTGAGCAATATTCAGCTAAAAAATATAAATTTAGCGATTTTGACATGGATATGTCTTTGCTCTGGGGGGTCAACCAAAAATTTCCGTGATGCAAAATTTGTGTCACAATTTCAGTGTTTTTCACGTACAACCCAGCCGTTACTAGGGGAATGGAAGTTCCGCAGTTTTCATCGCACATAAATCGTTCGCCACTCGTTGGAAAGCGCTTGATTTATGAGATAAATGTTCACATCTCAAGCTACCAATTTCCCCCTCCTTACGTACCTGGTTACATTCCTAAACTAAGTTGATTGGACTATAAACAATTTTAATAAGCCGGTTACAATATTCTTAACGTAAAGCAATAGCATCATTTACTCCACTCCATGGGAAACATTTTCATCCTCTTGACAACAGTTGACTGTTAACAACAACTCATTGTAGTGGCTTCTCTCCACAGTTATTTTCAACATTTCTATCAGTTATGCCAGATTGGGGCGGTTTCCCGCCGTTTGGGCTAGTCATCAAGCTGAATTTGCGGAGAAAAAATCCGATTTGCGGAATTCCGCCAATTGGGCTAGTCATCTCAAAACATTGGGCAGTTTGGGCTAGAAGACAAATAGACACACAAAACAACTAATACCACCTTCTCCGAACCTCCACTAGGGCGAACTAGCGTCGTTTCATCAATCATTAAAAAAATCACTCACAAAAAACTGAGATTAATTGAAAATTATTAAAAATTGTTTTCAATATAATTTATTGTATTTTATTGTATTTTAATAAACGCTTTTTTCTTGTTTGAATTGAGAAAATAATTAATTTTTTATTTTGTACCCTTTGTGATTGTTTTTTACTTGCATTTGTTTTTTGCAGTTAACTTTGTTTTTTTTATTCAATAACTTTTTTTGTTTTTTTATTATTACTTGAAAAGTATTAAATATTTTTATTATAATAAAGTATATTATTTCAATAAACACTTGTTTTCAAATTTTCATTACAAAAATGTGCAAATAGGCGATTGGGGGGTTTTGGGCTACTTTTTCGCCATCTGTCGGCGGTATAAGGTTCAGAGTATCTGGCAACTCTGATTTCTATATGTACCTAAACCGTTGTTTTGTTGGAATTAGTCGGGATGCGGCCCAGGGATTTGTTTAAAGTTAAAGGATTTGTTTACAACTCTCGAGGACAACCGTTATGAAATCCCCAATCAAAGACATATCCATGTAAACATGGTATCTGCTTGTAAAGCAGATAGTGGAACTCGTTTACGAGTTGTTTAGTTAGGTACTTGAAGTTTGAAATTTCGTTTATGTGCCAAAGTTTTAGCTGGTTTTTGCTATTTTTAAAGTTTTTTTTTTTTTTTTTTTTTTTTTTTTTTTAGCACTTTTTTGAAAGCTGACCAATTTAGTGTGCTCCAAAAATGCTGGCCACCGAACTCGTCCTTTCGTTTCGGAAGCTTGATTTTTTGGCGCACGGACGGCATTTTTATCTCAATCCTATGGAGAGTTATCGTCTGGAAGGTCACACACACACACACACTCACACACACACACACACACACGCACATATATATATGTATATATATTAAATGTTAAAATCGAAATTTTCGAATATTTTCATAATTGAAATCCGTTTTGAGACATTCTAAGACGAATCCTAGAGTTTAACGCTCTTTCATATATTTAACATATTTATTAATTAATGTTATATATTTAACGCTCTTTCATATATATACCTACATATGAAAAAGGGTTAAACTCTAGGATTCGTCTTAGAATGTCTCAAAACGGATTTTAATTAAGAAAATTTTTGGAGCCATTGCAATAGGTAGCTTCATTTTGTACGAAATTCACTAATATGATAATTATGCAATTAATATAGCAACAAGTAAGGTACCTACTGTGACCTTGGTCTCAATATTAATATTGTTATTTTTATTGATTAATTTTTGTAATTGGGCTTTGCCCGTAAATTAAATAAATAAACATTTACTATCGCATCTGCAGTACTTGTACAGCTTTGTGACACGTGAACAAAGCATTCTTCAACTTGTATGTCCAACACGCGCACCGCTGATAAGAAAAAAAAAAAGTCTCGTTGGCGATCGCCTCCCAAGGAGTTGACGTGATTAATAATTGAAACCTTTTCTTGCGCACCAGAGCGAGAGGGTGACGGGGAAGGGAATCCATCGGAGAGGGACTTATCGAAAAAAGGCTACAAAAACACCTGTAGCAACCGTCACCGTCAACTTGCCGCGAGGTGGCAGAAAAAGAAGTCTTGCCGGCGAGAAAACCGTATTTCAAGAAAGGATTTTTAGGAAGGTTGCGCCGCAATGTGAGCCGCCTGCCGTATAAGACCATTAAACCCGGAGTTGTGTCCCCTATCGGCTGAAGAAGAGAGATATATTAGAAGATTTTCTGAATTCCAAAAGGATAATTTGTTAATCAATCAATGATTCAATATAATTTAGGATTCTAGCCAATTTTCGTAAAAAACGAACTATTGCAATGACTCGGAAAATTTTAAAATAAAATTTTTGAAAAATTTCTCCATTGAAATCCGTTTAGAGGTATTCTGAAACGAATCCTCGAGTTCAACGCTTTTTCATATGTATATTTATAAACATTTCTATATATTTTAGCTCATTTCTGATCATAAGTTACTCGTAGAGATTTCTTTTTAAACGCTTTGTTTTCTAGTTATTCAATTTTTAATATTTTTTTCGTGTTTTGTACCTCACGACATTAAAACGGACATAACTCCCCTTAAAATCACAATAAACTTAAAACTACGAACACCTTTGGAAAGACCGTTAAATTAAACCCTGATATAAAGCAAAGTTGTTGTAGTCAGTTTTAATTGGTTAAAAAAAGGCTGATGTACAAAATTATAAAAAAATTAAAACTCTTGATTTTGTAGAAAAACCCACGTTTTCAACTTACGAACATACTTTTCTCCTCCAATTAGCAAAGTAAAAGCAAAATTGACTTACCGTTCAAAAGCTGACAGTTTGAAGAAGTTTTTTCCGAAGAGTGCACGCCGAAAAATCCCCAATCTGGTAGCAGAAAAACGAGAGAAAATAAAACAAATGTTAAAATGCTTGCATACGAGTCTGCAACACATTGGGACATTTTCATGTGTGTAGAGCCACTCAGCTGATCTGGGATCGGTCACTTGTGTTCAGAAGTCCCTCAAGGGCCCACATACCAAATCTCAAAATCGTGGGATCATTAGGGAAAAAACTGGACGAATGGTTAACGTCATTTCTGATGGTCATAATCATCGTTGTGGCCACTTGGGACAATTAATTTTCGTGACGATTTTTTTGTTATGTGCCATATGAAAGACATGAAAATGTCAAAACGTCGATTTGAGAGATTTTTTCTAATTTTGCACTTCGGCCTTTTTTGTTATCAATTAAAGAATACACCTCCGCTTTCTATAGAAAGGATACATTTGTATACGGGTATAATATAGGTTACCAACTGAGAATTCCATTTTTCCTAAACTAACTTACATATTTCGACACATTTGTGTCTGAAAGCTCATTTGCACGAATCACCGCTACACATGTGCAAAACAGGAATAGAACTTATTAGAACTTATCGGCAGAACTTATAGAACTCATCGCAGCTAAAACAGGAATTAAAAACGAATAGAAATGGATTGTATTATTTACAAATTAAAGTTTTAATTGAGCCTCATAACTTATTAAACTTCATTCTATTACTAAGCTTAATTTCTTATTATTAATTGATCAATTAGGTACTCGTACTATGTGCGTATTGAGTACGTTTTGATTCATAGTCTCCCAACTACAGCATTCCAATGAACTTGAAAGATATATTTTGGGATTAATCTATAAAAACGCTGCAAATTATTACACAAAGGTTTATTATTTATGTATTAGACAGCCCTTCTACGTAGATCTCTGGTCCATAATTATTAAACGCCGCTTATAGTACCTATATTTAGTATCGGAACTCGGAGCTTCGGACCTCACAAATGGGTTCAATCCATTACAGCGAATCTCACAATTTTACGCTTTTTAATATAGTTGATAAACAAAACAATTACCAAGTCATCTTTCCAACACATAAAAGTGTTACCTATACTGTATATTGATATCATTTAATTGGTCAAATTTCAAAAAATGTGCTGACAAAATCACTGAAAATGGCTAAGAATCGTTAAATTGATATTTTTTAACATAAGATTGGTCAAATAAAGTTTATCAACTATGAAATAGAACATTCAACAATTTATGTACGAAATTATGCTAAAAACTTGAACTCCATTAATTTTGTTTTAAAAAATCTATAAAATTGCAAAAAATAGCCTAAAATCCAAAATCTCTTTTTGAATAGAAGAGTATCATTTAGAATACTTTTTTTTCTTCATAAAATTAATAGCTAACATTTTCTTTTCACTCATAAATCTCCAATTTCTATACAACTTGAAATATACACAAAAAAAAGACACTTTTTCACCTATTTTTGGCTCATAGCACCCATGGGTGTGGAGCGATCGAGCTGGCGAGAAGTTAGGACCAACTAGACCCCAAGTGGAGTCTATGTGCGAAAGAACAGATTTTTTAAGTCAATTCTAAGGCCTTTTATGGCCCGGACGACGAACGGCGGACGGCGGACGGACATTTCAAATTTGGATTCTACGCACCTTGAAACGTAAAGTGACAAAGTTTGAGGGGGGGTTATAAAAAATGTTTGCTGCACGATCACATAAGCTTATCATTGGAAATAATAAACCAAAAAGGTGGAAATTGAATTCGACATTTCACAAACTAATTTAACACTCATTAAACTATCAATAAGATTGATTATACCTGTACCAATATGTATTCAATAACAGCTAATCATAGCTGAAAGCGTTGGAATGCTTGTCAAATAAAAGTTGCACTTTCAGCAGCCTCAGCACAATCCACACCCTTTCTTCTGATTACAACAACCTGTTCACAAACGACAAAAGAACAACTTGTGAGTAACGCTGGCTGCTCAACCTGTAAACTTGATGGACCACGATATATTTGATTTAATCTTTCATCATCCGATTCGTTTGAGGTCGCTGGTGGGATATGAATATCTTAGTCTGTGAGGTGTAAATATTTTATGAACTAGCGTTTCCAGCAACATTATCCATCATGATGTGGAGATCATGATGTTGGTGAAGATATATTTTGAAACTTAGACAATATTATAGAGCTTTCAACTAAGCCAGTCTCCTTTTACCAGCTTCCGAACGAGAAATTTATTGGTACCAACTCTGAACACTGTCTGCTGGCCTGCATGGTCGTTCCAAGCCCTCCACTTGTTTATGCAAATCATTCAAAGAAATGGGCTCGTGTTATCTTAATAGGAAACGTATGGTGTTATAATACAAGCGGTTACCAAGCCGTTGCCCACGGCCCGCCCGGTTCGGCGACACATAAAATAAAGATACTAAGACTATAATAAGCTTAGCTTCTCTACCAGTAGCTGATTTCAAAAACGTTAGGTGAGTTCGTTAGGTGAATTTGACTATTCAAGAAGAAGAGATAATTTTGGTTAGTATTGAATTGATGATGGCTTGAAAATGAGTCATAACCATAACACATAACTATAACCGATGTATCAGATTTTAGACTGTCATGTTGAAGTATTACTTGCAGTAAATACTAATGTGTGCAGTTATTTTATACTTAAGCATCAATAACTTAATTAAATCTACATATAATGTTTCCCTGATTCACTGTCTTCTAACTGTTTTGCGGAGTATTACATTTCTCAGCCAGTAATTCATTTAATAGCCTATTTACAGGCTTCTCGAAAAAAAAAAAAAAAAAAACTATGTTCAAAGGAGTTTTGGTTAAGTATGGCGGACCTAAGATTGCCCGGAAAATGCAACCTTACACATTTATTGCACTCAAGTATTGCACTTTATGTCACAAGAGACCATCGATAATCTTATTCCCCGTACTAATGAAATTGTTAGTATTTCACTATATAGGATCAACTCATGTTGTTACTTTATTGGCTTCGATGTTACTTTATTGCATCACCTTACAATATCAGATAACAAGGTAATTGGTCACATCACGGTTGCAACACTCAAATCCCCCCCCTCCACGAATGGAAAACCAGTTCGCGTCAAAATGAAATCCCGTGCCATTATTTTAATCAGGGGTTACAATATTAAAGTTCGAGTCATGCAGCATGATCGTATGAGCGAGTTTTCGTAAACTATATTATGGTATAATGTTAAATTGTTTTGAAATTTGAGCTTTTGGAGTGCAAGGAAATTGCGACTGCCAGTGAAATATATAACATGAGCCATTAGGGTGGTTCAAAAAAAAAAAAAAAAAAAAAAGTTCTGGGATTTCTGGTCCCCATTTTTTATTTGCTTCCTCGGTATGACCCTCCTAAATTTTTAGCAAAAAATATTAATCCTAATCACTTTACCTGGGTCGATTTTGGCCAGTTATCGACCGCTATCGTAAACCAACCTCTAAATTGGTGCCGAGGTGATGATTTGAAGGACGGATTTCAATTTTTTTGGGTCAATTTATGGGTTTTCGCATACGCTGAACACGATGAAATTATTTATTTTATGCTCCGTCCACTAGTTATCCGGTAAACTGGCAGAGGGCACTGCTTGAAGATAAGTAAAAACCGAAAATTTCATCGAAAATGCTGTCGCCTGGTTGAGAATTGTACAAGAAACATGCTATTATGGTCGGATAATATGCTTTGGCATGTTCTGAACATGATTCCGTTTTTTACTATACTTTTCCGCCGATGATTGCTTCGTTTATCGGCCATAAACCTCAAATTAATTGTAGGGTAATAGACAAATTCACCCTAATTTCACCGGAAATTATGTCACGTTGATAATTTAAGGTCCCGAAATACCTTGTGTCGATAAAATTTGGTATTTTCTAGGATACTCGGTACAAAGCCGTTGGTAATTTGATAAGGACTTGAACCGGCATTTTACTTATTTGCCAAATATAGCGGCAAAATGGAGAAAATAGCTAAATTTTCCCATTTTTCTGTAAAATTCCTTAGTTTCTATCGGTTTTCCGGGGTCAAATCCGTAGTTCTAAATTGTCTGAACTGTGATTGGACCGTTTGAGCGTAGGGTTAGCTATTGTCAGCGGTACCGGTCACGTGTAAAAGCTTGTACAATGGTAGCGGGTCGTTAAGCGAACAAGTACGATACCGGTTCAAGACCTTGCCAAATTACCAACGGCTTTGTACCGAGTATCCTGGAAAATACCAAATTTTATTGACACAAGGTATTTTGGGACCTTAAATTATCAACGCGACATAGTAATTTCCGGTGAAATTAGGGTGAATTTGTCTATTACCCTACAATTAATTTGAGGTTTATGGCCGATAAACGAAGCAATCATCGGCCGAAAAGTATAGTAAAAAACGGAATCATGTTCAGAACATGCCAAAGCATATTATTCGACCATAATAGCATGTTTCTAGTACAATTCTTAACCAGGCGACAGCATTTTCGGTGAAATTTTCTTTTTTTACTCATCTTCAAGCAGCGCACCCTGCCAGTTTACCAGATAACTAGTGGACGGAGCGTAAAAATAAATAATTTCATCGTGTTTAGCGTATACGAAAACCCATAAATTGACCCAAAAAAATTGAAATCCGTCCTTCAAATCATCACCTCGGCACCAATTCAGAGGTTGGTTTACGATAGCGGTCGATAACTGGCCAAAATCGACCCAGGTAAAGTGGTTAGGATTAATATTTTTTGCTAAAAATTTAGGAGGGTCATCCTGACATACCGAGGAAGCAAAAAACAATGGGGACCAGAAATCCCAGAACTTTTTTTTTTTGAACCACCCTTATGAGCCATATTATGGTCCACGCTGCTCGGCTATACTTTTATCATTGATCACCGAACGACACTCCTAGTTACCTAGTTATTGAGTCGTTGAACTGCAGAACGAAAAATACAAATTTATGCGGGCACCGCCTCTGGATCCAATGGAAACAGCAAAGACCATCCCAGCGGACCTCGAGGCATGAAAATTTGCTTTGTTCGACCGGAGCAAACTGCATATAGGTAATTTCATCAAACTCGGCTCCATTACTGCTTCATGAAGTTGTTTAAAATGCAAGTAGAAGAAGTGATGGTTTTGGAGCATTCTTCCTTAATCTCTAGATAGTAGAAACAATGGTTCCAATACCTTTAGGTAGACTCTGATGTAAGACAAGTAAATAGTTAGTAAAATACTTTACCTTTTGGTTTATTATTTCCAATAATAAACCTATGTGAACGTATAGCAAAAAATTTTTATAACCCCCCCTAAAACTTTGTCACTTTACGTTTCAAGGTGCGTAGAATCCAAATTTGAAATGTCCGTTCGCCGTCCGGGCCATAAAAGGCCTAAGAATTTACTTTAAAAACCCGTTCTTTCGCACATAGACTCCATTTGGGGTCTAGTTGGTCCTAACGTTTAACCATCCCGATCGCTTTACTCGCATAGATGCTATGGGCCAAAAACGGGCGAAAAAGTGTCCTTTTCGAGACTTTGAAACTGACGTGTTAAAACTCCAACCTGCTCAACCACAACTGCGCAAGCTAATATTCCACGGTTAGGATAACAATGGGCAGTAGGACTTCGCAACAGAACACTTTAGGACCAGATCATGCACGACCACAACTGCACGACCTAATAATTATTATTCTCATGTTAGGACAAAATTCTCTTATTATGCACAACTTTCAAATGAACGTTGATGGAAAAATATGAGTGATATGATAGTGTAAGCGTAATAGAACGGTGAACCTCCGGTTGTGAGGTAACGAGACCTAGGGAGTACCTCCAGGGTGGCGTGGAAACTTCCTAAACTTGTATTGCTTTCGAATTTCATGTTCCTTCGAGGTATGAATATACGTTTTTTTTTCTAGGTCATATTTGTGTGTTATTACCAATGCTTTGCCCCTTTGCCTACGCATATTTGATAACCAATCCTCTCGACTTTTCGTACGTACTTAGATAATGATATTATTAATGGAATGATTATTTGAATAGATAGGAGCTCATATCGAGAAATATAAACATGCGTATATAATTATAGAAGTATAGGTTGTGGCAACTCGAAATAGGACACGCCGAGGAGTCTGGACGGACCTTATGACGTACGCATGCCAACTAAAACTATGATCATACTCAATTGAAAAAATAATAAACCTTTGTGATATAATTTGCAGCGTTTGTATATAATTTCGAAATAAAGCCAATGAAATATATAACATGAGCCATGTTAAGGTCCACGCTGCACGGCTTGAACTTTTATCATTGATCACCGAGCGACAATCCTGGTTACCTAGTTATTGAGTCGTTGAACTGCAGAACGAAAAACACAAATTTATGCGGGCACCGCCTCTGGATCCAATGGAAAACACCAAAGACCATTCCAGCGGACCTTGAGGCTTGAAAATTTGCTTCGTTCAATGATTTTCAAAATGCAAGTAAAAGTTTTGATTTTGGAGTATTTTGTCCCAATCTCTAGATATTGGAAGCAATGTTTCCGCTTACTTAGGTAGGCTCGTATATATATATATATATATATATATATATATATATATATATATATATATATATATATATATATATATATATATATATATATGTATAAAGCAATATGTTGAGTTCTCGACCACTTCTTCTTAAAGCAAGGTAATAGTAAACTAAGCATTCTGCCCTCAGCATATTGTTTGTTGCCATAGTTTTATAGTTTTTTCACACGTTGCTTATTAACTACAACATAATCTACAATATAGAATGAAATAGGACAATAACATCCCTCAGCACTGAAGATGTCTAATAAATTGGACGAAACGTCTGCGCATGGAAAAAACCTGATTTATTGACTAAACTTCGAGAACCTTAACACCTTGGTATATATATATATATATATATCTTTTCTCTCTTTCTACTGCATAGAAAACGAGGATAATTTGCTATGCAATTCTTAGCCTGAATCAACTTAGTTTTGGAATGTAGCCAGGTACGTAAGGAGAGGGAAATTGGTAGCTTGAAATGTGAACATTTATCACATAAATCAAGCACTTTCCAACGAGTGGCGAACGATTTTTGTGCGATGAAAACTGCGGAAGTTTCATTCCCCTAACAACGGCTGGGTTGTACGTGAAAAACACTGAAATTGTGACACAATCTATAGCAACTACTCAACTACTCGGCTGTACGTGAAAATCATCTTTAATTTCGTCCCGGACGTTACATAAAAAATTATTGGGGGTCGGCCTAAGAAGTGCATAGCAATTAATATATATATATATATATATATATATATATATATATATATATATATATATATATATATATATATATATATTCGGAATTCTCTCATATGGTCATGCTGCACGGCTGGAAGTTCTATTATTGATCAACAAACGACACTCCTAGTTACCTAGTTATTGAGTCGTTGAACTGCAGAACGAAAAACACAAATTTATGCGGGCACCGCCTCTGAATCCAATGGAAACAGCAAAGACCATCCCAGCGGACCTCGAGGCATGAAAATTTGCTTCGTTCGACCGGAGCCAACTGCATATAATTCGTTCAAGCTCGGCTGCATTACCGCTTCATTACCGGTGCACCTTTAATGATCACGTTGGAAGGAAGAATTCCCTGGTGCCATTCTCCGGCACTGTATCGACGAAACACAAAAAAAGTCTCCGATCATTTTGAGAAGGTTTTTCTCACGGTATTGAAATCTTTTTACCGGATTCCCCTTTATCCTCCTGAGCCTCGAGAGGGTTCGGGTAATAATTGATAAATTACACCGCATTTATTGGGCAACAACTTGCGGTGAATGATCGTCGGCTTATTGGGCTAACGAAGAGGTTATTTGAGTGGGCTTCGGTAAAAAGGTAATCGCCTCGTTGTTTCGGCACCGACGCGGCGTTCGGATTAATTGACCGCTCTCCAGACGGCGCTGCAGTACTCGGTCATTACTGCAGTACTCGGTCACTATTATTGAGTGATCGGTCAAATTAAAGACCTATTTCTCAACTAACTGTCACATTTTCGCCAACAATTAACGCGAAAAAAGCAGTACTTCAGTCGGTTTAATTCCCGTTTTAATTCCCCCTCAACCCCGATTTGAATTTTTAAACTATTTCGTCTCACCTGTTCTGCATAATGACGCCTACTGACAGTCTTTGTCTTATCAAATGTCATGAGAACTCAAATCGTGGGAATCGAACTAGGTGAATGCATTTGTTGCACTTTTCAGAAATGCAGCATGTCATTGCGTTGCAAATTATCTTCTAACGTATAATTTTTCCCCTGCAGCTACACTTAGTGGTCACGTTCAAGGTGATTTTAATTCTCAACTATAAACCCAGTAGGTAATTCTTCGTGGTTGGATTACCTACCTATGCACACTAACTAACCCTGCTGTGATGTACGCCGAGTTTTGATCATTTACTATATAACCCTGGCACATTGCATAAAAAACTGTCACGGAACGTAACGTAAATATTTTGACGATTTCCGCTTACAACCGAGTCGTTGCTAGGGAAATGGTACTTCGTCGTTTTTCATCCCAAAAAATTCGTTGACCATTCGATTGAAAGCTCTCGATTTATCCAACCATATTATGATAACTACTGCGAAGTGCGTGGCCAACAAGCTGAGTTATGAGCAAGGTTATTTGAATAATTGTGTACACTCAGGTGATCATTCTCAATAATTGATATTGTGAACATGATTGCCACCGCTTGTTAATTTCTGATGATTTCATTGAGCTGGTGTTTCGATGATTTGATTCATAGCAGGTGATCCAAATATTCCGAGAACGGTTTGATTTGTGAAGCGGTGGTTAAATCATTTTAATAGGTAATTTCTATGCTTTACACTCTAGGAAGCTGTAATTTCTTATGTAGCCTCTTTAGGACATTGACTTGACGATGCCCAGGGTCCGGATCAGATGAGTGGCTTTTGAAGCTAATTTCTATGTTTTACACTCTAGGAAGCTGTAATTTCGTATGTAGTCTCTTTAGCACATTTACGTGACGATGCCCAGGGTCCGGATCAGCTGAGTGGCTCTTAGAGCTTGCATACGAGTCTGCAGGGGGGTAGGTGATGTAGCCTGGCTCGAATTCAATGAAGTACCCACGGGTGTCGGAACAATGAGTCAACACGATCGCGAATTCAATTAAGTACCCACGGGTGGGCGGTTTCTCTTATGGCCCATTTAATTGATTTGTACGCCCCGCCGTGCGATGCACGGGTGAGATCTGCCTAGTAATAAATACAATAAGAAAACACACATGAAAATGTCCCAATGTGTTGCAGACTCGTATGCAAGCATTTCAAGCTGCTTTGTCTTTCTTATGATTTTCACGTACAACCAAGCCGTTGCTGGGGAAATAAAACTTCTTTAGTGTTTATGGGACCAAAATCGTTCTCCATTTGTTGGAAAGCTCTCGATTTATCACGCATTTCTTTCGTACTTTATCAGAATTTTTTCTTAAGAACCTTATCCCATATGGTATCATCGAGATCTCCTCCGTAGCCATTTCTAGCTACTATGCTTTTGATAATGGATTTTTCTTTTGATAAATTTGTTCCTTTTGTCGTTCGCATAGTCAGTGCTCGGTTGAACATACTATAGAAAGCTGCATGCTTATTGATTAAAGGGTAATTTGAAGTACTATGAATCGTTATACCGCTATATATTCAGTTATTGTTTTTACTGATGATGGCCTAACCGTCTAAATCGATTTAACATTGTAACTCTTATTTTTTCGTGGAAATAGACGTTTTTTTCACGCGGAAGTAACAATTTATTACAGTTTTGTAGGCAACTAGTGTAAATGGAATGGAGATGAATACTCAGTTGGATATGTAGGTATATTTTAAGTATATGCGGGCGTAGTTCTGGTAATGGAATTCCGCACTGGATCTTCGTTGAGATGTTGGTAGTTTCCGAAGGGGCTTCCAATGAGAAACTGCGATACACTGATCGAGTCCTTGTCTTCACGGTTATTAATAACACATAGATAATTAGTTACAAATATGAATTCTTGCAAGAAGTACGAAGTGGGTAGATACGAGTACGTCCAGCGAACGAAGGAACGAGGAAGTAGAACGGAATGGACAGAAGATGGACAACTTTTGGTAGTCATTTCTTGATCTCAGGCGATTTTTGACTATGGGATTAAGATTGCATGGCGACTCCAAACATGCCAGTATGTAACTGCTGCATGCCCGCCTCACCTCGACTAAATATTCGAGAATTCCACCCAATACCCGTTCACTGTAGTGGGAACGTCACATTTTGTTGATTTTTAAGCTCAGTTTTCAATTAGCTCAACTATGTTTAGAGATATTTCCCCTTATGCACTGAAGGTATACATCTGACGTAAGAATTGATTGCATCCCGTTCCGAAAGTTAGAGATTTCCAAAGCTTTTCGAAGTTTACATTAGTCGCTGCTGTCTCATTGATGACATTCTGGATACCGAAATCCCCCTTTGTAAATAAGTTAATTGATGGAACTTATTATAAGCTGTAAATAAATTGAAATTTTTTGCTTCCTCAATACCAAAGACCTGAATACCTTTTCGTCATGCAGGAGGTTGAACAAGATTTCCATTTGTCAAATGTTCGCGTAGTTTTTCTGTTTTAAAGGTTCTGATCAATTTCTCTTCCGAGTCGTTCTGTTGTGCTTATCAGTTTGTTGGCTATTACTTTTTTAGCACACTAAATTGCTCACGTTTCAAAATGTGCTAAAAATCGCTAAAAATGACTAAAGGAGGCTAGTACTTGTACAATTTATATTATTTAGCAGAATTGTAGTCAAAAGAAATTTGTCTACAATTGATCGACATTATCTCTGTAATCTAATAAAATTGTAAGCTGTGTAAGCGGTCAAAGCGCTGAGTCGAGCGCTAAATTCCCAGTCATGCAGCATCATAGTATGAGCGATTATTCGTAATTTGATTTGAGACAAATAGGCTGGGCTCCAATCGTTGAATTCGCTTTAAGGACGTCCCTCTGAAGCTAGGTAATATTAGCAAGGCTTCGCATATTATAGGAGGGACGCCCTATTGAAATTGATGACCGTGACGCATTTTGGTTTATTATTTCCAATAATAAGCCTATGTGATCGTGTAGCAAAAAATTTTTATAACCCCCCCCCCCTCAAACATTGTCACTTTACGTTTCAAGGTGCGTAGAATCCAAATTTGAAATGTCCGTCCGCCGTTCGCCGTTCGCCGTCCGGGCCATAAAAGGCCTAAGAATTTACTTAAAAAACCCGTTCTTTCGCACATAGACTCCATTTGGGGTCTAGTTGGTCCTAACGTTTAACCATCCCGATCGCTTTACTCGCATAGATGCTATGGGCCAAAAACGGGCGAAAAAGTGTCTTTTTCGAGGCTTTGAGTGTTAGACGTGTTAGACGCACGCCTGGCACGCTTGGCAGGGGGTCACGGTTGGTGGTGAGGGTGGGTGAGCGGGGGGTGGAGTGAGAGGAGGCGCCGCGGCACCTTGTGGTGGGTACGGCGTTCCTTCGAGGCATGAATATATGTTTTTTTCATATTTGTGTGTTAATACCAATGCTTTTCCTACGCATATTTAATAACATATCCTCTCGACTTTTCGTACGTGCTTAGATAATGATATTATTAAGGCAATAACTACTTGAATAGATAGGAACTCACATCGAGAAAATATAAACATGCGTAAATAATTATAGAAGTATAGGATGTGGCAACTCGAAATAGGACACGCCGAGGAGTAAAGCCAACTCAAGCCAAGCCAACTAAAACTACAATCAAACTCAATTGAAAAAATAATAAACCTTTGTGAAATAATTTGCAGCGTTTTTATGTGTTGCATTCGTGTAATCGCCGTCAGACAAATACGATTACACGAATAGGAATATAATTGCAGTTGACTCAGAATCAACGAATAATTATAGCGATTACAATCGTATTCGTATTCGACGATAAGATTATGCCAAACACTGACCTGAGGAAGCTACTATACTGCCCACCCAACTTGGCAGAGGTTTTTTAAACAATAATTCGCTAAAAGGTGTTATCATCATATTAAGTTCAGCCTTATTGAAGTATCGAGCCGAGAATTGATTTTGAAAAATCTTGTTACATCGAGCCGGCTTTTTGATTGATATATACGATTAGCAATGATTATCGACCATATTTAGTCAGTACGCCTGACAATGGGGTTTTCCCAAGGTCTGGTTTATATGGGAAGCGTTTGTTTCCATATTATGCAAATAACCAGCTTCTCCCTTATCCGTCAGCTCTCGAAAGTTACGAAAAAACCTTCGAACGCATCACTCGGGTAAATGGTCTTAATATACGAATTAACGAACTATGGAAATTATGCAAATGAATAATGAATGAAGAATGGAGATTATGCAAAGGATCCAATGATTTATGCAAAGGAGTGAGGAGGAAGATGTATGGGGATATCATTACTCGTATATTTAACACTAGATATAAATCAAGAAACTAAATGAGAACCGAAGCTGGAACCAATCCACTCTACTACCTGTCTCATTATCGACTACTCTTTGTGTTATGGGTACCTGTAGGCTTCCTAATGGGCTGGCATATGACTTCTGAATTTGTTATCTCCTTTGCCTCAACGTACATTTCATTTGTGCCATATTAATAGGGTATAAGATGACGGATGACGTCCGTGCGAATACGTGTGACGTATGTTGAGAGGGCGGCTGTACGAAGGTCTTGTTTGTTATACGAATCATTATTTAAACTAATTAAATTAGCGGAATTTCGTTTAATGTACAGACAGGGAAATCAGGATATGCAGTTACCAAAAAGATAATTCAAGAACCATTAAGTCCTGAACTAATGAAGGTGGTTGATAGACAGGGCCGTTTTTAGGGGGGAGCGATGGGGGCGGTCGCCCCGGGTCAGGGGGGGCCCCGGATTTTCAAGGTGGGAAGGGGGAGCACTCCTCAAAAAAAGGGTCTTTCTGCTTTAAAAAAAAAAAAAAAAAAAAAAAAAAAAAAATTAAAAAAATATAAAATAATAATAATAAAAAAATTAAAAAAATCGTCCTATGACACACCAAACCGAGTACCTCCTTTTTCTTTGCCGCCTTCGGCGATTTTGAAGTCGGTCAAAAAAAGAGATTTTACCTACTTTCACATCGTCGAAAGTGAAATTGTATTTATTTTATCATTCATTCACCAACACCAGAACAATCTACCTACCACAACGGCAACAACGCCGAAGCTCCATGAGCTTGTTGAAAAATTGAAAAAAAACTAGATTTTTTCAATCCTCTGGTCGATCTCGTCAATACCGAGATTGAGTCGAGATTCGAGCAACTCGATAAGTTCAAGGATACATGGGGATTTTTGTTCGATCTTGAGAATATACCCAACCACCCTCTACTGCTGGAGAAATGTAAGAAATTAAAGGAGCGATTGACTCACAATAGCACTCAAGATATCGATGGAATGAATCTCTGCATGGAAATCGAGGCCCTTCATCGCTCCGTAAATTGGAAGGAGAAAAATCAAAAACCAACACCAAAATATATGCTTAACTACATAATAGCACATAAAGTTGAGAACCTCTACCCAAATACTTGGGTAGCACTCCGAATTCTATTGTCCATTCCTGTGACTCTGGCGAGTGGAGAGAGGTCGTTTTCCAAACTTAAACTAATCAAGACTTACCTGAGAAATTCAATGTCTCAGCACTCGCCACATTGTCCATTGAAAATGATGTAGCCCATCAGTTGGATTTTAATGACCTGATTCGAGATTTTGCTGAAGCGAAGGCAAGGAAGGCTTCTTTCAAATAGTTTTTATTGTTTTGCCTAGTCTACCTAGTCTTTCACAAAAGCCTCCGATTTATTTTTCAAATTCAAGTATTCATCACATAAACATTCCATGTGGAAAATATGGAAATTTACTATATTTCACTCAATTATTCTTCATTGTTATTTTTTCTATTTTGTATTAAGGCACATACTTAAATAACTATAAAATATAATTTTACGTTGTTGAGCTAGTGTTCTTGTGATTTCTAACCATTTCCTACCTTACCTATCAATGAATTAGATTACGTAGGTGGGGGGGGGGGGGGAAATACTCCTCCAGAGGGGGGGCCCCCAAAGATTGCTCGCCCCCGGGCCCAGAGGGGCTAAAAACGGCCCTGACTTCTAGAATGCCGTAAAGGTGACTCTGAAGGCGGTGACTATCCGGGCTTAAATGAAGAGCGCCACTTGCAAAAGGGGCTAAGTGCCATTCAAGAGAACTTAGAAGGAACTAAAAAAAACAGTGTACATCTAAGAAAAGTTTGCTCAATTTTATTGAGAAAAACGTTAAAAACTCAACTTGGGGAATGTAATCAAGTAGTATATTGGTATAAAATATATTATGCCGACATTTTTATTTATTCAACTTTTCTACCAAAAGGGTCTAAGTACCATACAAATTGCACATAAGGTAACTCAAAAAAGCAAGCAGCTAGTAGTGAAAAAATATCATTTTGAACTATAATATTCATATAGATAATGTGTACCTACATCAATTTATTATTGTGTATTATTAATTTGTAGTGTTATTTCTAGGAATTATGACGGCCGATCGAACATTAAAATGTAAGCCACTGAAAAAGTCTTAAGATTAATAATGAGCTCAAAGATTTTAAAAAAATTAGAAAAAGATTAAAATGAAAATAAAGCTCATTGGTTTGAATGAATGGAATTATGACAGCCAATCGAACTTTAAAATGTAAGGCACCGAAAAAGTCTTATGATTAATAATGAGCTTAAAGATTTAAAAAAATGAGAAAAAGATTAAAATGAAAATAAAGCTCATTGGTTTGAATGCCTACTTCTCATTGTAGCGACTAGCTCCTGATAGTAAATTTGGTTTTCTTGTTTTACAAAAGGAATCATATTTTCAATATCTTTTATTTTGGCAGCAGACCAAATTTTGGGCTCACTGACAAGTGCCTGAATATCAACTTGTCGAAAAGTCTCCATGTTGATACCTCTCTTGAATATCTTCACTTTTCGAGCTGGTGCTACATCACTGTAGCTACTCTTCACTTCTACACATCCTTCTTCAAGCAGAACTCGATTGAATTTGAATGAAACAAGCTGTCCTTGAAACAAATGTGTCCTTGGCCAATGCCATCCAGTTATAGAATGTGTTCATTACCTTGACCATGAAAAAGGGTTCAGTTTGCTTAGAATTCACGATTATTTCAATCAAGTCTTTTGGAACTTCAGGTGGTTGGTGCAACAAACTTGGGGTCGTGCTGATTCGATTGAGCGTCTAACACTGAAATGGGAAGTTGAACCGCGAAGTTCTTCACAATTTCAAAGACCGTTCGGAATTATATATAAAGATATGTCTTAGGTATATAGGTAAAGTTTCAAAACACAATGAACTATAGCAATTATAAATGGTTGATGCAACATATGAAACATATATGTGATAACTACGCGGTCAACTTATAACAGTACCTATATGTCTTAGGTATATAGGTAAAGTTTCAAAACTCAATGAACTATAGCAATTATAAATGGTTGATGCGCAACATGATGTATGATAGCAATTAAATTTTTTAACACAGAATGTGTTTTAGCCATGGACTAACTAGCCGAAAATGGAACGCGGGATGGTAACGAAATGTGTGACGGATGATTTTCACGTACAACCGAGTCGTTGCTAGGGATATGGTACTTCGTCGTTTTTCATCCCACAAAATTCGTTGACCATTCGTTCGAAAGCTCTCGATTTATCCAACAATATTATGTTAACTACTGCGAAGTGCGTGTCCAACAAACTGAGTTATGAGCATGGTTATATAAATAATTGTTTACACACAGGTGATCATTCTCAATAATTGATATTGTGAACATGATTGCAACCGCTTGTTAATTTCTGATGATTTCATTGAGCTTGTGTTTCGATGATTTGATTCATAGCAGGTGATCTGAGTATTACGAAAACGGTTTGATTTGTGAAGCGGAGGTTAAATAAAATTGAATAGGTAATTTCTATACTTTACACTCTAGGAAGCTGTAATTTCGTTTGTAGCCTCTTTAGGACATTTACTTGACGATGCTCAGGGTCCGGATCAGATGTGTGGCTCTTAAAGCTAATTTCTATGCTTTACACTCTAGGAAGCTGTAATTTCGTATGTAGCCTCTTAGGACATTTACTTGACGATGCCCAGGGTCCGGATCAGATGTGTGGCTCTTAAAGCTAATTTCTATGTTTTACATTCTAGGAAGCTGTAATTTCGTATGTAGCCTCTTTAGGACATTTACTTGACGATGTCCAGGGTCCGGATCAGATGAGTGGCTTTTAAAGCTAATTTCTATACTTTACACTCTAGGAAGCTGTAATTTCGTATGTAGCCTCTTTAGGACATTTACTTGATAAATCGCTCTTGATTTATCACGAATTTATTTCGTATTTTTTTTCGTAGTTGCATACTATAACTATATAAATTGATGTTATAAATGAATAGTAAACAATGACGCTTGTTTGGTTGTCACTTGGTTGCGCGACAACGCAAACACATTCTGTTTTTCAATAATTTCGTCCGAAGTATGTAAATAGAGGTAACCGGGGGTCCAGGGGGCTTGCCCCCTGGCGAGGCGCGGAGCGCCGAGTTTTAAATGAAGAACGGCGCAGGCGCCGGTGTATTTTTATTGTTTAGCGCCTTGTCTTGAAGAGTCTTGATAAATTCTCCTCACAGATAAGAGTTTCATGATGCTCTCTCTGGATGGATGTCGCCAAAGATCGCCGAAACAGCCGTAAATAAAATAAACATGGTAATGAAAATATACATCCCACTTCTCCTGTCACATAGAAAGTGGGAATTTCAGTGTTTATTGTACTGTCACAGAAGTTTATGATAAGAAAGAGGAGAGGGAGACAGCAGGATTTCTTTCACGGGTCATTACGTTAGCTTCGGTTCATAAACCACGGATTAGCCTCACCATCGTCGTTATTTCACTCTAAAGAGAAAAACTGCCCCTCAGTTATTGAATCACCGTCACCAGGTTTAAACCACAATGAGCCTCAGCGGATCTCAGAGAGAGAGAAAAAACGAAAGATTACGAGGTAACACGGATCAAAAACCAACAGGAGTAATAAATTATTAAGGAGATGACTGCATTTACATAATAATAGAACTTGTAACTTCGGAACTGTAATTATTGTGGTGCCGCGATCCGGGTGAAATTAATCATTCGATGAGATTACGGGGTATTAAATGGAGTTATCGGTGAAATGAAATTTCGATTTGTTCAGTGAACATGACGTAAGTTCGAAGCTTAAACGTTTTACACTTCAGGGTAATAAAATAGCTTCCGCGATAACCAACAGCGAGCCAAAGGTTACGATTAAAGCACAGGACATAGAAACAACAGAGAACCATAGAAATAACATAAAAGACCAGTCATGCAGCATGACCCCATGAGCGAATTTTTGAAGAAATCTTCGACATTTCAGTCGCTATTGATCGTGTAGAGAAATTTTAGTTTATGATTTGATAGACAAACATGGAATCAAATTATTAAAAATAATTAGGAGGTACTCATACTTTATTATTATTAAACTAATCTTGTAGATTTAAAGACAAATGTAGGTAAATATTCATAGATTTCGATGTCCAATGTGGTCAGTATTGAAGGCAGTTGAAATCTTAACAGTATCCTATCATAACATCATCAAATCTTGACATAAAATAAAATAACATACCGACGTCATATGAAAGAAACGTATTTCCACAGCCAATCGATGATGAGGCTTTACATTACGAGTGATATAAAGTCAGTTGCATTCGAATCTAGTATCCCACAGCAAGAAATTGACAGACAAACTGTAGTCTCTGTTTCATGCAAATATTACCGATTTTTACAACTAGCGAACGGCTTTATTTCGATTTTTGACTGATTTTTCAACTTTGAAATTTTTGAAAACTTGATACATATTCTTATAGGAAATTTTACGCTGATTCCGAATATACCACATGTTAGTATGCTGAAAAAATTATTTCGCACAACAAATCGCAAAAAACAGGCTATTTTGAAATTTTTTGACTACATTTTTGAAAATTTCAACCCGAAGATGTAATCCGATCATGCTGGCCAACGAACTTGAACTTTCGTTTTGTGCCCTTAACATTTTAAAATTTGTTTGAAGTTTCTAGCACAATTCTACGGACAGTTATCGTCTGGAATGACACATACATATATACATAATATATATACATACATATATACATACATACATACATAAAAAAAATGCGTTAAACTTCAGAATATGATTCAGAATAGCCTGAAACGGATTTCTGCATAAAAGTTTTTCAAAAATTCACATTCTACAAATTTTGAGGCGAGAGCAATAGCTTAATTTTCTTCAAAAATTCGCTAATAACATACCGACGTCATATGAAAGAAACGTATTTCCACAGCCAATCGATGATGAGGCTTTATATTACGAGTGATATAAAGTCAGTTGCATTCGAATCTAGTATCCCACAGCAAGAAATTGACAGACAAACTGTAGTCTGAATTTGGACACTGTTTCATGCAAATATTACCGATTTTTACAACTAGCGAACGGCATTATTTCGATTTTTGACTGATTTTTCAACTTTGAAATTTTTGAAAACTTGATAGGTACATATTCTTATAGGAAATTTTACGCTGATTCCGAATATACCACATGTTAGTATGCTGAAAAAATTATTTCGCACAACAAATCGCAAAAAACAGGCTATTTTGAAATTTTTGACTACATTTTTGAAAATTTCAACCCGAAGATGTAATCCGATCATGCTGGCCAACGAACTTGAACTTTCGTTTTGTGTCCTCAACATTTTAAAATTTGTTTGAAGTTTCTAGCACAATTCTACGGACAGTTATCGTCTGGAATGACACATACATACATATATACATACATACATATATACATACCTATATACATACATAAAAAAATGCGTTAAACTTCAGAATATGATTCAGAATAGCCTGAAACGGATTTCTGCATCAATGTTTTTCAAAAATTCACATTCTACAAATTTTGAGGCGAGAGCAATAGCTTAATTTTCTTCAAAATTCTCTAATAGACTGAAACGGATTTCTGCATAATTTTTTTTTCAAAATTTCACATTCTACAAATTTTGAGGCGAGAGCAATAGCTTAATTTTCTTCAAAAATTCGCTAAAACCATAGAAACAACGTTGAAACTTAAAACAACATAGAAACAAGTTCTGTGGATCAAAGTGATAGGAACAAGTTCCAATCATTCAGCATGACCATTTTAGGGAATTGTATTGCTTTCGAGTCTACCTTATGGTAGCGGAAGCATTGTTTTCACTTTCGGGAGAATCAAATCAAAATTTCACTTTCAGGAGAATCCAAAATCAAAATTGCACTCACATTTAACGTTTTAGACCACTCTGAACAGTTTTCATCCGATTTAGATGAATTTTTCTGAAATCTATCAGTTTCATCGTCCTTGACTCAATATCTCACTCTGCGCATGCGCAAACGTAAATTCTACCAATCATAATTTTTTCACGCCCTAGTAGTTTGACCTCGCTCAAATTTGTATGATGGTTGGGGGATGAAAATTTGATCATCTTATTACAATTTCAACATGATTGTATCATTAATAACTACTGCGCATGCGCCAATATGAAAATCCTTGTAACAAGCTTATTTTCCACAGCTACTGCACATGCGCCTATGTGAAATTATAGTAAAAGACCTTAATTTCCACTGTTTTCATCCGATTTCGATCAAATGGTCAGAGAATGCACGGGTTAGGTTATGGGTAGGCCCCTATCAGTTTCATTGCTGCCAAATCAATACTTCATTTCTCGCATGCACAAACGTAAATTCCATCATGTTCCATCTTTTTTACTCTCTAATAGTCGTTTGAGATCGCTTAAATTTGGATGACAGTTGGAAGAACATGATTGGTAAAAGAGGAAGCTATGTACCACATCCAATTTGGCAGACTTCTTTTTTTTAAATTCATATTCATGTTGAAATGTTTTGAAATTTGTGAAGTTTGTGGTCCACAGAAATTGTTACCTAGGTACCTATTGCTTTTATAAAAGAAAAATAACCTTTTCCTGAATACCTAATATTCTGCTAGTCATACAAACCTATTTAGGAGGTTTAAATAATTTTTGTAATTTTCATCAATTTTTAGTGCATTTTAATTGAATTTAAGTACAATGTTTAGCACAATTTTGTGCACAAATGTTTTAACGTTCTAGTAGAGATGGTAAACTTTTCTGCAATAGTATTCAAATGAAACGTATAATTTTATAAATTGTAGCAAATTGTTGGTGATTTTTTAGCGCATATTTTGAAATGTTTGCAATTAATTTTGATTAACATGTGATTGTGAGCTCATCCCTTTTTTTTCTGATCACTTTTCTGCAAAATGAGCGCAGATCTAAGTACAACATTTATAAATGTTTGGACAACATTTACAACTTATAAATACTTAAGGTTTGATTTCATAGCGTCTGGCCACTTTTCGACCGTTTTAGAGATTTTTAAGAAATTGTATGTTTATTTGTGAGCAAGTTATATGCACAGCAAATTTTAACAATTAAATTTATGTTGTTTTAACGTATAAATTAATGTTTTCTATATTAACAACATAATACCCCATGATGATGATTTCTACTCAAAGGTAATGATATATTTTTAGCTATCAATATTATTTAAGTTTCTTAGAAACAAATCTAGGCCTCAGAGTCAAAAACACAAGTCTTGAAAAATGTATTGGTAGGTACCAAAATGAAATCATAAAAATTACTTTTGGTGCAGAAATTCGCGAAATCATTCAGACACAAGAAAATAAAATTTGGTTGCAGAATTTTACGTAAGCTTTTGTAACGATCATGAAGAAATGAAGGCGAATACAGACTGGTTTGATGGAATTCTCTTTCAGTATAGGGTTGGTTATTTTCTTGAGGCGCCTGGGTTGATATATCGTGATTTACCGAACGGAAAGACATTTTCAAGTGTATAATTTCACACTGTGTCTAGATGTGGTGTAACATAGCGCTTGACACAACCACAGGAGCCAAGAGGACCTCACTACTCCTGTGTTTACTAGCTGTTGTAAAATAATAAAGAAATACCCAGATTGGAGATTTGTGTTAGGGAGTCTATCATTTCCAAGTTCAATTTGTAATCTTGTTAGATTGGTATTATGTAAAAAGGAAGAGCGGCCAAGACGTTTCGAAACTCAGTGAATATTTTGCACGTAGTTGGGCCCAAGGTCGTTTGGGCGGCCTCAGAGGATAATAGCGCGTACCTGCCTGGAAGGATTCTCATAGGTACCCCCGCTAAGTCATATCCGTGTCGTAATATCGACTCCTAAAGCTTTATCACCTATTTTACACTCATTGAGAAGATATAAGAGGGAGAGGGAGAAGCGAGGCATTACTCCATAATGTTTTCCCAGGGTGGAATTATCGATAATTAGGGTGCATCTCATCCAAATTACAATACTCCCTTCAGGGACGTACGGTTGAAGCTTATGCGTGAGCGGCATATGAAATCACGGGGATATACTTAAATGATGCCGGGGGATCTATGGGATCTAAAGGCGAATGATGGATATAGGAAAAAACAGGATTTCTAACTACTGCCAAGAAACGACCAATGCGCTGGACGACTGAACGCATAAATTAGTCATTTCTCTTACGCCAGCATTGAGGAATCGGAAAATATATCAAAGATCTACGTTCAAGGATGGATTCAGACCAATTCAAACGATTTTCTATCTGAATCACTTTATTTTCCATATTTGAGGCGTACTACCA
>CM061048.1:71073710-71283945 GCA_030762985.1 Adelphocoris suturalis
CAAGATTAAGAAGATTAGACAACACACTGACTGCCCAGATCATGAATTACACTTACCAATGTGAGAGGCAATGAAACACCATTCGATTTCTATGGGTGAAAGGACACATTGGATTGCAAGGCAATGAATTTGCTGACGCATTGGCACAAAGAGGCGCGAAAGAGGGAGTAGTTGTTGACCCAGGCGTGCCAACCTCCGATTATTACCTGCACATTCGCTCGAAGTATAAATTTAAATGGAAAGCCGAATATAGCACTTGGAATACTGAGAGTCAGTATAAGAAAGTGCAGCCTCGTTTGCCCGTGTTTTGTGAGTAATCAAGTCCACAAATAAATGTGCAAGTCTCTTGTTCGCCTACGAACCAATCACGGAGTATGCGACGCTTATTTGCACCCCATTAATCCGTACAATGAACCTCAGTGCCGATTTCGTGAGGAATAGATCGGGAATATGATGCATCTATTGATGGAATGCCCTTTATTTATTTTGACATGGATATGTCTTTGCTCTGGGGGGTCAACCAAAAATTTCCGTGATGCAAAATTTGTGTCACAATTTCAGTGTTTTTGACGTACAACCCAGACGTTGCTAGGGGAATGGAACTTCCGCAGTTTTCATCGCACATAAATCGTTCGCCACTCGTTGGAAAGCGCTTGATTTATGTGATAAATGTCATATCTCAAGCTACCAATTTCCCCCTCCTTACGTACCTGGCTACATTCCTAAACTAAGTTGATTGGACTATAAACAATTTTAATAAGCCGGTTCAATATTCTTAACGTAAAGCAATAGCATCATTTACTCCACTCCATAGGAAACATTTTCATCCTCTTGACAACAGTCGACTGTTAACAATAACTCATTGTAGTGGCTTCTCTCCACAGTTATTTTTAACATTTCTATAAGTAAACCGTTGTTTTGTTGGAATTATTAGGGATGCGGCCCAGGGATTTGTTTACAACTCTCGAGGACAACCGTTATGAAATCCCCAATCAAAGACATATAAGGTAACATTGTATTTGCTTGTAAAGCAGATAGTGGAACTCGTTTATTTTTTATTTTTGTGAAAGAGACGTTTTATTTGACACTATTATTAGCCAAAAACATTTGACTAATTCACCGTTTAATTATGTAAGTTTATTAAGTTCCAATAATTTATCGAGAAATATGTAAATATCTTTATATAACTAATAATATAACTCTGTACTGCACCTTACTAACTAGATTTTCGTGTGGCTGTTAAATGTATTCTATTAATGTCAAATAAAAATTTTAAAAAAAGCGTAAAAATAAATAAATAAATAAAATCGAAAAAATACAAACTATGGAAAAAAAATCTAGGAGGAACTTCTGGTCAGAAATGAGCTCTAGAATCGATCCCTGAAATACTTACCACCTTATCGGAACACCCTGTAAAAATCAGTCAGTAAAGTAATAATAAATCAGTTAGTGAAGTTGCTAGCTGTAGGGGTACAGATTCAGAACGGAAACTGACTACGAAGGTTTATTTACACAAAACGCTGAATAGCTTTAATCAACACTTGTATCTTAGCTGTATGTCATTTCAAACATTTTATTCCTCCGCTCCAAGAGGAAGCCACAAAGGATAAACAGGTCACGATGTACCAGAGCAAATTGAGAGCACTACCTCAGTATATATACAGTTTAGATAGGTACCTATAATTTCTGTCTACTCAGCCTCTACTCATCTCTAAACTCTGCTGTAGTTCTTTGAGTGACCTTTCTCCATGCTTTATCATCATCTTTATTGTAATCTGAAAAATAACAGTTAATATCATTTTAGTTGCCCACATCTATTGCATTTGAAATGAAAATGTATTTTATTTCTGAAAATATGATTAAACAATTCACCTACAATAAATGAAAGAAATGTAAGTCTCCCTAATGGGTGATACCTGCGTCAGGGAAAACCAGTTGTAGCAATGAGCCTGTAGGTTCTTAAATATTATATTTTTAAAATTCTTAATACAAAGATAATTATATCATGTTGAAGAGATAAATAAAGTACTATTACATAAGTATAAATATTACAATCTAGATGATATTTCATTATTTACACACATGAGTAGTACATTATCTTGTGTTTTGAGAAACCAATTTTTCAAAATTTCTTGCACTTGATTGGGTTGATCTATTAATTTATTTTTAACGATAGAAGGCAGATTGTTAAATAGTCTGATTCCAGCTAAAAAACATGAATCGAAAGAGGCAGTGGTGTGCACAAGTGGTAGATAAAATTTGCCTTGCGATTGAAACCTTGTTTTCATTTCATGAATGGGATACGCAAACCGCTTCTCTTTCAGAACTTGTTTCACATTATTAAGATCTATTTACAAGATAACATAATTTTAGAATTTTGAGTTTACGAAACAGTGGACCTGTGTGTTCTAAGAATTTACTTTTCGTAATAACTCGAATTAGAATCTTCTGGCAAATATATATTGGATTTAAGGTTGAGGCGTAAGCTTCACCCCAAACTGGCATACCATAAAGCAAAACTGACTGGGTCAATGAAAAATACATTATACGCATGAGCTTAGGAGTTGAATAAGTTTTTCAGTAGGAGTATACATAAATAAGCTTCCTCAATCTCTTGCAGACTAAATTAATTTGACTTTCCCACTTCATGTTAGAATCCAAGACAATACCCAAGTATTCAACAATGAGACATTTATTTATGTAACATGTTAATCTGGATTATGCACCTACCTCATCTGTGTGGTGTTTGTTAGCAATGAAATCGCTTTTAGCCCAGTCCTTCAGGTATTTCTGGTCATCCTTTGATGGAACCTCTTTTATTGCCCTAAGAATATCACGGTATAGCTTCAAGACTTGTTGTCGTAGCATGAACTGAAATAAAGGATTTTGGTATTTCTTACTGCGCACATTTAGAGAATTCAGTGGATAATGAATTGATCTGAAAATATTTAAAAGTACTGCAAGTCAATTTAGATACCACATACTAATCTTCATGTTCTCTATCTTTTGCAACATGAATCTTACAAAATGAAATACTCATTACAAGCTTACTGCTGCAGTCGTAAATAAATGTGGAAAAATGATTATGCTGTTAGGTCAGTCAGTCACCTGTTTCAAGCTCATTGCTGGATGCCTGAGATTGCTTGACATTTTGCTCGGTTAAAAGCCAGAACCATTACCTAGGTCAAAATCCCTGCAACAGAAAACCATGATGGACATAAGTGCAGGTAGTGCTAACAACTTGAAACTCTGATCTTTAATGTTTAATGAAAGGGCTCCTACCAACCTCTGTGATCAGCTCGAACATGTTGCACAAATATCAACTTATTAATCAAACGAAGAATCTAAAGCTAGACTGCTTTGCAAATATCCAACTCTGTTTGATGATTTGAATCTAGAATTGTGAATTTGTTTTACACAACTTCAAGAGATAACCACTGGTTATCAGCGAGTAACTAAGCGAGACGTAAACAAGTGAGAGACTAAGTTGATTATTATTGTAACGTTAACAGCTGTTCACGTTACTTTAAAATCAATACCTCGAAGCAGAGATCCACGCATGTCAAACGAAAGTTATATGGAAGAAGAGGAGAGGATCGGGAGAATCATTAATCTTGAGCTGTTTTCTGAAGAATCCGCTAGTAACATGGCAAATCAGTGGTTGATCAATTTTCACACTCCAAAGCTTGATTAGTTCAATTTCGTTCGTAGTTGTTCCTTAACCAAAGAAAATTTTACATTTAATTTAAATTGTATAAAATTTGTCAATATTTCATGGGTTATCAAGGCCTTCTCAGGCAATCTCGCTGGCTTCTATTTTCTATCCTCTTTCCGCTGAACCAAAGAAATCGGTCGGTACTTATGTATTATACCGACCACACCCAATAAGGAACACTGAAACAGATATTTTATAGAAACGAACATTATATCATGAAAAACAACTCATTAATTACAGAATTACAAAGATTATCAATTGATAACGGGTTTATATTAATTAAACAATTACAAACTTACTACGATTATCAATTGTTAATGGGTTTCCTGTGATGCCCAGAATGCAGCAATGTCAAGGAGGAGTGAGCGTAGTGGATTTCCCCCTTTAGCCGCTATTGCCGAGCGCCATATGTACTCAGCTAGGTACGAGTCAAGATGGTGTCGTGCTGTTCCTCGATGTTTTTTATTACGCCATTTTGCTGAACCACACATTCGCTCAACCTGTTGAGTATCAGCACCAGTTTCTGGGTCCACAAAATTGTATCGATGGTTCACGGTGAAATGTTCAAACCCTGCTGCTTCTAATTCGGCCGTTTTGTAACCTTTCCAGGTTATAAAATTATTATTATACTTTGGTGTGGTCGGTATAATACATAAGTACCAAACGGTCATTCTTGAGTTTGGAAAATTGGAAATGACTGAGCTGAAAACCTCGCCACTAGCAGATTGTTCTGGTACTAAACTGGAGCTAGGAAGCGAAGAGAGTGACAGAGTGGCGGGGGGGGGGGGGGGGGGGGGCTTCACGCTCAAGGTCACAGCTATTCTTAGTGATATTTTTAGTACATTTTTTGAAATTTGACCAATTTAATGTGCTCAAAAAGTGCTGGCCAACTAAGTCATCCTTTCGTTTGGAAAGCTTGATTTTTTGTTGCAAGAACGGAATTTTTATTTCGATCCGGAAAAGAGTTATAGTACCTATACAAGAATTATATATGAGTGGTCAAGAACGGACCTACATTACATTATCGGCAGAGGTTTTGAAGTTTACCTTACTATGAATAAGGATTGGTAGAATAGTAACATATCGTTGAGGAATATGACAGGCAATATGAAATCGAGCAAATTCGGATTTAAAAAATCGACCAGAACACAAGAGCCTCCCATTTGTTTCCTGAACAGATGTTAAAAAACAACCTGGAACACAGGAATTCTGCCAAACCAAGATCCTACATTTGTAAATGTAGTATATTCCTATAATTCCTATACACTGCACTTTCATGATATAATTTTATTAAGAACAGGTAGGTACCTACCAGAAAACCAAACTACTATGGTACATACTTGCATGATCTGCTATTCTGAGTTCGCCGGTATTCGGAGCAGGAACAGGCATTCGTTTAGAACCGCTCGGTTGGCTCTCACTGCGGTAGATCGCGTTTTCCGGAGACGCTCCTAAAGGGTTTGTTCGGACACGTAGTTCGTAACCGTTCGTAACTGGACACGCCCACTTTTGGCTGTTCGGACAACACGAGAACCAGTTCTGGAAGACCTCGAACTAGCAGTTCTTTGTTCGGACGTAGTAGTTCGTTACCGTTCCGAACCAGTTCTACCAGTTCTGTCTTTTTTCCAGAACTAATAGTTCTAGACATGCGCAGTAAACAAGCTTGGCCCCGCCCCGCATGCACGTACCTCCCGCCAAACTTTCAAGTTGTCATCAGCCTTCTTAATTCACGTTCTCGCGCTCACATTTTTATCTGATGTCATTTCAATTTATCTTGCCCTTAACGTTTCATACAACTGTAAGTAACTCGTGTAGGTACACGATTGCAACCTTACGGTATGACATAAAAACATTCCGATTCTAGAGATGGGTTTCTATACCCCTACTTAAAATAGCCTAAAATTATTATTTTAGAGTTAACAAATCGAAGTATGTGAAAAAACGTCTTTTTTTTAGCAGTTGTTGCCTTTTCTCTTAAACGCCTCGAGGGATTTTGTTGAAATTCATAGGAGTTATTCTTCTTCTTGGGGGGGGGGGGGGGGGGGGGGGGGGATAATCGGTTTTAGCACTTTTTGGTCTATTCTCCAAAATGGCTCGAGGGATATCAATGAAATTCATAGGAGTTACCGAGGTCAAGTTCAGTTCCTGACAGGGCAACTCTCAACTAATGATAAAGAGGTTTAGTTCAGATTTATGTGTTCAGTAGCCATTTTCAAAACACATCAAAGTCAAACCTTGGTCGGAAATACATTGAACATGAAAGTACGCAGTTAAATTCAAAACATTTTATTGAATAACAATTTAGGTATTGCTGCTTAAATGTAGTATCACAAGATACTAACAGGCCTCATAAACATTAACAGGTGGTTAACAGACCTGATAAAGTATAACAAAAATATTGAGTTATAGTTTTTATAACACAAATTACAACATGTAACCACGTTTTGGGAAAAAGACGGAGAGGTTATCAGGTTATCAATTCCGAACTACACGAAATGGCGTTCGGACTGGGAGTTCAGAACTAAGAGTTCTGAACCGGTTCCCATCCCCTCCCTTTGCAGTTCGATTCCGAACTAGATGAATTCCGAACTGGTTCGGAACTACGTGTCCGAACAAACCCAAAGACTCTACATGTAGAAGGTAAACAAATCTGCAGTTCGATGATAGTGTTATCACACATTGTTTGACCTTGAGAGGAGAATGAGAGCCTTTTTTTTGTTGAGATATTTTTTGTTGAAAAAAATATCTGCGTATTTATATTTCTGAATTTCTGTGAATACTTAAGTTCGTATACATTAGTTCTTATTTCCTGGAAAGTAATTATTTATTTATGATAAGGATCTGTTTTAAATATCAGAGGAATAAACTAAACCCGGCCCATTCATTATTTTCATTCATGCAGGTAGTTTATCATTACAAATGACCTTATTCGCTTGTGTGGTTATGTAAGCGCGTGCAAACAACGAACTATTTACTCTCCGAGGGTCACTTGAACGCTACAACATGAATTTCATCAAAAGGAAAGCCCTGTACCGCTTTCCGGAGCTTTTCATGCCGACTTCCATCGCGAACTCCAAACTGCACACTGTATGCGTGAGTTTCAAAGAAGTTCCTACCTACCTATGTCTTTTATGATTTACGTAATTACGTAACTAGGTGCAATAGTAGTAGTAAACGTTGAGCCGTCATGTGGACGAGACGTTCGCAAACAATGAATTTGAGACACAAGCTCTAGACCCGGACCAACTAATCTAAATTCTTACTAAGGGACTGACATCTTGATGTTATGTATTTTTGAGATGCGAGCGTAGCGAGCATCCAGATTACTAATCTATGCAGAAAACTGATCCACGCAGTGGGTAGTCGAACTAAAGAGCAAGTCAGGGTCTAGTCTCGTGTCTCAACTTGATTGTTCGCGAACGTCTCGTGTCATGAGGTCTGTCAGAGATTGGCGCAATACCTACTACATCATGGATTCTAAATTTAACCCGTTCAGCGCGGGTCTCAATAGGAGGAACAACACCCCCCCCCCCCCATTCCTGAAGTTAAGTTTTTGTGACATGCCACATAATTGTAAAAAAAAAAAAAAAAAAAAGTACCCCTGTAATTTTCATTCACCTTGAATTGAAGTTCAATATTGGTTCAAATGGAATTGGACAAATATAAGTCACACTTGAAACCGCTTGAAATACCACAAAAATTGATCCTGAAAATAATTTATAGAAAGAACCGCATGTACTCATCAGCTTTATTGTACAGAGAATCTGAAATGTTAACGATTTCACAGATAATTAGTTTCCAAACTCTAAAATTTTTCATTAAAAGACAATCTTTACTTGAGAAAAACGCTTCTACATATTGTACGAGAACTCCAAATTTATTTATGATACCGCACAAAAGTAATACCCTTTGTCTACTACAAGCACCATATCGTGGACAAATTTTAATGAATAGTATACCATCCCACTTAATTAACTTACCTTTCCCAACAAAAAAGAAACTTGAGTTAAAAACATGGATAATGTAGGAGATTTAAATTCAAATTCCGTTTATTTATAATGCATACTTTGTAAAAATTGTTGTTATGTTTCAAAGATTTATTATGTTTGAATTTATAATATAAATACGAAATATAGACAACGAGCTTATAATTACCTAAGTGAATAGAAATGCCCACGCACAAGTGTTCTTTTGTGGGTTTGTGGTAAAATAATTATGTTGCTTTTTTACTTGTGTTATTCCTACAGTTGTTTTTTCTTTCGTATTTATCCACAAATAAAGCATGTTCAAAATTAAAAATTAAATTAATTAATGTGGTCTGTCAGAGATTGGCGCAATACCTACTACATCATGGATTCTAAATTTAATCCGTTCAGCGCGGGTCTCAATAGGAGGAACAACAACCCCCTGAAGTTAAGTTTTTGTGACATGCCACACAGTACTTTTTAATAATTGTAAAAAAACAAAAAAAAAAAAACAAAGTACCCCTGTACTCATTCCCCTTGTACTCGTTCCCCCTTTTCATTCGCCTTGAATTGAATTTCAATATTGGTTCAAACTCTTAAATATTTCATTAAAAAGCCATACTAACTTACTAGTCCTAAAAAAACTCGATAAATCACGCTAAATCTAAATAGATATGAAGTACCTCTCCGACGACTACAAGTTACCTAAAATCAAATTTCCCATTTAGGACCCCAAAATTGCTAAATCGCCTTCCAGAAAGTATTTTCACTAGAAAACCTCAATTGAAATTTAAATTGTTGAAAAACTGGATTTTATTTGTTTGCACCATGTTACATAACTTAACTTTAAGAAGTTGGATTATCATATGATTTTTACACTTCATTTTACCTATATATTGTGCCCATAAAATTACATAATACCAAGTTTACTTAATATAGTTTACATAAAATGCAGATGTTAATTTATATACATGAAATGTGTCATATTGTTTTCTGTAAAATTTTGAACCACAACATGTTTTAAAGTTTCCTATACATACAAGTCGCCGCGCACAGGCCTTGCCTTCTGGTCAAACATCCTATTTTTCAACTCTTTCTATTAACTTCGATTCTCTTCTTGCTTGCTTGCTTGCTTTCTTTCTTTCTTTCTTGAGACAAAATTTCAGATCGATTTTTAACCCACTTCCCGATATCCAATCGATCTGAAATTTTGCACACGAGTTCATGCTGGCGTACATTTTAATCTATCAAATTTTCGCGAAGAAAAAGTTAGTTATACTATAAAGTTTCGAAAATTTGAAATTTAATATGGGAAACCTTACAAGTGTTGTGTATTGTAGGGAGGAGGAGGAGTGAGGGAGGAGGAGGATGAGAAGGAGGAGGAGGGAGGAGGAGGAGGGAGGAGGAGGAGGGAGAAGGATGAGGGAGGAGGAGGAGGGAGGAGGATGAGGGAGGAGGAGGAGTGAGGGAGGAGGATGAGGAGGAGGGAGGAGGAGGATGAGGAGGAGGGAGGAGAAGGATACTATTGAACGTCTGCATAAAATGACAACGAATCCCGGGTCAATAAAATATTAAATGATTTTCCTCGTCAATTTAATTTAAGTTATTATCAATGTGATTTTGAAACAATGTGATTTTGTTTCAATTTACTGTTGCCAAGAAACTACCAAATATTGAAACAACAATAAAATTAACCGAGAACATGAGAAAAAGAAAGAGTTACACTAAAAACTTGTTTTTATGGTTTCCTTTTTTAAATTGTGAAACTTTATATTTGTAATTTATCTGGAAAAAAATAATTCGGAGGTTAGATCCTCGAAAGCTCGCATCTCAGAAGTACCTAACTAAACAACTCGTAAACGAGTTCCACTATCTGCTTTACAAGCAGATACCATGTTACATGGATTTGTCTTTGATTGGGGATTTCATAACGGTTGTCCTCGAGAGTTGTAAGCAAATCCTTTAACTTTAAACAAATCCCTGGGCCGCATCCCGACTAGTTCCAACAAAACAACGGTTTACTTATAGAAAAGTTGAAAATTGTGGAGAGAAGCCACTACAGTGAGTTGTTGTTAACAGTCGACTGTTGTCAGGGGATGAAAATGTTTCCTATGGAATGGAGTAAATGATGCTATTGCTTTACGTTTATTGTAACCGGCTTATTAAAATTGTTTATAGTCCAATCAACTTAGTTTAGGAATGTAGCCAGGTACGTAAGGAGGGGGAAATTGGTAGCTTGAGATGTGAACATTTATCACATAAATCAAGCGCTTTCCAACGAGTGGCGAACGATTTTTGTGCGATGAAAACTGCGGAAGTTCCATTCCCCTAGCAACGACTGGGTTGTACGTGAAAAACACTGAAATTGTGACACAAATTTTGCGTCACGGAAATTTTTGGTTGACCCCCCCAGAGCAAAGACATATCCATGTCAATAAAGGAATAAAAAAAAAAAAGAATAAAGTTTAGTGATATATATAAAATAGTTTTGACATTTTCATGTCTTTGCCCTGGCACATTGCACAAAAAACTGTCACGTAACGTAACGTGAATATTTTGACGATTTCCGCTTACAACCGAGTCGTTGCTAGGGAAATGGTACTTCGTCGTTTTTCATCCCAAAAAATTCGTTGACCATTCGTTCGAAAGCTCTCGATTTATCCAACCATATTACGTTTACTACTGCGAAGTGCGTGGCCAACAAGCTGAGTTATGAGCAAGGTTATTTGAATAATTGTGTACACTCAGGTGATCATTCTCAATAATTGATATTGTGAACATGATTGCCACCGCTTGTTAATTTCTGATGATTTCATTGAGCTGGTGTTTCGATGATTCGATTCATAGCAGGTGATCCAAATATTGCGAGAACGGTTTGATTTGTGAAGCGGTGGTTAAATCATTTTAATAGGTAATTTCTATGCTTTACACTCTAGGAAGCTGTAATTTCGTATGTAGTCTCTTTAGCACATTTACGTGACGATGCCCAGGGTCCGGATCAGCTGAGTGGCTCTTAGAGCTTGCATACGAGTCTGCAGGGGGGTAGGTGATGTAGCCTGGCTCGAATTCAATGAAGTACCCACGGGTGTCGGAACAATGAGTCAACACGATCGCGAATTCAATTAAGTACCCACGGGTGGGCGGTTTCTCTTATGGCCCATTTAATTTATTTGTACGCCCCGCCGCACAGTGGATGGAAACAGCAGTTTTTGTGCAAAAACCTCTTAGATGAGAAAAGTGGTTGAACTTGATATGGATTTTCATGTTTTTTGGAGTGCTGAGTCGATTGAAACCATTCCCAACTCGCTAACTATAATGGCTGATCGGATAGCAACGTTTTAGCGAATTTTCTTAGAAAATGAAGCTATTGCAATGGCTACAAAATTTTAAAAATAAAAATTTAAAAAATTGTTCATAATGGAAATCCGTTTTGAAGTATTCTGAAACGATTCCTGGATTTTAACGCTTTTTATATGTATATATACTATTTGTATATAGCATTTCCGAATTGAGTTAAACTTTTTCCATTTAGGTTTAGTTCTTTTCCATTTAGGTTTAAACCTTTTCCACTTAGGTTTAGACCTTTTCCATTTAGATTTAAACCTTTTCCATTTGGATTTAGACCTTTTTCATTTAGATTTAAACCTTTTCCATTTAGATTTAAACCTTTTCCATTTAGATATAAACATTTTCCATTTGGATTTAAACTCCATCAAAACGTCAGTAGTTAGCCCCATCATAGTAAGTAAGTGCCTACCTACTAAAATTTCATTAGGCTAGAAGTAAAAAAAAAGGAAACGGATAGTTATAACTTAATTTATAACTTCCGTTCATGAGAAATTCTTGTGTTCAAAAAACATTTGTTCATTATTATATTATATATTACATTTCTGTGCATAAAAAAACACTTGCATGATTTAATTTTCAAGTTGTGGCATAATAACGTCGGGTTAGAGGTAAAAGTACCGAAGAGGTAAATTCATATTGTGCAAAAATCAAATTAAAATTTCAAAAGTTAGTTTGGTAAATATGATTATTTTCTTAGGTTGGATACATAGTTTGATGATATTGATCACCAATAATAACAACAGTTAAATAATCATAATATTCTGCATTTGATTTTCCCACGTGTTGAATTTGTGACTTGGGTACTTTTACCTCTAACTCCACGATAATTTCCTGAGTCTAAATCCAAATGGAAAAGGTTTAAATCCAAATGGAAAAGGTTTAAATCTAAGTGGAAAAGGTCTAAATCTAAATGGAAAAGGTTTAAATCTAAATGGAAAAGGTCTAAACCTAAATGGAAAAGGTTTTAAACCAAAATGGAAAAGGTTTAAACCTAAATGGAAAAGAACTAAACCTAAATGGAAAAAGTTTAACTCAATTCGGAAATGCTATATATAAGAATGCCCTGCTTTCTACATTGGAAAAGCCGAAACCAGTCATATCCCTTATTACTACACCAAGTATCTACTACCAAAATGAAAACTAGTAAAAAAAAGGTGTGGCGATGAAGGGAAAATGAGAACCAACCTTTTTCATTTTTCATTGCGCGAAAGCTGAATCAATAGTAAATCAAGCTGAATAATTATTTTGAAGGAACGTAAGTATAACCGAAATGGGTTACTTAATTATTTTTTATTCACCTGATGTAAAACCGTTTCTTCCACATTTGGGTATCGTTCGCGCAGATCTTTCTCAAAATCACTTCCACTCTTGAATAAAATCTCGTAAAGCACTGAATATGGGATTTCAAGAGACATTTTTTTTTTACCACGATGTTACGATTTTATTTTTCCACAATGTGTGTTTAAATGTTAGGTACCACGCTTCCGCTGACGTTGAATGATTTGATAGTGATAGAAGACTACTCTCAAAGAACTATTTTTCTAGACGAAGAATGAATCGTAACATTCATTCTCGGGACTAGGTTCGCACCTAGTGATTTATTTACTCTGACTCGTCATAGCAGGAGTTGATAGGCGGGTGCCGTCACATACCTTCCTCAACGTTTTCGTTCATTGTGATCACCGACGGCGGAGAACGGCGATCAAATTAATACACAAGACGCTTGAATGAGTGCGTGGTCGGATTATTCCAGTCCCAGGACGACCGGAGATGACCTGCACTTTTGGCACTCTATCAAAGTTAAATAATCACATGATTATTCCAAAAACCCTCACTATCACTGCTTACTCTTGGTGATGCACCAAAAAATGTGAAAAAATGATCAGGTACACCTAAACATGTATAGAATACATGGTATATTTCGTCTTGGGGAATTTCCCCAGTTTTGGAGGCGTAATAAATCATCAATACCTGCTACACCAAAACCTTAATTTCAAGCATAAGACCAATTATCACACTCAATGCCTTCTCAAAAATTTCTACACGCCTAAATGAGGAAACTAATTGCTAAATTTGTGTCTGAAGGTATCTAGGAACAATATAAAAATGGAAAAACATTTTTATTAATACTTTCATTTTTTGGGGTTTTTGCACGCTTCCATCCACCGTGCGCCGTGCGATGCACGGGTGAGATCTGCCTAGTAATAAATACAATAAGAAAACACACATGAAAATGTCCCAATGTGTTGCAGACTCGTATGCAAGCATTTCAAGCTGCTTTGTCTTTCTTATGATTTTCACGTACAACCAAGCCGTTGCTGATGAAATAAAACTTCTTTAGTGTTTATGGGACCAAAATCGTCTTTTTGTCTTGGAAATACTTATCTTACAATATACGATACTACTGAAAGACGATGTAATGTTACGATTTTTAAATTGTAAGGTGCCATCTTCAGGGACCAAAACCCTCTCCGACGAGGTACCTGGGATGCGATAGAAGTTGGCAAAACTCAACTCCGGTACACCGTTTTTTCTAGCATCTTTATTTATATCGTTTTGTGACGCTCGGAACCAACATAGTAACGTGATATAGTGACGCTCAAAAACCCCGACGTGACGCTCGTGACGTGACGAAAACAAATGGAAAAGTCCTGTTAATTTTAGCACAGTTTAGTGAGTAAAGTAGATAGCATGGGAATGAATGGGGGGGAGAATGGGGAACAGAACTGGCACAAGGTCACTCAGCATTTGAATCATTCAAGGGACTTGGAAGACATCCTAAATCTCTCGTTAAACTCGAAAATACCCACGAAAAAAGCGTTTTTTAAAATGGGTCGTCTGTCCCTTGAAAAAATTGGCTTGAGCAAAGCACTACCAATAAATGAGCTCTTGAAATCTATAGAAGTTAAATTCTACGATAATTCGCTAAATAAAAGAATTGGATGAAACGTCGTCATCGAAATGCATAGCATGGGCTAAACATTCTTTGAGGAAAAATTACTCTGCACCTACCTTCCCTCCTAGTTACCCAGCATTTGTTGAACTCTGAGAGGCTCTAAAGGTATTGTTGAAACAATTTTCATGATTTGAATACAGGAAAGCGTTAATGGCACCCTTGAAATTAGGATTTATACCTACTTCAAATTATTTAAATTTGAATACGGTTTTGTGCTCAAATTCCGCTCCGAGTCTACCTACTGGTTGCAGAAGCATTGTTTTCACTTCCGCGAGAAAACAATTTTCGGTCTCCAAAATCAACATTTTCACTCTCATTTTACGTTTTAGACCATTCTGGACATACATTTTAGACAACTTTGGTTCCGTGTGTGTGTCTGCCTGTGTGGGCGCCAGTGAGCCAGTGGTGCCCCCAGCTTACACCTGGGATTCATTATGTGTATGCCGGTGCTTCATGACGAGGCACATAAGTGCGCTGTCAAAAACTCCACGTCTGCTGGACCCGATGGTATTTCTGCCCAACGCTGGAATAAAGCCTCGAAGAATGTCAAGCTGCTTATCCTCAACCTTTTACTTCTTTTGGGAACACCTCCGAAAGCGTTGACTCGTGCCCGGACTATATTCATCTCTAAGAAAGGAGGAAGGAAGTGTGCCTGGAGGCTACCGTCCGGTTTCAGTATCGTCGGTAGCTTTCTGCCACATTCAAAAGATTCTGGCATTTTGCTTCCAAGTGGTTGGTGTCATCGGTGACGTCCAGAGTTTGTTTTGACCAGCAAATGGCACAGCGGAGAACCAAACAGTTCTCCAAACTGTCATTTCGTCGGCCCGTATCAAGAAACGGCAGCTCCATCTTGCCGCTCTGGACGTCGCTAAGGCCTTTGACACTGTAAGCCATTTTGCCCTGACCGATTGTCTTCGTGGTGTTGGGGCACCTACTCATTTAATTGAGTATGTTGCCTGTCTGTACCTCGAAGGCATAATGGTCCTCGAGGCACTAGCCGAGATGTCAGGGGATGTTGTCATTGGGCAGACGTTTCACACTTCCAGTCGAAGAGGATTACATCAGCCTCGTTAGCATGGTGAACAAAGATAGGATCTTTGAAGAGCTTCTCTTACTTCTAATGGCATGAGTCCGTACTCTGCAGAAGTCTAAAAAAATTTGTGTCCCTACAATAGGGGTATTCCAGTGAAAAAAATTTTTTTTTTTTAAGTAACTTTTTTGTGATTAACGGAAATGGGGTATTTTTGCTACAAGATGTTCCATGCAAAATTAAAGAGACAAATTGTGGGCTGTTAGTTCAGCCTCAAGAGGAGAGGATCGAGAGCGCTAAGGGCTTAGCAACCGACTCCGCTGTACCTGTTCCAGCCTTATTGGTTGTTCCTTATTCTGCTCTTGCAACAGCTCCTCCGTTGTTGTACTGGAAAACCTCGAAAGAGTTTGAGAGTTTCGCTGAATGACGCCACACTAGGGCCAAGCGCAAAGGGCTCCATCCCGGCAGGAGGAGTGTGACGACGTAGATTGCCAAAACATTGCAAAATCATATAGTAAATTTGTTCGGTTAGAGTCTGCATTAATGGAATCTGCTTTCATTTGAAAGTAACGAAATGAACTTAACATGAACAACCGGCTCAACAATATTGTTGTGTGTTGTAACTTGTCTTGTTACGATGTTATCGTAAGGAATGTAATCGATGCTCGATTATATTGGACCTCTCAACTTCGATGGAACAAAACATTGAACACTCTAGATTGAGTCAAATTTCAACTTCCTAGAGTGAACAGGAGGGAATTAAGTTCATTCAGCTGGGAAAGAGCCCATTATTTTAATAATCTCTTAATACCCCTGAGAGTCTCCCTATCAAATTTCAACTTCCTAGGATGAATAGGAGAAAATTAGCTCAGTCAGCTGATCAGTAAACATCCCAAAATTTTATTTGTCTAAGGATCCTCTTTCTCGAGGGCATTGGGGCCCACGACTCTCGCCATTTTCACACCCTCGCTCGGCTACCCCTCCTTTCCCTTTTTGAGAAAGAGAGAGATTCAGTATTAATATATATATATATATATATATATATATATATATATATATATATATATATATATATATATAATTTTACATATAATGTTTATTTAGTGCCTTCAAGCACTTTAAATCGTTTTAAGCACAATAAATTATTTGAACTTGAAAACATACTTTGACAAGCTCCATGCCTTTATTATATTGTTATTATATAAATTATATTTTACCAACTATTTTACCTAGGTATATTATTTTATTCTTCACATTTCATTCTACAGGCACAGGGCACACCAGCGTTGAGAGCCAAGGAAGCAGAGCGTGCAAGTCCATCTCCTTTTTTGAAAGACAGCTATGGGCGTCAACACACTTACCTGAGGATCTCTTTGACGGAAAGATGTAATTTGAGATGTGGGTGAATTAAATATATTTTCAGAGACCTGATTAGTAGCAGTAGTGGTTCCATATACAGGGTGATTCCCTCGCAGATGCAAAAAAAAAAAAATTTGGGTGAAACTACATCGAAAATGGAGTAAAATGCCGCCAACTGCATATTTTTATCTCAATCCGTTCTCGAGATTTGATTTTTTAAAGGTTTTTTCAGGAAAACCGTGTTTTTTCCTTTTAAACTCAAATTTCTCCACTTTACTTCATTCAAATTTAACTTTTGACCACATTTTCGGATTCAGCATTAAATTTAATATAAGATTAGTGAACTTGGGTTTTTAAAAAGTACCATCCAAAGGCCCTCACATCAGCTCAAACATTGTCGATTTTGAAAAAAAGAATATTTCTCAAAATCTTTAAAACTTTACTACTCTTCCAAAACGAATCCTGGAAACTGGCAAATCTCATGAAAACTGCTTCGTCTAATACTCTTTCCAACGGTATAATCAAGTTTACTTTTATTTTGTAATTTAGTGGAGAGAATTATGTTTTAATGTTAAAAAATGTGGGGTTTTCAATGAAATTGTTGGTTTTCTCGAAAGATGACCCTCCATGAACCTACGAGTATGGGGTCGGTTTCTATGTATTTTTTCACGCTGTATCGAATGGTAACATTTGTAGATCTCTCCAACTCCGTTATAACCGAGTTTTACACTTAAAATCGCAAATGTTTAGTTTGTTTGTTACGATTAAATGTATGTGTGTTATGGGGTAAAACTAGTTAATTAAAGTGTAAAACTCGATTATAACATAGTTGAGAGATCTGCAAGAGTTTCCATTTGATCCAACGAGAAAAAATACATAGAAACCGACCCCATACTCGTTGGTTCATGGAGGGTCATCTTTCGAGAAAACCAACAATTTCATTGAAAACCCCACATTTTTTAACATTAAAACATAATTTTCTCCACTAAATAACAAAATAAAAGTAAACTTGGTTATACCGTTGGAAAGAGTATTAGACGAAGCAGTTTTCATGAGATTTGCCAGTTTCCAGGATTCGTTTTGGAAGAGTAGTAAAGTTTTAAAGATTTTCAGAAATATTATTTTTTCAAAATCGTCAATGTTTGAGCTGATGTGAGGGTCTTCGGATGGTACTTTTCAAGAACCCAAGTACACTATTCTTATAGGAAATTTAATGCTGATACCGAAAATGAGGTTGAAAGTTGAAATTGAATGAGGCAAAGTGGAGAAATCCGAGTTTAAAATGAAAAAACACGGTATTCCTGAAAAAACCTTTAAAAAATCATATCTCGAGTACGGATTGAGATAAAAATATTCGGTTGGCGGCATTTTACTTCATTTTTGATGTAGTTTCACCCAATTTTTTTTTTGCATCTGCGAGGGAATCACCCTGTATAGGCCCTCAGTATTTCGATGTAGTTATGGTTTCGATGTACCTACTTTGCATACATTTCTTGATTGCACTCCTCTTCTATTTAAGTATTTGATTCAATCTTTGCTATTAGATATGGCCAGTATTCAGCCTGGAAGTAGATAATAAGACTCGACGAGTGAATGTTTTCCAAATCGTCGTTTGAAAAAGAAACCCCCTCAAACTGTTCAGTACACACAGAATCACTGTTCAGAATACAGTTTTAAAAATGTACCACAAGGAGACTTCCAGTCAGTTGTGTTGTGATAAATCGAAAATGCCACCTGCTCCTTCTGCAGCCTCTGCTTCTTCTCCTGCAAACTGTATTCAAGTGTCAAGAAAACAACAGCTTCTTGATACTTATTGTTCAGTCTACACTATGATCTTTATTATTTAAAGAACCTTACATTAGTCCAGAATACGGCGTCTCATACGTTCTTCCTATAAATGAGTAATAGTACTGAACAGTTTGAGGGTTTTTTTTTTTTTTTTTTTTTTTCAAAAGACGATTTGGAAAACTTTTTTTAAATCGTAAGCGGTTCAAGTGTAATGTCATCCCCCTGATGGTGATTGTCGATTATGGACGCTGGGGTCTGATGATAGATACACTTAACAGCAAAAAAACCGGCGCACCCTATATTTTGTTATTTTTTCACCTTAGCTTCAATTGGTTAATTTTTTTTGCATGTGCCAAGTAAAGTCGGTATCTTATGAGAGAACAGCAAGAAACAGAGTGGCAAATAAAAAATACCCGTTCGAAAAAATCAGCTTTATTCACAAAACTTCGATGTTTGGACAAAAGTAACAAAACATTCTTCTGCAGTTCTCGTGTGAAAAAAAATTGAAAAATGAATTTTTTTTGGAAAATAAATTTTTTTAATATCGGGTGGTACCGTCCCTTGCTTGTACCACCGCCTGCATTCTTCTCGGCATGCTGTTGATCAAATTTGAAACCGTTTCTTGTCTGATGAGGTCCCATTCTGCGACCACCGCTGTCCTGAGGTCTTGGAGGTTTACAGGAGGGTTCGGTCGCCTTCGGATGTACCTTCCTTGCTCGCCCCACAGATGTTCTATGGGATTGAGGTCGGGGCTGAGAGCTAGGGTTGGGCGATAGTCGATAGTTACTATCGATATATCGATAGGTCATGCCTATCGATGGTCACTATCGATAGTGTCCACTATCGATGAATCTTTATTACCCTCTAGTTTGAAATAATTCTGGAGAGAAAAAGAATTGTCAGGTGAGTACAACCGACTACATAATGTAGCCAAGAAGTACCTTTGCGTTCCAGGCTCATCTGTACCCTCTGAACGTGTGTTTTCTTCGGCCGGGAAAGTTATATCTGAACAACGCACAAGATTGAGCCAAAGGAAAGCAGAAATGCTAGTTTTTCTTTCGGGAAATATGTGGCTCAAGGAGCACAGTTGAATCTTAAAATTAACTATTTCGTTATTTTTATTTTCTGAAGATTTAATTTGTTAATTGTCATTGTAAACATGTAAATTGTAAATACTTTTTTAAAATTCAAATAAATTAGTTTTTTCTCATCTTACAATCTTATAATTTATATCCTGCAAATTTCAAATAGTAGGTAGGTTATTGAATTCAATTAAATTAGTTGAAATTCTTTACTGAATAGGTCTGGAAAAAAAAGAAGCAGCTATCGAAAACTATCGATAGCATTCGATAGTTTTTAACCGATAGTATCGGCCTATCGATAGTGCTAACTATCGACTATCGCCCAACCCTACTGAGAGCTGGTCATTGTAGGGTGCGCATGCCAACCTCTTCGAGGTAGTCAGTAACCACGTTTGCTACGTGTGACTGCGCGTTATCGTCCATAAAAATAAAATTATCGCCGGTGTAAGGGGCGAATGGCACTACATAATCTTCCAGGATGTCAGAAATGTACCTCAGTGTGGTTAGACTCCCTCGGGGGTACACATGGAGTTCCGTATTCGCCTCTGAAGTGATTCTACCCCAAACCATTTCAGAACCTCCCGCGTAAGGCACCCTTTCAGAAATATTGCACTGAGCGAAACGCTGCCCTCGTCTCCTCCACCCTCTAACACGACGATCTGAAGCGAATAGTGAGAACCTGGACTCATCGGAAAACATTAAGAGTGCTGAAAGGGTGCCTTACGGGAGTGGGTCTGAAATGGTTTGAGGTGGAATCACTTCAGAGGCGAAAACGGAACTCCATGTGTATTCCCGAGGGAGTCTAACCACACTGAGGTACATTTCTGACATCCTGGAAGATTATGTAGTGCCATTCGCCCCTTACACCGGCGATAATTTTATTTTTATGGACGATAACGCGCGGTCACACGTAGCAAACGTGGTTACTGACTACCTCGAAGAGGTTGGCATGCGCATCCTACAATGGCCAGCTCGCAGCCCCGACCTCAATCCCATAGAACATCTATGAGACGAGCTAGCGAGGTGCATCCGAAAGCGACCGAACCCTCCTGTGAACCTCCAAGACCTCAGGGCAGCGGTCCTCGCAGAATGGGACCTCATCACACAAGAAAGGATTTCAAATTTGATCAACAGCATGCCGAGAAGAATACAGGCGGTGGTACAAGCAAGGGAAGGTACCACCCGATGTTAAAAAAATTTATTTTCCAAAAAAAATTCATTTTTTAATTTTTTTTCACACGATAACTACAGAAGAATGTTTTTTTACTTTTGTCCAAACATCGAAGTTTTGCGAATAAAGCTGATTTTTTCAAACGGGTATTTTTTATTTGCCACTCTGTTTCTTGCTGTTCTCTCATAAGATACCGACTTTACTCGGCACATGCAAAAAAAAATTAACCAATTGAAGCTAAGGTGAAAAAATAACAAAATATAGGGTGCGCCGGTTTTTTTGCTGTTTAGTTTAGTTTAATTCTGATTCCAAAGTGTGGTGAACATCTCAAAAATTGAAGATAAAAATAGTAAGAAAGTGTTGGTAATGTCTGAAAGAAATCTGCGGTTTTCTGTATTTCGCAAAAAGTGGAATAACTCAGAAACGAAGCCCCAAAAAGAAAATTTCATGGAGGCCTTTTCTGTTCCAAATTCAACCTAGAATTTCTATATCCTACTTGTACAGTTTCTACTATTTATAGCGTATTTTAAAGCCAATGGACGTTAGTCTATGAGTTTTTTTGAAAAATGAATCTTGAGTTTTTTGAGCTCCTTTAAGTCGCAGCAATCCAAGAGAGGAGGTTGTGGGGTTTGTTGCCTACCTCTTAAGCAGCAGAAAGTTTCAATGGCCCATATTCGCGTGATGTCACGCCTGGAGTAGGTTCGCGTTTCAGCCAAAGTTAGTGATGTGACGAGTCGGGTACTTTCCTGACTCGAGTGACTCGACTCGCAAACTGCCGCGAACTCGAGTTACGAGTCGAGTCAGACTCAACTCGAAACTCGAGCCCTACTGCGGGTCCGCGGCGACTCGGAGTCGACCAATAGGGTTTTAGTTTTACGAGTCAACTCAACTCGCTTTCAGCCAATAGCGTTGAATCTTTGCGAGTCGACTCGTGAAACTGCAACGCTATTGGTCGACTCGAGTCGGGAGTAGGGAGTAGTACTCGAGTACTCTTCTCCAGTCCATTGGTCCATTACTCGTAAATAGGATAAATTCGCTAAAAACTGTTCCAGCTGTACTGATTTCTATTGTGTTCGGCAATTTAATCTCTATAAGAGTTCGTGTTTACTTCGTCTTAGTCGCTTTGTTTCGGATATCAAAACAATAAAAGAGTCTTTCGTACTCGAGTTACGACCGATTTGACTCGAGTCTGCTCTTGACTCGAGTCAACTCGACTCATCACATCACTAGCCAAAGTCGGCCATGACTGCCCTACGTCAATGAATGGCTACTCAACCAACCTATTTCTCACAAGAGGTTTGCCGCCTCACGTCAACATAATTCGTGGTTATAAGGCCATTTTTCAACAGTTTTGTTTTGAAAAAGTATAATATTGTAGCAATACAAAGTTTCAATTCGACTAAATGTTATAATAATCATGTCTGCCAGCGCAATAATTGATTGTAGATTGCTGTCAACGATACCTACTAACTATTGTAGTTAATCAGTGTCAGAAAACTAAAGAACTTCATTCGTTTAGGCTGTGAGAATAACTATTAACCTGAAAAATAGTAAAGAAAAGATGATTGAAAATTCCTCAGGTGTCTGTACTGCTGTGTAGGTACCTAGCCATTGCTCAGGTAGCTTCATCAGCGTTTTATTATAAGTTCGTAGTACTATGCTTAACTGAGGAAGCTTTACTTGTTATATTGAATGGGTGTCCCTAAACGGTTGACCAGCTTTGACCAGCGTTGACCGCCGTTGACCACGGTGTTCCCCTACTCCGATTAACATCAAATTTTACCTAAAGTCAGGAAAGGGCAGAAAGAACAATCTGACGAAGTTTCAACCCCCCACCCACACACCCCTACGAGATATAGGGGTGAAACTGCTTTGACCAGCTTTGACCGCCCCAGCTTTGAAAGGAGAGATTTGATAGTTTGTCAAAGTAAACAAGGAAGGTTGTTGCTACACCAAGAAACGAAACTACATAGGTAGGTGCGTACGTCCTACCAGATTTGCTGTTGGTTTAAAGTGCCTTAACAAAGTAGGTGGGTCGTTGCTTTGCCGACGAATACAACCGCTGATTTGCAAGTTTGTCAAATATCGAATCAGGGAATATACAACATGAATTAAAAACCAGCTGCAAGGAAAAAACCTTGAAATGCATTCTTCTGAAGGTAAGATTTCATAAAGAAGGCATTGGCAGTGCTGGAACTTTTAAATCTTACGTAAACAACTACCACATTGTACCTATGAATATCCTACAGGTGAATACTGCATGCCAGAGGAGGGAGTAGAGCTTACGAGAAAACAGAAGTTATTGACGACTGACGAAATGCTGAGATTGGCTGAACTATTCGTGAAACAAGGGGTCACCAAAATTCGACTCACTGGAGGAGAGCCCACGGTCCATAAAGATATCATTCCAATCGTAGGTAAGGTTCCAACCCAATAACTTGTTTTTAACTTTGTTTATACCTTCTTATGTCTTTACTTATTTAGCAAATAGAATCGAAAAGTGTTATTTTACGTTACCGAAAACTGTTGCTTTTGATTTTCGGATGATTATTGCTTACAACCTTATCGTTGCTACCGAACTGTATCTTAGGCATTTATGATTGTACAAAAATCGTTCGACAGTCGTTACATGCTCTCGATTTACCTAACCTTATGTTAACCACGCGCAGTGCGTGACCGGCAATCTGAGGTATGAGTGTGAGTGTCTGAATAATTGCTTACATACAAGGGCCTATTTCATAAAACAAGTTACAAGTGTACAATTTAACAAGTACAGGTACTTGTAATGCACGGTAAACTAGAACAAGTGTTTCACCAAAACAAAGAGTACAAGTGTAGAAAAGTTACACTAGTAGAGGCTAAGTTTGCAAGTGTAGCAGAAAAGAAAAATGGCGTGTGGGGACGAACGAAATGAACAACGTCAAGTGGGATGCCGAAATTGAAGTTTCGTACTGTGTTAAGTACACGATAGGATGTTTATCGTACATGACAAGGTGTAATGATTGGAAGACAGACAAATTATAAACTCAAAAGTGGAGAAAGTGTGTATTTGATTTCAACTTATTCTGATGGCTGGCATAAACGGGTTTTTCCTCTTCATTCAGCGGGAATGATTAATCAATTCATCAAGTCTTAATGCTGCTGAGTTAGGAATGACATGTAACTTCAAATTATCTTCACTTTGATCTTCAATGATAGGGAGATCCTCAATACCCGATCAGGGAAAATTACACAGGGTCACGCAGCATTTGAATCATTCAAGGATCTTGGAAGACATCCTGAATCTCTCGTTAAACTCGAAAATACCCATGAAAAAAGCGTTTATTCGTGGCCGAAAAAATCGTTGGCGTCTTCTACGCGGAATGCTTCTTTATTATCTGTATTCTTCAGCAGAAGATGATTCCCACATATTAAACACCAAAAATGGTCAACTCACAATGCTGGAAAATAACAAGGTTTCAAATGAATGGACGTAGGTTAAAAATCGGCCATTTTTTACTACTGTAAAACAATGACTTGTACAAAATGATGGGGAAACACTGGTAACTTGTCCGAATTTGCCTGTACAACTTGTACATAAAATCGGCTTGTAACTTGTCACTTGCTGCTGTATGAAATAGGCCCCTGGACAAGTACGAATCCTGAGTACTTGTACTAAGATAAATAAGTACAAATACATGTGTACTTGTACTTAGAACTTCAATCACAAGTTCATATACTTACTACTTTTATTTAAAGTACAAATAGATAAGGTACTTGTAATTGTACTTGCGATTTTTCGAATATTGGACCTGTACTTTTACGTGTGCCTAAGTACCTACATGTTTCCCAACTCTGCCATTTGACCTTTTGGTAAAACTCAGTAATTTATAATGAGAACCTCATAGGTATAAAATTTATTACATTGTATCCATCGATAAATTCAAAAATAAAGTGTATTGTTCTGTTTGATCTGTTGAAAATAACATAGAATCCCTGAAGACCATTCCTGGTTTGGATGTGTTGGCCATCACGACAAACGGTCTCGTTCTTACCAGAATGCTGGTGCCGCTTCAGCGAGCTGGGCTGGACATAATTAACGTGAGCCTTGACACGCTTCGTCCTCTCAAGTATGAGAAAATAACGCGGAGGAAAGGCTGGAATAAAGTTATCGCTGGGATTGACCTCGCCATTCAACTGGGTTATCAACCTTTGAAAGTATGACACCTTACTATTTTCCAGTTTTAGCGAATTTTTGAAGAAAATTAAGCTATTGCTCTCGCCTCAAAATTTGTAGAATGTGAATTTTTGAAAAAATGTTTATGCAGAAATCCGTTTCAGGCTATTCTGAATCATATTCTGAAGTTTAACGCATTTTTTTATGTATGTATGTATGTATATATATAATTGTCAGTTTCTGGGTGAATAGAACAACGACGATAGACCGTGGTTTCTCCTTAAAGAAAACATTTATTGATTAGAATCACATGCTAACTAGGTATCTGCTTCATGAATATTCCAAAAGAATTCTTCTTACCTTAAAGAAAATCGGTTTTTATAGTCGTTTCTTCTATAAGTTCAACGCGGAAATCACAAATACGAACGAATTGAAAGAATTAAAGTTTACATACTTGTTAACAACCGTTGTCAACACAACGTTGTTACGAAACGAAATAACAAACAAACAATCAAAAGTGGAGTAGGTCCTTCACTTTTACATCTCCCCCCCTCGGAACGGCAACAGTTTGCTACTATGCACAAAATTAGCTTGAGATCTACGTCGATTGCAATTGACTTCATAAATAGTAGATGATACTCTGCTTAATACTGCAAACGGTCCTCTTCTTATAGGGTCTAATTTGTTTCTGTTGAGGCGATTCCCCGTTTCCACGTAAACCAAGTCTCCAACTTTAAATTCGTGATCTCGTCTGTTCGTATCCATTCTTGCTTTATTGATCCTGTGATTTTTCCGAGAGTTTTCGAATGCTATCAGTCTGTCTTGCGTCAAATCTTGTGGTTGACAGAGAGTTTGGGGTATTATTGAAGAATCATTTCCTGTGAGCAAGTATAGTGGGGAGAATTTCGTCACGCTATGGATTGTTCGATTGTATTCATCGGTACATTCTTTAGCAAGACTGGACCATGGACGGCGTGGTTGTTCATCTCTTTTACAACGAATTCGGTTCACCAGAGTTTGATTGAGCCGCTCATTCAAACCATTGGAAAAAGGGCAATCCACTGCTGTGAAAACCAGAGTTACCCCATAACTATGTAGGAATGTCTTAAATTCTTTGGAATTGATACCTGCATATTGATCAGCAAGGATAATTTTGACCTTATTCTTTTCCAAAATAGGTCGTAAGAAATGAATGAGATCCTTAGCTTGTTGACCCCTGGAAGGATAAGTGTATGCGAATCTCGTGAAATGATCAGCTAGAAGATGAAGATAACGTTTAGAAGAATGGTATCCTCCAAAGCCGCCTATAGTATCGAGTGACATGATCTCATATGGTTCTTTGGCTGGACCTAATTGCGATAACCGTCCAATATCTCGACTTCTTCTGGATTTATTCCTGTTACATGTACTACATTGGTTACAAAATTCCGTTATCATTGCATCCATCCGCTTGAAATAATAAAATTCTCGTATTCTGTCTTTTATATGACTACTTCCAATGTGGCCGTAGTATGAATGGATTTTTTTAATCAGGTCCGAGCCAAATTTCTTGGATACGTAAATACGTTCTCTATTTCTCACCTTTTTGTACAGAAGATCACCTTTTTTGTATGTATTGTTGTCTAGGGTAAGTTCATTCTGATTATTCTGTTGGTCTTGCTGAAGATCTTGGATTGAGACCAAGTTAACTACTTGTAATACGTCATCTGTATCTGTATTCTCAAAAGTTTCTAAAACAGGATTTCTCGAAAGTGCATCTGCTTCTTGATTTGTTTTTCCCGGAGAATATCTGATAGTAAAATCATACTGAGACAGATAATAAACTAAATCGCCCAGCTCTTCATCAGTTCTCGCTTTAATTTTCAAATTTTCCAATGGTCTATGATCAGAAAATACCTGAAACTTGTGACCTATTAACCAATGTTGCCAATATCTCAATGCTTCTCTTATTGCCAGACACTCCAGATAAACCGCTTTTTTCTTTGCTTGGGACGGGGTGAATTTCTTTGAGAAATAGGCTACTGGATGTAACTCACCATCATCTTGAATTTGTTTTAAAACAGCCCCCATTCCCAGAGCACTTGCGTCAGTGAAAACAAATGTTCTCTTTTGTGGGTCGAAAATTGATAGAATTGGACTCTGGCATAGGTATTCCTTTATTTTATTGAATGTAGTATCACATTCAACAGTCCATTTGAACTCTATATTATTACGTAGAAGATTGTGTATAGGTTCAAGCAACCTGGTATAGTCTGGAATGTATTTATGATAAAAATTAACTTTTCCTAAGAACTGACGAATGTTTTTCTTGTTATTTGGCCTAGGGAAGTCTTTTATAGATTTAAGGTTGTCATGATGTGGCCGGACTGAATTATAAGAGAGAGTATGACCCAAGTAGTTTACTGATAATTGAGCAAAGTTACACTTCGATAACTTCAAGCGAAATCCTTCTAACTTTATGGCATGGAGTAATTTCTTAATGTGCTCTAAATGTTGATCAAAATCAGATGAAAATATCAAGATATCGTCGATGTAGTTTATACAAAAATCTTGAAGTCCGTTCCGCCGGATTGTCATAGCTAGTATTCTTTGAAAAATTGCAGGTGAAATTTTTAAACCAAAAGGTAATCTCTTCCATTGATAATGCCCGGACTGTGTAACGAAGGCAGTTTTATGACGATCTTTTTCTCTTACTGGTATAGACCAGAAGGCAGAATTAATGTCTAGAACCGAATACCACTTACAATTTCGTGTTTTCACTATAATGTCTTCAATTCGAGGGAAGGGCTGTGATTCCGGTACCAAAATCTTGTTTAGCTCACGAAAATCAATACACAGTCTAGAACGTCTATTTTCCTCTTTCTTATATGCTAAAGTTACTGGAGCGGCAAAAGGAGATTCAGATTCCTCTATCAATCCTACTTCAAGTAACTTAGTAATTTGGTTCTCGATTTCTCGATCATCCAAAATTGAGCATCTATATGGTTTTTTTGAAATATATTTGCTGTCTGTAAGTTTAATATGGGCCTCTGAGTTAGCTTGTCCGACATCATATTTGTGTTTGGCAAATATTGAGAAATTCTCCTTCAGTAGACTTGAAATGCGTCTGATTTGCTTAGAGTCTAAATGTTGCAGTTTTCCCAAATACGCCGAATCGTCTTCTTCTACATAATTTACCTTCACTACTTTATCATTTTCTACATATTCTATATGATTATCACATACACGCTGGAGAATATTTAGGTGCTCATCTTGAATTAAACGAAATTTTTGAATAGCATCCAATCCTAGTAATACATCATATGAAAAGTTATCATTCTTAATCACATGAAGGTCTACTTCGTGTTCTATTTTATGTATTCTTATAGGTAATTTGATCTTGTTACAGCTTGTTTGCACACCACTAATTGTTTTAAATGTTTGTTCATTCTTCAACATTTTATCTTTAATATCTTCTATTATCTTAGAGTTTATTAGCGTTACGTTAGAGCCACTGTCATAAATTTGTTCCTCTTGAATATTAACAGCGATTTCTTCCATTTCCGCTATGTTCACTCTTTTCTCATTCATACTGAGTTCTTTATTTCTACAAAGTTCAACTGGATGAAAGCGCCCAGGGTAACCATGTGCCTTACAAATGCTACAAGATCGTTTTTCTATGAATTTATTATTCTTACTTCCAACTACTGGACTATTAGTCTTTTCAGTACTACTAGCAGATCTTACGTCACCTCTCTTAGGTTTAGAATATGTTTGCGTATACCTACGAAGCTGGTTCATAAGTTGTTCTGTTGTATCAATTTCTTCCTTATCTAGACGGTCCTGGATGTGAAAAGGGAGACCGACAACTATATGATTTATACGTGATCTATCTGACATTGAAGGTTCTGTTTCTAGTAATAGTCGTTCTTTTCTTAACGCATAATCCAACAATGAACCACTCATGAATTTAAAGGTATAAGCAAAATATACTGAACGCCAGCTTTTATCACTATAAGTTTGTAAAAAGGAATCACGCCACTCTTCCCAATTTCCTTCCAGTGTAAGTTTGTATAATGTCGAAGTATACCATTCAGTTGCGTTTTGCTCCAAAAAGAGGCGCAATACTTGTATTTTATTCTCATCGGTGATGATTTCATGTCTCTCACATTCGTTTTCAAAATGATTTATCCACTCATTAGCATTTTCATTACCTCGAAAAGGATTTAATACAAAATTTTTCTTTATTTGAGACATATTGATTTTCTTATTTTCTTTTGCATCCAATCTTGCAGTTAACTTATCTATTAGTTTCATAAGTTCTTTTTGGCTATCTGCTGTTTTAACAGTTGTAACTTCGTTCTGGTTTTGCGATAGATTGTCATTTAATTCATGTAAATACTCATCTTTAAAAACAAAGTTTTTGTCTTCATCGAAATATAAAGGTACTGTAGCAGCAGGCAGTGTAACCGTGATATTACGATACTGACCAAGTTTCACTAAAGATTTGCTAGCATTCCTCACAACAGCAATATTAAATAGTTCGTTATGATGTCGAGCATTCTGATATTTTATAGGAAACCCGTACGTAATTTGTTCCGTTATTAATTGGATGGAAGTTACTTTTATTACCTCTTCAGAGCTTTCCAAACCTCGTTCCAAATGGATTCGTACCTGAGCCGACTGCATCTTCAAGTCTTTTCAGGGTGACGAAAAAACCGATTTATAATTGTCAGTTTCTGGGTGAATAGAACAACGACGATAGACCGTGGTTTCTCCTTAAAGAAAACATTTATTGATTAGAATCACATGCTAACTAGGTATCTGCTTCATGAATATTCCAAAAGAATTCTTCTTACCTTAAAGAAAATCGGTTTTTATAGTCGTTTCTTCTATAAGTTCAACGCGGAAATCACAAATACGAACGAATTGAAAGAATTAAAGTTTACATACTTGTTAACAACCGTTGTCAACACAACGTTGTTACGAAACGAAATAACAAACAAACAATCAAAAGTGGAGTAGGTCCTTCACTTTTACATATATATATGTATGTATGTATGTGTCATTCCAGACGATAGCTGTCCGTAGAATTGTGCTAGAAACTTCAAATAAATTTTAAAATGTTAAGGACACAAAACGAAAGTTCACGTTCGTTGGCCAGCATGATCGGATTACATCTTCGGGTTGAAATTTTCAACAATGTAGTCAAAAATTTCAAAATGGTCTGTTTTTTGCGATTTGTTGTGCGAAATAATTTTTTCAGCATACTAACATGTGGTATATTGGGAATCAGCGTAAAATTTCCTATAAGAATATGTATCAAGTTTTCAAAAATTTCAAAGTTGAAAAGTCAGTCAAAAATCGAAATAATGCCGTTCGCTAGTTGTAAAAATCGGTAATATTTGCATGAAACATTGTCCAAATTCAGATTGAACTACTCTTATGGAAGTATCCCTGTATAACCAATAACGATTCGAATGCAACTTTATATCACTCGTAAAATCAAGCCTCATCATCGATTAGCTGTAGAAATACGTTTCTTTCATATGACGTCGGTATGTTATTTTGTTTTATGTCAAGATTTGATGATGTTATGATAGGATGCTGTTAAGATTTCAATTGCCTTCAATACTGACCACATGGGACATCGAAACCTATGAATATTTACCTACATTTGTCTTTAAATCTACAAGATTAGTTTAATAATAATAAAGTATGAGTACCTCCTAATTATTTTTAATAATTTGATTCCATGTTTGTCTATCAAAATCATAAACTAAAATTTCTCTACACGATCAATAGCTGCTGAAATGTCGAAGATTTCTTCAAAAATTCGCTCATGGGGTCATGCTGCATGACTGGACTTTTAGCGAATTTTCTTAGAAAATAAAGCTATTGCAATGGCTCCAAAATTTTTCAAAAATTTTCTTCATAGAAATCTGTTTTGAGGCATTCAGAAATGATTCCTGGATTTTTACGCTTTTTTATATTTTGTATATAGGTATACATATATATATATATATATATATATATATATATATATATATATATATATATATATATATATATATATATATATATATATATATATATATATATATATATATATATATATATATGTATGTGTCATTCCAGACGAATAATCTCGATAGAATTGAGATAAAAACTTCGTTCTTTCGCCAAAAAATCAAGCATTTCAAAAGAAAGGATGAGTTCGTTGGACAATTTTTGAGCACATTAAATTGGTCAAATTTCGAAAAATGTACCCAAAAAATCACTAAAAATGGCTAAAAACGGCCAAAAATCGTTGAATTTCTATTTTTTTGCAGAATTTTAGTCAAAACTAAATTTTCAACGATTAACTAGGACATTACAAATTTTTGCTCAAAATAATGATGAAAACCGTACTTAAATGTCAATAAAATTTGCTAAAATATCTATAAAAACTGCAAAAAATTTAAAAATCAAAAATCCCTTTTGAATCAGTGGAATTTTATTCAGAATAAGTTTTTTGCCATAAAATTGGTTTTTAACCATTTCTGTCAACTAAAATGGCTCCAATTTCAATGCAATTTAACATACTATAGTACAATAGATAGTTTATGAAAATTCGCTCATACGATCATGCTGCATGACTGGAACTTTTTATGTAAAGTCTTGTTATAATTTGAACTGTCCAAATAAAGAAACGTTACGAGGCCCACAGTCCTCTCATCACATTCTAGGTGGTGTGCTCGAATTCCAAAACTTCCAAGGAGTGACGAGCAACATCTGCTGCTGCCTGGACAGTGTTGGATTTGTAAAACCCCACCTAGAATCACAACTGCTTTATTTTCCGCCGCAGTTACAATATAATTTTAATTTTTTTCTGATTTCAGATGAATGTTGTTGCAATGAAAGGTTTCAACGACGATGAAATCCTGGATTTTGTAGAATTTACAAAAGACAGGAACGTGGATGTTCGTTTCATAGAATACATGCCTTTTACGGGAAATAAATGGGACACTGATAAAATGCTGAGTTACAGGGAAATGATGACCGAGATCAAAAACCGTTATCCTGACGTTACACCCTTGCAAAATCACCCTAACGATACGTCGAAAGTAAGTGATTTTTTTGTGTAACTACAAGAATGTTTTGTGTTATTTAAAATAATTGGCCAAATAGAGAGCTTTTAAGAAGCCATAGTAAAAATTGTTGAAAACGGAAGTGGCTGATAAAGATTTTTCAGATTTTCAGATTAGAATGTATTTTTATTTCAGAAAATAATAACAATGACAGTACAGTGCTTGACAAAATGTATGTGAACAAAAGAAAGTACAACTATAATTGTCAAATCTTTCTGAAATCCCAAATAGGCAGGTGCCTCTGTGTGGGTATTTTCAATGGGGTAGAACTTCTCACAGAGCAGTTGAATACATTATATTCTTTAGCACTACTAGGTACATGTACATATATAGGTATACAAAACAGCTTGAGGCAGGCACTACAGTACTCTAAAAACACTCAACATCACAACCATAAGTGCATTACGTTCCATGTTTTTAGTTTTTTAATTTGTCCAATCTTGGATGAGTGATTGCTCATCACGTCATCAGGTAGTGTATTTAAAAATCGTGGACCAAGAGATGAAATGTGGTTTTGGCCAACTTGGGTACGTCTGTAGGGTATTTCAAATTTCATGGTGTGGCGAGGATTTGTCCGGGTGGCTACTTTCGTCAGCAGTTCGGGTCTCTTTAAGTAAAATTTTATTGTTTGTAGTCGAAAAATTTGGGAAATGGATGGAATCAAGTCTCTTTTATATTGAAGTTTGGATATTTTCAGTAGCAGTTTTTGGGCTATTTGAAGTGAGCGCAAGTGACAATTCAGAGCTGAACCCGGGCGATTGTTGCGTACGTTAGATGGGAGTGTGCGAGCGCCATGTACACCACTCGTAAGGTTTTTATGGTGAAAATATTTTTAAGTCGATAATAAATGAAAGAAGTATTTCTTAATTTTTTCGCAAGGTTTGAAATTGTGACCATTTAAGGCGGTCATCCATCAAAACTCCCAAATATTTCGTAGTTGTGGTTCTTGTCATGGGGGGACAATTGCAATATAGGTCATTTAGGTGACTACAGTGGTCAAGATGGTATTGAAGAGTAAATTCTTCATTTGGTAATCCTCTTTTATTAGGAGAGAAACACATGAACAAAGTCTTTTGAAGGTTTAATAAAAGTAAATTTTGGTTCAAATGTTCTTAATTTGTACATTTTTTAGCCTTGGTTTTACTGCTCGTCCATGAGTCCGAAGAAACAACTATACAAGTGTCATCAGCATATGAATAAACATTCCCGTCCACATCCAATGAGCACAAACTATTTATGTAGATTAGGAAAAGAATTGGTCCCAATAGGAAAAATGTGTGATATCTACAATATTCCTCTCTCCATTACCTGAAAACTTGGTGGGTGGGAGATCAATGGCGAATCGTATTACAGTAGTTTCAAAAAAGGTCAATAGGCAGCACTTCCAGCGGTGTAGAACTCAACCAAGTTCACAGAGACAAAAGAGAAAACATTTTTTGGTCATGTTATGTTGTCACCCTGAGATCCTCCTCATTCTCCGCCACCATTAGCCATCGTTTTCTTGGTTGCAGAACTCGTGAGGTTTACCATCCAACACGTTACGACTTTTGGTTAGTTTCCTTTTTTAGATTATTTCATGATTATTAAACAAGTCAAGAAGAAGATAAAAATCGACAAGATATAGAACGAACATCAACACCACCTTGGAAATTTTGGCAATGACTCGGAATTATTATTGAAATTTGGCAGTGGAGTGTAGGCATTGATTTTGATCTATGTTAACTATGCAGTGCTCATTTATTATACGTAAATTATGTAGACCTATATAAGTAATTATTTGATACATCATACGTAAAAGTCTAACATTGTTTGTTGATACAGAAATAGGCAAGATATGTGCTATTTTTTAATATGTATTTAAGGAACTCCTTGTAATAACTACGGGTTATACAATAAAACTGAATTGAATTGAATTGTATCGAGAAGTTTTGCCTTGAAAGATCACTCGTACGATGCCATCCGGATGGTCGGTTGATTTCCAAATTAATTACCTTTACTAAACAGTTTTCAAATGTTATTATAATTAGCTGAAAACCGCAGCAAATTGATTTTTACAGCAGAATTTTATTTGGAAAAACTCGTCAATAATGCTAACTATGTAATGTTTGTTTGTGCACAGTAATGTGTTTAAAATGTCACTAAGAACATAAAAAACTGGCAAAACAGTTGTTTTCAACTGACAAAAGTTACTGAATGACTCCTGGTTCATTAACTTAGAAAATCGCTCTTGAACACGAATTACTTTTAAATTAATTTCAGCCAAATTACTAGGATTTCACTGACAACAAATTGGTAGATTAGCACATTACTGAGTGTTCAATTCGATTCTGCGGTCAACTGCGGTTCCTAATTCACCTCTGTTTTCAATTGTGAAAGTCAATTGTGGATTTAAGACTTTGAGTAATTGCTTTTTATTATCCCATAAAATTATTGTTTTTCAGGCTTTCAAAATACCAGGGTACAAAGGGCAGATTGGTTTCATTACTTCAATGACTCAACATTTCTGCGGATCCTGCAACAGGCTCCGTTTAATGGCTGATGGTAGTTTGAAAGTGTGTTTGTTTGGAAATGCCGAGATATCTCTAAGGTACGTGCAGTAGTTACTAAATTAATACTCCGAAGCAAGTACCAATAATTGTGTTCGTTGAGGCCATTTCTTTTTAAGGTCTTAGCATGGAACATGCTTTAGTCTTGGACTAACTAGCAAAAAACATTACGCGGATGTGTCCCGAAATTTTTTCTTTTAGCATGGAACCCCACTAACGGTAACCGCCCGAAAACGTTACACGGAAGTGTCACAAAACTTGGACTAACTAGCGAAAAACGTTACACGGATGTGTCACGAAATTGTTTCTTTTGATTTTCACTTAAAACCAAGCCGTTGTTGGGGAAATTAAGCTTCTTTAGTTTTCACTGGACGAAAATCGCTCTCCATTCGTTGGAAAGCTCTCGATTTATCACGCATTTCTTTCGTACTTGTTCTTCTATTTATGTCGTAGTTTTATATTTATTTATGTTATAAATGGATATAGTAAACAATGCCGCTTGTTTTGTTGTCACTTGTTTGAGAAGTTAATCTTGGTTACTGTAATTGCATACGAGCACCATAACAGAAAATTACCTGCCTAGGTAATTCCTTCTAATTTCGATTCTATTTGTCGTATGAAGCTCCTGAAAAATTTGGTTTTTGTTACTTGGTCACTTCTGCCAGGCATGTTCCATGTTTCTTGACTTTTAGCCACGGGCTCTGAGTAATAACACCCGGGGGGTCTGGGGGCCCTCCCCCCACAGGGTCAAGGGGGCAGCGCCCCTTGCGAGTTCGGGATATTCTTGCTGCTAGATTTCCAAGAAAGGGATACAGGTTGGTGTTGTAGGTCTAAATGAAATGATTTAAAAACAGATAGTGTAGCAATAGATAAAGATGAGAAAAATTCTTAAATGTATACACAGTGAGAATATCTTGAAAAACTAGCTTCAGAATTTTTTAGACCTCCCGCATTGCCTCGTATTTTACAAAAGTCTCAAGAATATGAAACAGGTTTTCGGTTTCTCTACATTCATTCACAAGTTTTGGGGTACAGATGTCGTATGCGGTCGACCGACCCTCCGGTGTTGCCCTATGTGGTCTACCATAGGATTCCGATGTACCTACATTAACAAAGCTTGATCCTTCGTTTCTCTAGTGGGTTTACCGTGTGACTGTAAACACATTTGACCTTCGGTACGTCACTTTTAAACGTTTATATACAAATTTAAATGGTTTTTGGTATGTGCTGCTGCCATACCAAGACGGTTGTTAGTTGTTCAGAAATCAGATCAATAACACTTTACTCCTGATAATAATAAAAAAAAAAAAAAAAAAAAAAACGAAGTTGAAGCTGGTGAGCTTAGTGGTGAGCATACATTGACTCAACACCAAAGGGTTTCACTACAAAACCGTGAACCACCCTGAAAATTTCATTGATCCTCAGTCCAGTCCCCACACTCAATGCTTTAGAAAGCTCTTTAATTCTTAATTCTTCTCGCTTAAAGGTTTTGACTGTTATAGTACACCAAATGAGAAGAAAAATACAATTTGCAGTAAGAAAATATAGAAATAGAAAGACATTAAGAGTCTCCAAAAGAGTGGAGAACCAGCTTTTCAACATGGCGGGGGGGGGGGGGGGGGGGGCAGGATGGCCTACACAGGAGAGATAAACTTATTTCTACGTTTTCATTTCCGTTTTTATTTCAAAATCCGTGCTTTTGCAGGTTTTTCAAATATTTTCTTTAACCTTTTAGATGCTACACCCGAATATATTCGGGGCGGAAGTGTCTTAAGCTAGGTGTACACCTGAGACAAAACAGTCTCGAGAGTAGTCATGAGATTCGAATCGCAAATGGACGTGGCCCGGAGAGCAGTATCGGAGAGTACGAACATGTCACCGAGAGTGCACAGGTCACAAGTGGACATGCGGTTTCCAGGTCTCGAGACTTGGTCTCCAGTCTTCTGACAGCGCCAAAAGATTTTTCAAGGTCTCTTTGACTTGACTTGTGTTTATACTGATATATTTGCGTCTTGTTTGCCTTGTCTTGTCTGGCTAGATATTTTTGTATCTTGTCTATCTATCTGGTGTTTCACCAAATCCAGAAGCAGTTCAAATTGTACTGCCAACATCCGAATGAAATTCCGGAACTGTTGGGCATCTTCCAGTCGCAACTCGTTTACAAGTGTGGAACATACCCCCATTTCACCCTATCGATCCACCCATTTCCTCACCCAAAACTTCCTTTTTTTATTTTCCGCTTTTTAGCAATTTTTTACGCTATTATAAAAGTAAGGGCTTGATGCGAATCCATTCATGAAAATTTCACAACTGTTTTTACACAAAAACTATCTCTATCTGCACGACTGCAGTCACCGCACGGACTCTCAAGTGGAAGTGAAGCATTCCATGTCTCGAGACTCCTTGGGCTATCGAGTCTCACAAATCAGTCTCGAGAGCGAATGCAGTCTCAAGTGGACAACTCCCTGAGAGTGGTATCGAGACTTTCTCTCGAGATTTTGTCTCAGTTGTACACTTAGCTTTACATGGGCTGCTTGAGATTTCTTTGTTGTGCTATGCACGAATATATTCGTGCTCGCTCCCTCGACATACCAGTTGCGTTTATAAGTCTTTATTTCCCCAGTACCCTACAGGGAGCACCACTGCTTGGATCCAACGATGTTTACAGACGATTGTTGCCATCTCATCTGCTTGATAACGGTTTGGTTTGTTTTGATTTCCCTGGCATTCACAAAAAAGTGAACTCACGATGTTGCGCTGTGTTTTCGCTGAACAGGAACTTTTGAATATTCTCGAAAATAGTGACGACGAATATGAATTATTTTGTGATTTGTTTTCTAATGGTTCAACTGCGAATGGTTCCCCTTCTATGTTCCCTATTTGCCGACGTCTCAATAATTCCAGCCCAGCAGCGATTCTGGTGACGAAGAGGAACCAAAACCCGAACAAGTAAGGGACTATACATGGAATAATTCCGAACCAAATATTGTTTTTCACAATTTCATGGACAATAGAAGTGGGGTTCTGGCCAGCAACATCAATCATACAGATTGACCAAATTGCATGTTGCTTGTAAAAAAAGTATTTAGCACAGAGAACCTGAATGAGCGTACAAGAATGTAGATAGCTGGCATCAGCTGGCTCAGCCAGGTGCAGCAGCTAAAAGGTTGAAAATTACCGCACACTGAGTGTGAATATGTCTGCTGCACAAGTAAACAGTCTTGTATGAAGACCACACTATAATACACCAGAGGGCCGGGAGACTGCATACGACAACACTTGTCTATCCGTGGTAGTCCCCAGTTTTGAGGTAGACTACATATGACAATAGTAACAGGAGAACTCGACTGATATAATTAGTGATACTGGGTAATGGTGAAGTGTAGTGGGACTGAAGTTATAGCAAGTAGATTGTATGCTACTATTTATTACAATGAAAGAGAAAAAACTAGGCTAGTGTAATATAGTTGAGGAAGATATTGAGGGTCAGAGAAAAGTGGATTTCAAATACGTGTTTGACCAGCTGGTGGCATCAGACCAGGGCCACGATTCATTCCATGTTCCCTGCAGAACATGAAATTGTCAAGGAAGTCAAAAATGGTCTGTGGAGCACTTTCATTATTGAGTGTAAACATGTGTTGCCATTCCGTCACAGGAGAGTCAGAACGAAATACTCACCATGGCCACCTAGACATAAATAAACTAACTGCTGCATCAGCGATATCGACTGGAGTTGGTCATCGACAGTTGGAGGACGTGATGAGCGTCCTCCTCTCCTGCTTCGATAATTTCTTTTAGAGCAGCAGAAGTCAGCAAGTCTCTAATGCCGTCCTCACATTTTTTGAATTTGTTGAAGGACATGAATGGAATATTATACATCATGTCTTCCAACTGTCGATGACCAACTCCGGTCGATATCGCTGTTGCAGCAGTTAGTTTATTTATGTCTAGGTGGTCATCGGGAGCATTTGGTTCCAACTCAACTTTGACGGAATGGTGGCACATGTTACACTCAATAATGAAAGTGCTCTTCAGACCATTTTTTTTTTTTTTTTTTTTTACTTGTTCTGCAGGGTACATTCTCCCTTTTAAAAAAATATTACAACAAAATGTGCAATAACCATACTCCCTTTTAAATCTAATACCTATACATACTTACCTTACAAGGATCCTATTCGTTTGGTAAATCACTTGATTTTATATTGGCGATCACTTGGTGTAATCATCGATGTAGTGAGTTTTGACAGTTTTACAGTAGTACCTAGTCAAAGTTACTCAAATTTTGACAAACATTTAATTGAAACCCTTTGATGTTACAATTTTTTCTTTTCAGGGACGCAATTCGTGCAAATTCGTCTGAAGATGATCTCCTCGCCATGATTGGCGCAGCAGTATTCAGAAAGAAAAAACAACATGCTGGTAAGTTCCAGGCCAAATTTTAATGATTTCCGAAGTTCTTCATTTGTTTTCTTGTTCCACAAGTTTATGCGGGGAGATGATAAAGAACAAAAGAAGTTCAAAATCAGTCCAAAAAGTATTGAACACCTAGAATATAAATGCTTTCTGATGTTGAATCACATGGTAAGTCATTGATTTCTCTTAATAACTTCTCCATGGCTCACTTACTCATGTGGCTTTGTGTGGAATGAAGCCCCTTCTCAATATTTGTTACGCCGAGTTCTCTCACTCGAATATTTTACTTGCTTTTCCTTTTAACTGTTGACGAATTCCTAGTGCCACCATCTCTACTTCAAATCCTAAAGGAGTTAATCCGTTCTCCCACAATAAGACAGGATTTTAACTTCTCTTGTTGTTCACAGGCATGTTGGATCTGGCACACATGCCAAATCGCCCGATGATACTTATTGGTGGATGATTCGATCATGTGCGTAGAACTATTTTATTTCAAATAATTCCCGGGGTCACCAAAACAGGATCATCCACATTCCTTTAATGATAATACAGACGCTATGAACTAACCCTACTGGCTTGTTACTATCATGTTTTTCTCGTGTTCAGCAAATTGGAGATGGGGCTAATGTAAATAAGTTTATTTGCTAACTAATGACCTGCTTTATCCATGCATGTGTTGTCATCGAATGTTCATCCCATCACCATTTTTCACCCAAATGTATCAATCTTGATTGACTTCGTCGCAATGAAATTCATGAGGAACCGAATGAACCTAACCCTTATAATTTCAGAAATATGTACTTAGAACTACATGATTAGATTGTAAGACATCAATTTCGAAATACGAACTAAATCACTCTCGACGAAGTTGTGGAAACCCATTTCAAAACGGAAGTTAGTGAAAAACGTTGTCTATTTCCACAGAAAATAAAGAGTTACACTGTTAAATCGATTTCGACGGTTAGGCCATCATCAGTAACAAACAATAACTGTTATTGTTTGTTACTGATGATGACCTAACCGTCGAAATCGATTTAACAGTGTAACTCTTTATTTTTCGTGGAAATAGACAACGTTTTTCACTAACTTCCGTTTTCTTAAATCAATTTCGAAGGTATTAGGGTTTTCATAGTTCATTAGTAGTTCAAACCTCGAATCATCCAATCGTTGAAACTTGAGTTTGGGTGGGTTCTAATGCACACGGCTGGCACATTATGACAAACTGACTCCTTCAAAAGTTAACTTTTGACGTTTAACCTGATCGCTCCCACGGCCGTGTTTAAGCGCAAAACAACAGCGTCGCCGTCGTACCAGGCCCGTGTTTAAGCGCAAAACTCCGATACAGCCCCTGGTCCCAGGGCAGTGTTTACGCGCGAGCCGCACCATCACGCGATCTGAACTCGTCTGCCATCTATCTGCGAGGCTAATGAACTTATTTTTTAGATAGTGTTTACTTGGGTATCCGAGAGACATCGTTGACGTCATAATCGGCCTTGTTAGTTTTAGTGTCACTCGGAAGATCGCAGAAAGATCGGAAAGTAAAAATCAGAAATCAGAAAGAAATGAGAAAGAGGGATGGGAAACACACTTATTCTCCTTTGCATAAACAATAAACAACTATAGTGCATTCCGTTTATTCATATGCTGAATCGTAATCTTAATGACTCTATTCAGATGTTGAAAATAGAAATATATAAACAAAAAAGACAATATTGACTAGCGAAACATTGTTTGGTTATGAGTTATGATGAAATTTAATCCACACAACGAAAAAAAAAACGGGAAAAAACTTGTAGGTACTTATTTCAAAGAAAAACATCAAGTGAACAATTTGCTTGTCTAAATGTAACATGAAGTAAGACGGGATTGACGAAAATAGAGGGGAGAACGCAGCGCGAAACCGTCGGGAAAAGGCTGAAAAAGTTTGGGCTGGAGGGTGAGACGGCACCACAGTGTCTCGGGCTGCAGCGGGAGACGGGTGCGCGATCGCTTGGTAGCTATCAGGTTAATATGATACAAAAGCAGCAACGAACCTATCGGCAGCTTAGCGAAACATCCTTATCAATTGCCCATATTCTCGTGACGTCACGCCTGGAGTAGGGTTGAGTTTCTTCCAAGGTCCGCCATGGCGTGGTAGATGTTACTAAATCACAGCTCAACCAACCTGTTTTACACTTGAAGTTTGCCGTATGTCAACCTAATACGTTGTTATAATGACATTTTTCAACAGTGTTTTGCGAAAGTAATATTGTAGTAATATAAAGTTTCAATTCAACTAAATGATCTGTAATCATGCCTGCCAGCACGATTATTGGTTGTAGACAACGATACTGATCTAGTAGTCAACGAGTTTTTATTTGGACTAGGGACTAACTATTATAGCAAATCAGTGTCCGAAAACTAAAGAACTTCATTCGTTTAGACTGAGAATAAATAACCTTAAAAATAATGGAGAAAAAATAATTGAAAATTCCTCAGATCTCTACTGCGGTGTAGGTACTACATAGCCATTGCTCTTGCAGTTTCATCAGTGTTTTAGACATGTTCTTATTACTATAACTGAGGCAGCTTTACTTGTTTTATTGAATGAATGAAAGGATAGATTTGGTAGTTTGTCGAAGTAAACAAGGCAGGTTGGTGCTCCACCAACAAACGAAACTACGTAGGTACGTACAGCCTACAACTTCGTACAGTAGGTACGTACTGCTTATCAACAAGTTTGTCGAATATCGAATCAGGAAATGTGCATCATGAATTATAAACCAGTTGTAAGGAAAAAACCTTGAAATTTATTCTTCTGAAGGTTAGACTTCATAAAGATGTGCATTGTCTGTGCAATTATTACACGAGTTTTGCAGTTACGCAAATTTGTGGGACAAATAAAGTTGATTAAGTAGGTACCAACTTCAATTTTTGTCTATGGAAGTACATGATGAATAACAACTACCTAATAATATACGGGAAGTAGGTAGTGTATACCTACCTTCCTAGGTTCTTACCTTTCCAAAGGCACTACCTAATATTCCCTTCTGGCATTGCTCTCATGGAACGTCCTTTCAAATGACCACTTTAAAAGGACCCTAAAGATTTTTAGTTTCTTAATTGATTCAAAGAACGGTTCTGAAAACTGGATAATCCATAACATTTTCGCGGCTGATGTCTGGAACTTCTAACACTTGTTTGTCAACTTCCCAATGGGATCTCGACTGCACAAACTAATCTTGAGTTCACAACGTTTCAGGTCATTGCCGGATTACAGCTTGATATAATTTGCATGAAATTTATTACCTGGCATAATAAAATATACTGAACTAGGAACTAGGTAAATACTGAACCGTAAGATAAGTAGGCATGTAGGTGGTGACTCCTAATGGCGCTTTTTCGTATAGTTTACTCGTCACTATGACAACAAGGTGAAATAACTTCGACTTCACCTCGATGTAAGGATGCGCTAGTTTAGAAGTCTCGAGAATATCACCCATACCATTTTGATTATCATTTTAGCGAATTTTTGAAGAAAATTAAGCTATTGCTCTCGCCTCAAAATTTGTAGAATGTGAATTTTTGAGAATTTTTTTTGCAGAAATCCGTTTCAGGCTATTCTGAATCATATTCTGAAGTTTAACGCATTTTTTTATGTATGTATGTATATATGTATGTATGTATGTGTCATTCCAGACGATAACTGTCCGTAGAATTGTGCAAGAAACTTCAAACAAATTTTAAAATGTTAAGGACACCAAACGAAAGTTCAAGTTCGTTGGCCAGCATGATCGGATTACATCTTCGGGTTGAAATTTTCAAAAATGTAGTCAAAAATTTCAAAATAGCCTGTTTTTTGCGATTTGTTGTGCGAAATAATTTTTCCAGCATACTAACATGTGGTATATTCGGAATCAGCGTAAAATTTCCTATAAGAATATGTATCAAGTTTTTAAAAATTTCAAAGTTGAAAAATCAGTCAAAAATCGAAATAATGCCGTTCGCTAGTTGTAAAAATCGGTAATATTTGCATGAAACATTGTCCAAATTCAGATTGAACTACTCTTATGGAAGTATCCCTGTATAACCAATCCTAGAACCATGCTGTTTAAAACGTAGGTAGTAGGTGCTTGTTAAAAAAAAAAAAAAAAAAAATGTAATCACAACTGACGAGTTTACTCTTCAAAAATTCGCTCATGGGGTCATGCTGCATGACTGGACTTTTTTTGATTTAAGTACTTAATCGATTTTTGAAATGGACCATGAATACCCCGCTACCCCTGTAATGCCCAAGTTGATATCTTCCTTAGTTGATGTATGGTATATGCATGACACTAGAATAGGTGTCTATTTCTTCTAGGCCAATGAACAGATGGGGCTCTCAATCAGTTTACAGCCTAGCAGGTTATGATATGTGCTACATAGATGATATTTTCAATTTGTTGCCACAATAACCAAATATATATATATATATTTTTTCGTTTCATTTGTATGAGAGGAAAAGTATTGGGAATTTTACTTTTGTTAAGCCCACGTAGAATCGCCAGAGAAAATTGGGCCAGTATTAAATTCTTCTCAGCTGTATATCAACTTAGTCCAGGAAATCCTACTGCTCTTGCATGTGGGCAGAATTCTTCATCCTCTTTCGACTAAGTTTCATCTCATCGTAGTATTGTGATGGTTTGGGGCAATCATTTCCGTAACAATCAACTTTTCTCACAAATTGCTGTATCAATGACCCCGCTAAAACTATGAAGAGCTAGTCTCACTTTCTAATTACATGTATGTAAATATTCATATTTCAGAGCGTTTATTATTTATCAATACCATGTTTAACCTCCTATTTTCATTGCCTACTTCTGTTATTGATGTTCTATCTGTATTCAACATTTCCTGTTCCTCTGTTTTAAAAATTGAAGCACGGGTGATATTTTTTCGAATAGAATGAATCTCCTCAATTCTCTTCACCGCTACTATCACGGTAGAAAACATTAATAAATTTGCGATCTCTTACAAACAATTTTGAGAATAGATATTCTTTATTGTGGAGAACCAGTGCCTGTCAAAATAAAGCAGAAATTGATGCTTTACAAAATTAATTTGTTGGTTTAGATTTGTATCAAGTAGATACACACACCAAAAAGAGTTTTGCATCACCCTTTTTCAGTCAAAAATATGCAAGGGAAAAATTTGGGTTTTAGATTTTTGAAAAGTGTCTCATATGACGAAATAGAAACAGCAGAAAAAACATTAGTTTGATAAATTGCTCCATTTGAAAATTTTTTTTCTTTGAAATCGGCAAAAAACTGAAAAATTCACTTTTGTAAAAATTGTCAAAAAACATAAAAAATCACTTTAGTAGTCTGTACTACCTCCTTCGGCTGTAATTAGAGCTCACACGCTAACAGGAATGGGCCAAGAATGGTCGTGCCATTCTTGAACAGTAGCTTCCCTGAGTTCCTGAAGGACGTAGAAATATTTGGTCGACCTTGAACTGCTCTGTGGAGCATATCCCAAGCATGTTCAATGGGATTCATGTCTGGAGAGAACGGTGGCCAGTCCATTCTGCTGATATTCACGGTCTGTAGGTAGTCTTGGACGATTCTAGCCCTGTGAGGGCGAGCGTTGTTGTCGACTAAATCAAAATTTTCACCATAATTGTTGGCCATTGGTGTTATTATAGGCTGGAGGGCATCCCTGAGGTACGACTTTGCATTCATCGTACCTTCTATGGGCACTAGCTCGGTTTTGGGCGTTTAGCATAACACCAGCCCAAAATATGAAAGAACCACCATGTTGCTGAGCACTTCTTGTGGGGTATCTCAAGCGACTTGGCCTCCCTGGAACTCTCCCAACTCTCACTCTGTGGCTGTGTGGTACAAGAGCAAGGCGAGTTTCATCAGAAAACAAAAAATTTCTCCACTCAGGGAATAGCCAGTTTTCATGTTCCCTTGCCCATTGCATGCGTTGTTGCATGCAGACTCTCAGTTTGTTTTGTCCATATTCTGAGGAAAAAAAATTGTTTAATGGAGGAAGTGATCAAAATTACAGTTTATCTGTTTTCTTGGGAGGTAGTAAGGACTATTAAAGTGATTTTTAACAAAACATTTATTTCGACATTTTAGTGCGGGATGTCTGATGTAGAATTAGTAATTGTGGTTCAGAATTTGTTGGTAAAAGGAGGCGTTTGATGTGAATAACTTGGTACTGTTTGTGATGTGTGTGTAAATATGTCAGTAAATATCTTAGTGAAAATGGGTTGCTGCGCCGTCATAAAACCCAATGAGTTCGTCTGCACTTCGCCAGCGTTTGCGAGCTCCATGTATGCACATGCTGGATGCGCGCAGGATGGCAAAGGCTATTGCACAAACCCATCCTCGAACTACACCTTGGGGCCGACCCCACCTATCGCTCAATCGCTCAGCCAGCAAATTCAAAAAACCGCTCATTTGTGGTGCAAATTGAGCATCAACCGAGCAGACTAGGGGAGTTAAAGATGCGCGTCGCTCTTCACATGCTGCTGCATACTTCCTCTTTTTCTCTTCTTTTGCTGCAATGAAAACTGCTGCGACAGGGTGGGAAACATAAGAGTAGATCAAACACATCAGTGACACGTACATCAAATAACGCCTCCCTCTGTGGTTCCCACATCCCTCTGCAAGCCAAATCCCCCTTGAGCCCTGAAGATTGTTCATTTGCCTCAGAGATTATTGGTTCTTTCACACAGTTGCCCCATGCGATCGTCATCATCTCACTTAAAGTCCGCCATTCACGACGGAGCCAACGAGCCTAACAGCCTCGGGCTGATCCATATTCCACCGTGTGTGGGGAAATTTCAAGTGGGGGCCACATTTCAAGCGGGGCGCGCCACCTAGTGGCCTTGCTGGATTTTCGGACGGACCAAAATCCATGGAGCCGAACCACGGAGCCGTCGAGTGGACTCGCCGTGAGTGGGGATCGGCACGCCAAATGGACCGGCTCCACTGACTGGCTCTTCCGTGTGTGGGTCATTCCCCGGTCCAAAATCCTTTCAGTGTACTTCTAGACGTCGAGGTGATAGCAACGTGTACGATGGCAAGTGTGAGTGGCCGTGACTTCGTCCTGGAGGTGATTGAAAAATACGGGGGGAGACCATGCTTGTGGCAAGTGACGCACCCGTCATACCATGACAAAATCAAAAGGAATGAAGCGCTTGACGATTTTTTGGAACTTTTCCGTTCAGTAGACCCCAGTGCTAATAGAGAGACTGTCAACCTGACATGAGTTAATTTATTTTGTGCTGAAAACCATTCTTTCTGTCACTGCCTTTTTGGTTTCTTCTTCTTCTTCATATAAATGCAAACTGCAGGGGCAGCTAAGTTAATAAGTTCCTCGTTGTTCATACTGAAGTAAACTTGAAGAGGTACAATTGATAATTGACAATTGATGATGAAGTGAATTGGTGAGGTCAGATGCTCAAGAGCACAGCTCCAGGACCAAAGAACGAGGAAACGCTACTGGCTGTGTACCCGTGCGTGACCCCCCTAATTTGAACCGGGGCCAAATGGACTCGAGCGAGCGGCCTCATGCCATCTGGCTCCGTCGTGAATGGCGGCCTTAAGAGGTCTCTTACTTCATTGTGACGGCGTGTGATCAAACCTCCAGTTTTACAACAGCGTGCTCCAAGTTGAACCTATTTGATCCACAACCGTCACAAGAAGTCGGCATGTCTACTGGTATCCGCTCATACCTCACTGCCAGTGCATCTCGGAACTCTGATGGGGCAAGTGATTTTTAATGTTTTTTGTCCATTTTTAGAAAAGTGCATTTTTCAGTTTTTTGTCGTTTTCTGAGAAAAACTTTTCCCAAATGGAGAAATTTATCCAAATAAAGTTTTTTCTGTTGTTTTCATATTGTAGTAAGAGACACTTTTCAAAAATCCAAAACCCAAATTTTTCCCATGCATATTTCTGACTGAATCAGGGTGATGTAAAACTTTTTTTGATGTGTGTGCATTTGGTTTTTTCCCCTTATTGCATAATGTACAATTTTGTGGTCTACAGATAGCATCATTGAATAAACGCAAAGAGATCAAAGCAAAAATGTGATGCCCAAATAAATTTCAGAAACGGATGTGAAAGAATAAACAGGGTCACCTTTTTATCTAATTTTTTGTACAATTTTGATTAATTTGTTGCAGATAAGAGTACCCAGAGCAATAATGTCTTCATTTATACTGGTAACATGGCATCTCATCAGCGACTTCAAGGTTCCTTGAATACTATACTTGCTACTGCAACTTCCTATAATCTTCTGCCGTTTAACAAGAGAGCTATATCTGAAAGTATTAGACGCATGAGCTCAAGTGGACTCACACACGTTGATGGAGAAGGCAAAGCTAGGATGGTGGACGTTTCAAATAAAGTAAACTCGCTTAGGACAGCAACGGCTGAAGGAATTGTGTATGTTGGACCTGAAGTTTCAGCTCTTATCAAGGAGAATTCTCTGAAAAAAGGTGACGTTTTTACTGTGTCTCAACTGGCAGGCGTCATCGGAGCTAAGAAAACGTCGGAGCTCATTCCTCTTTGTCATAACATAGCCCTTAGCAATGTAGAGGTGGTGGCAACACTGCTTGAAGAATCCCACGAAGTTCGCATTATGTGCAGAGCGAAATGCCACGGGCGAACTGGTGTAGAAATGGAGGCACTCACTGGGGTTAGCGTAGCAGCCCTTACGGTTTATGATATGTGCAAAGCCGTCACACATGAGATGGTCATCAAAGAAATTAAACTCGTTCAAAAGAGTGGTGGTCGACGAGATGTATACTTGATTGATGAACGAGACATCTAATGTACAATAGGTAATTATATTGGCACAATACGGTTCACATTACTGTAGGTTTTGCTCTCTAGGAAATTTTTTCTTAGGTAGTCTCAGAATCAAAATACCACCTGCGTACTAGATATTATCAATTTTCTTACACTGCCGTCCCATATTTTTTAGCTGCCTATAAAATGAGATTTGGTGCTAAGTTACTTGAGCAGATCAGCAGAATATCAAGCATTAGGTCCCTACATTAACAATTACGGTACAGTCTTCATAGAAGACTATTTACTTATGCAGCTGACATGCTTGCATTCTGCGCGCAGTAATTTTTACAGAAAATATTTTAAAAAATCCACGAAAGGGCGGATTTTGAAATAAAAACTGTTTCGCTCTCTTATGTTGGCCATTCTCCGCCCTCCCCGTGCCCTGCCATGTTGGGAGCTTGTTCCTCACTCTTTGTTTCACCGCGTGCAGCTACAATTCTCACTCTCACTTTCCTAGTTCTTTTTTACGTTTTTCTTAAAGTCCGACGTAAATCTTCGTCATCATACTTGTCTCATTTTTACTTGCATCTCTCATTACTATACTGTGACCTATTGCTTTCCCCGTGCAACTTATTCCCGCGTTGAGTTCTATGTTGACTCCCAAGGCAACAAGAAAGGGGGGGAGGGCAACAGATGCACTCACTGGTGGCACAGGTGGATATGGGCCCATAAGGAGCGCCACGGAGCCTCTGCACACAAACAGTGTGCACCACTAGTGGAGATACTACACGGGTTGTTTTCTTTCTTTTTCACAGAAGAATTTTCCCTGTGGTTTCTTCTGGTTTCCTTCCTGCGCCCTCGCCATTTCCCCCTACTGGCAGGTGAATGAAGTTTCCAAATGGGCTGCACAAGTAAACAGTCTTCTACGAAGACTGTACTGTAATTACTAACCCAACTCACCTTTTCGGAAAGGTTGAGTACAATTATAGTAGGTCGAGGAGAAGACTGTTTTGTCCCCATCCAGGCTGGTGCCTTTTTTCTGCCACCCAGCAATTCACGTGGAACATTCAGTGGTCTTTAAACTAGAGTGAAGAACAAGCTCCCAGGGAGGGCGCAGGATGGCCAATCGCTCTTTCGCGGATTTTTTCAAATATTTTCTTTAAAAATTGCCCCCTGCTGAGTGTAAACATGTCGGCTGCAAGTAAACAGTCTTCCCCTTGACCTACTATAATTGTACACAACCTTTCCTTAAAGGTGAGTTGAGTTAGTAATTAGTTATTTTAATAGAGTTGAAAATCATAATTCCTAATGCCTGCATAATTATGTTAGGAAACATGAACAGGCGCCTTCAAAGACGATTCGTTAAATTATTGTTACATTGTTAGTTGTAGTTGAATATTGAATAGATTCATGGTACTTGCTTGCCTCATATCAATGTTTGATAACTATTTTTGGTTGTTCTTATATTTACGGTAATCGCTACTTAGTTTATAGTTGTGACGTAGCTAATAATGATTGGTCAGATAATAATCTTACGTTGAAGCCTACAAATGTATTATCATTGTTCTATATTTTAGATACATCTTGAAAAGAGGTATTTCAAACCACTGCAGTTCTTTAGACAAATCGAGGTATTCATTCCAAAAAGGTTTTTAAACATGATCCATAGAATGGGGCTCAGTGGCTGTTTGTTAACCTTCAATTTCTTTAAAGTTGAGTTGACATTTCGATTACAGTTACAGGTTAGTTAGGTACTGACTTCCCGAGTTGACTGCCATATTACTAGATCAGTTGACTGACATCAGACGCTCAAAACCAAGGAGCCAGGTTAGCTCAATCTCCACAGTGAGGGATAACTATCTCTTATCACGAGTGTATTCTCATCATTTTCTCATTACTTTATCTTAGGCTGCCCGTCCAGTGGACGCGATTTTACGCGAAGAGGCGAATTCGCGCGAACGGTTCGCCTCCCTTCAAACACACTGTCAACATCCATTTAGCTTGTTGGCGCGTTGAAAAACAAACTGGTTTGATTCTCGTCGCGTTCGCCCCTTTTCGCCCCACTTCGCTCAACCGCAGCGCTTGCAGTGGACGGGCTCAGTTAAAACAGTGTGTTTGAAAGGGAGGCGAACCGTTTGCACAAATTCGCCTCTTTTCGCCTGTTCGCCTCTTCGCGCGAAATCGCGTCCACTGGACGGACAGCCTAAATGAGTATTCTAGACAAATTTTTGGGATTAGGGTTTGGGCGGTTTAGGCCACATGCCTGAACCTCTCTCAACCATCCCTCACCATACTAGACCCTCCAAACCATACACACACCACACACACACCATACACACAACCATCCCTCACCATACTAGACCCTAATCATCTTTTCCCAACAGGTAAAAAATCCAAAAGCGTTGCAAATTATTACACAACTTCTACGCAGAACACTGGTCCTTAAAATATTAGATCAAACTGCATTATCGAAGTATAACTGGACGATTTCACCAGCCAAAAGAAAATAAATAAATGAACTAAAAAGAATTAACAGCTTGAAAGTGACTAGGAAGAAAGAATTAGAATGTGTTGTTGTCTCTGCTGGGATACAAACCCCAGCCGGTTGGTTACACGGCCGGCGCCACCCCCTGTCGGACGCTTATCCACTGAGCTATTGAACAGCCTGTACAGTAAAATACCATTATCCTACGTTTAGCTCGGCTCTTATATTCCCTTTATTGTCCGATATTACCCTTTAGATTTGATCGAACGGGATGGCAATGTTACTACTGGCACATTCTCGGCCGATGAATGATTTTTGAGCAAAATTTCATAAAGTTCGGTCCAGTAGTTTCAGAGAAAAGCTTCGGACGGTTTTTTTAAATTAGGTTCTTGAAGTCAAACAACTAAAACATCTTGAAACAAACCAACTAATTTTGAGGGGGGCTGAAAACAATTTTTTCTTGGTCGATTACAAAGGTTCATTGTAGAAAATAAACCAAAAACTACAGGCCTGACCTACCCCAGTACTGGCAAGTGTTTAAATGTACTTTAACCCTCCAAAAAAGAAGAAATCTTCATTAGCTCAAAGTTAAAGTTTAGACTTATTGCTTGTGAACCCGCGTTACACCACAGAGGCCTGTTATCATCCAAAAAATTGCCCTATGTCCTTACAATTTGTAACTGAGCAGAGCCAGCGCTCCCTGTGGAAATTAGGCGAACCCGGCTCCTGGTTTTGAACTTCTAGGTTGACTGACCAAGTTCGTACTTAGGATGATGTGATTTTCCTGCGCTTTTATCACAGATTCCACTGTGATAAGTGTCATACCTGATACTTGCTATGTCAGATCCACTGAGTTGCACGCAAGTGTGGTCATCATGCAATTGTTGAACAACAAAGTGTTTCCCGCCAAGAACTGCAGCCCCATCCTATGAATTCCTTGAACAAGGTTGTTAATTCAAGGAACCTACACATCCTGTGGGCTCAACTTATGAACAAAATAAAAATTCCGTTCTATTATAAGAAAAAAATGCACAATATGAATTTGTTGGCTTTAATTGATTTTATGTGCCTTTATCGGACAGTAGATACTCTAGTTTATGGCTGTGATAATTAGTAATTTTCTTTATGACACTTGGAACGCTTTTGTTGTTAAATACAAAAATGAGCGAATTAACTTCACAAATAAAGTGATTGTGTTAATGATTGCTGTTTCCTTACTCAATCGTCTTATCACAAACCCGCACTCTTTTGCTTCGGAGAAAAGAAAGCATCGCTTGAAAACAACAAACATGCGGGTTTCATCAGCATCTTGCGAATATCCAGCTGTATTATTTATTTCTGGGAATAAGTAATAGTGAAATAAACATAACTCAAACGAAACAGTAAGTATTGCACTATACAAAAGAATGCGCTTTTTGCAAACATCTGTGCGAAATTGGAGCCTGCTATACAGGTGATGCAGTGTGCAGATTGTGCGTTGAGGAGGAAGAAACGGTCTCCCATCTGCTCTTCGAGTGCCAAGCAGGAAACAAAAAAGTCCAGTCATGCAGCATGACCCCATGAGCGAATTTTTGAAGAAATCTTCGACATTTCAGTCGCTATTGATCTTAGGCTTAACGTTACTGACGGCCGAATGAGGGAGGCCTTGAGATTAACGTTACTGACGGCTGAGCGGAGCGAGGCCTTGGGTCTGCGTGCTAGTACGTACATAAATAGAACTTCTTCATAATTTCATGGCTGATATTTTCTGAACCACAGTCAGTATTAAAGCTACATCAAGTCCTAAAACAGTTGAGCGTAAAACATTAAAAAAAGAGCGACCGGACGGAATATTTCACAGAGTAAACTCATCAGTTGGGATTACATTTTTTTTAACAAGCACCTACTACCTACGTTTTCAACAGCATGGTTCTAGGATTGGTTATACAGGGATACTTCCATAAGAGTAGTTCAATCTGAATTTGGACAATGTTTCATGCAAATATTACCGATTTTTACAACTAGCGAACGGCATTATTTCGATTTTTGACTGATTTTTCAACTTTGAAATTTTTGAAAACTTGATACATATTCTTATTGGAAATTTTACGCTGATTCCGAATATACCACATTTTAGTATGCTGAAAAAATTCTTTCGCACAACAAACCGCAAAAAACAGGCTATTTTGAAATTTTTTACTACATTTTTGAAAATTTCAACCCGAAGATGTAATCCGATCATGCTGGCCAACGAACTTGAACTTTCGTTTTGTGTCCTTAACATTTTAAAATTTGTTTGAAGTTTCTAGCACAATTCTACGGACAGTTATTGTCTGGAATGACACAACATATGTGGAATGACATACATATATACATACATAAAAAAAATGTGCCTTCATTATTTAAATGCATAGCCTGAAACGGATTTCTGCATAAAACTTTTTCAAAAATTCACATTCTACAAATTTTGAGGCGAGAGCAATAGCTTAATTTTCTTCAAAAATTCGCTAAAAGAATGAGCTTTTTGCAAACATCTGTGTGAAATTGGAGCCTACTATACAGGTGATGCAGTGTGCAGATTGTGCGTTGAGGAGGAAGAAACGGCCTCCCATATGCTCTTCGAGTGCCAAGAGGGAAACCTAACAATTCAGAACTTTTGGGACACTCGACCCAGAGCAGATTGTATCGGTAGACGACTTAATAGGTGAGGATCCTCACATTGGTGGGAGAAGGGGATTGGCTCTAGAACTTGTAGGAGACGAAACGGAAGTTAGTGAAAAACGTTGTCTATTTCCACGAAAAATAAAGAGTTACAATGTTAAATCCCGAGTCGCTGGAGTTCCAAGGGAAAAAGGAACCTGGAACATGTAGCAGAGTTTTTCCCGAGCAATATCACAAACACTATACCATCGATGGAGTTCACTTTTCACAATCTTGATTTGAGCCTCATAGATAATTCGGATTGCGGCACCTGAAGGGTGCTTACATTGAATTCGCATTAAATTTGGAATGACAATGTTAGAAATACATTGTCCCATATTTTTCCCTTGAAACTCGAGCGACTCGGGATTTAGCATTTTCCGTTGAGGCTTCGAATGGACCATCGGCAACCAAGACGCTTGGTGCTGAAGAGATCGAGTCCTCATCAAGATCACTGGGACCACCACCCGGGAAGGAGGAGACTGTTGCAGCTGGTCTGAAGAAGAAGTTTGCCTGCACAGTAAACCACCGTTTTGGAGCAGTGGAGGGGAAAATGACCCCCCTAGGCCAGGGCCAAGGCGAAAAATAGATAAGACATTTAAGGAGAAGGTTTGAGATTAGAGTTCAGAAATATAGTCCATTCCAGTCAGAAAATCGCTCTCTGCCACCTCAAAAGTGGTGGAATACAAAATGGCGGCCTCATAAATATGGCTTAATTTGCCCATCTTCAGTTTTTCTCTAATAATTCCTAAATCATTCATCCTACAGAAATTCGTATATGTAGCATAATTGTAGAGCATAAAAATACAAAGCGATCCGACTCCTAAAACTCTGAATTATCTCCCAAAATAAGCGAATTACAAACAATTGAAAATCGGGCTAATTTTGGAACAGTAAACCACCGTTTTGGAGCAGTGGAGGGGAAAATGACCCTCCTAGTCCAGGGCCAAGGCGAAAAATAGACATTTAAGGAGAAGTTTTGAGATTAGAGTTCAGAAATATAGTCCATTCCTATTCAGAAAATCGCTCTCTGCCATCTCAAAAGTAGTGGAATACAAAATGGCGGCCTCATTAAGATGGTCTGATTTGCCCATCTTAAGGGTAGTTTGCATATTTTTTGACCAAAAAATCGAAAATTTAAAAAAAAATTGTTTCTACTAATTCATTATATTTGGAATTGAATGCAAAAAGAATTTTTAAAATTGAACAACGAGAAGTTATTGAAAAATATTGACGAAGATGGGTCGGAGCGCCGCGCCGTGCTGCTCTAGTGGAGGCCCGCACCATAGGCTGGGTCGTCTGCCTCCTCCTAAGGAATAATAGGAACTTTGAAAACAACCAAACCAGAAAACAAAACAAGCTGAAGGCTATCAAAAGGTTTATTTTCCATTTCTTCTTCTTCTTCTTCATTGTTAGGGTTTTAACCAAAGAGCTTATAATAGGATAGAGAGGACAGGTCGTGGAGGGGAAGAAGCCACTTGAGACTCCGCCATTTTAGGGACTGAAACCAGGTAGCCAATCAAAGAGCTTATAATATGATTGAGAGGACAGGTCGTGGAGGGGAAGAAGCCACTTGAGACTCCGCAATGTTAGGGATTGAAACCAGGTAGCCAATGAAATAACGATAACGATGAAATGAGGTTTTATAACAGTGTTGGAGGTTACGATTGTAGGCTCCACCCCTTCGAGAAAACTGGCTTCATGAGCTCCCACAGTTTAACAGACACATGCCCTCTCTATCCTATTATAAGCTCTTTGGTTCTAACAACTCAAGCAAGATCTAGGGGGAAGTAGGAACTCATTTGAGTTGACGTCACGAAATGAACACCGATGATTTCAGAAAATCGTGTTTCCTGCAACATCTCGTTTTTTGAGGCTTCTGTACCTTTTTCTCCGAAACCGTTAAACTTATCGCAACAATTTTTTTTTTAAATTGTGCGTGAATAAATGCTACAAACGCTGTGCCAAGGATTTTCTATAATTTTACTCACAGTATCAGGTAGGTTGATCTATTTTTCGAAATTTTACGGCTAAATTCTACTTTTCTTGTTACAGTATCCCTATTTTTTTTTTTTTTTTGTCATGACGGAATTTCCTTGGCACAAACTGTCAAGGACAATATCCTTGACAAGAGAAAAAAAAATCAAGGCGATAAATTGAGTAGGGCCGGAGATAAAGGTACATGAAGCTGACTACATTACTGGGGGATTTCATCAGGCCGGAAAAAATGCAAACTACCCTTAAAGTTTTCTCTAATAATTACTAAACCATTCATCCTACAGTGATATTGTTTTATGTAGCGTAATAGTAGTGCATAAAAATACAAAACCATCCGACTCCAAAAACTGAATTATCTCCCAAAATAAGCGAATTACAAACAATTGAAAATCGGGCTAATTTTGGGTACCTCTCCTCCCCTCGTCGAGACTTTTATCCTTCAAAATCACCTAGCAGCCAGCCTAGCAGTTGGTATGATTCAGATCTGCCAAACTTCATTCGATTCAGAGTTGAATACTTCCCAAAGTTCATATCGAGCAGGTTTTAGCTGAGACTGTTTCCCTTTCAAGTACAACGTAAAACGCCGTTTCTGCTAACTTTGTGTAAAATGACATGAAATTCATGAGTTCTGCTTTAAGTCAATGGGGAAAGGAGAGGAATGACGCAAAATTAGCCCGATTCAGGTATTGTTCAGGTAACTTTCCCAAGTTCTCCAAACCTTATGACAAAAGATCTTGTCGCCTAAGGGCAATAAATATTTTATTGCCATTAGCTCAAATACATACAAAATGATAGAGCAATCGTCATCATTACCCAACTTGGGCTAGAGGAACTTTATATCAAATTAGTCCTTCATGGAATACAGTTCATGTGTTGATAGGAATTTTTTTCATTTCATGGTTGAGAACTGGGAGACGGGTGTAGATGGCAACGACAGATTTTTCCAAGAGCTGGACGATATGGTTTTGGATGCTTTAAAAAAAATGAATTCTAGAGAGTGGGAAGGGGTACATGAAAGCAAAGCCATATTTCTGATTATAGGCAAATGTATCTTGTTCGAAGTTCTCCTTGTGCTGTTTGTAAACATCAGGCTATCTAGCACCAGCATTGACGGGATGGTTAACAATCCTCTGCAAGATGCATTCGGTGGCTGGCCGAGAATGATACGAACTGCTCATTTTTGGACTATGAAAACGGTTTGTAGATTTTCCGGAGTAGCCCAGGTTAGGATACTGTACTCAGCTTTCAAAACAAAAAGGCCGTGTTAGGCATGGGGGCGGATTCGGAGACAAGGCGCCGTAAAGTGTGAAATGCAAAGTAGGCTAAATCAAGATCGGCTATAATTTCCGTTATATGGTCGATAAATCGGAGGTTGGTATCAACTGTTACTCCTGGAAATTTCACTGAGTGCGTTAGGGCAACGTCGCTACACCCCAGCGTGACAGAGTGGTTATTGCTGGATCCTTGGGCTTTGAAATTAGTTTTGCTCTTGTTTAGCATAAGATTATTTGCTTTTGCCCATTCCTTCAGGGCTTGAAAAAAAAAAAAATTTTTTTTACCAGGACAAGGCAAGCTGCTTGTTGATGCTTATAAGATGGTGTAGTCAGCAAAATTAATAACGTGGGTGCTATCACAAAGGTATTCAGGGAAATTGATTAGGATTAGGAACATCAATCGAGTTGGACCGATCTTTGCAGAACTTTTTCAGATGAGTAGAAGGGGTCACCAGGACCAACCATTTTTACTCTCCACAATGTCCAGCCAAACAGGAGGAGAACCACTCTCAAGCTGTTCCACACTCCCTCTTCAACCAGTCTTGTAGTTAAGAGATATCTAGATGTGTGAAAGGAGATGCTCCTCAGCAACAAGAACAGAAACGGAACAGGATGGAGAGAAGGGATGGTTCCCATTGCGTAACCTAACTCAAGATTTGTCCAGAGAAGTAGTCCTGAACCGTTTGGGACTGACATCGCCCAGTTTTGGCCGTTCGGAGAGACTCAGAACCAGTTCTGAGGAGTCCTTGAACCTCAAGTTCGTTGTCCGGAAAAGGAGTCCAGAACTAGTTCAAGTGATTCGAGATTTTTGCCAGAATTATAGTTTGAGACATGTACAGATGTTTTTACGCTTATCACAGATTAAAGATTTAAGACGCCCACCTCCTACGAAGTACATATTCCAAAAACCTTTCGGACAGTTGGAGTTGGAACTAATAGTCTTTAACGTTTCTTCTTGGTTCTGGTTCGATTCCAATCTGATACGGGACTATTTCACCAGGCAAACCTTCTTTTAGGCCCTTTTGAGGGAAACCAGCGATGTTAAGGCGCGTATCCACTATGTTTGCAAACCAATGGCACTGCGTGTAGTGGATACGCTACTGTGCTCCAAGCGTGCAACAGTTTGCGAACCTTCTACACCGCTCCGATGGCTGTCGGTTTTTGCCCAGTACGTTCGTGGACGTCGATCGGACCAGTGTCTGTGTTGCTGCAACGTTGCCCAATACTTTTATTTGCCAACAAACAATCTGGAACGATTTTGCTTATAAATTGTTTTGAAAATTTAAGCAAATACAATAGACTCATAAAACTATCACCTGTTGCTAAAAATCTCAAAGTTACAGCCATCCTACCTTGAACCTTTCGGTACTATGTATCTTTTCTTTTGATTAACAGTGCAATTAAGCAGATATTCAAAGTTCGAGAATGACATTCTCGAAAAACTTTGGTAGTGCCCGCTTAATTCTTGAGACTTGAGATCCAGTACCAAGTTATATTTTTCTCTTTCCTTGTAAAAATTAGATTGCCAAAAACGCGGAGGACGTCTGTAATCTTCCACCAAACAATGCATTAGTACGTACGCCGCACTTGCCACTAACTCATCAGACGACATGATGTTCGTTCAATGCTCCGGCGAACACTGTGGATCGTTGGAGGAGCACCCTTGCTCGCAACCCCGTCTCCGGAGTTATGGAGCATGGAACGCCATTGGTTCGCGAACATAGTGGATACACGTGCCGTTTACCATCTGGTGACTTTTCAATATTGCTCAAAGAGAGAGTAACCTCTTCAGTTTTAAATATCGCCTGTTTGTGGGATGCACAGTCCTTCTTCTTTATTTAAATAATTTTCTGAATCCCATCTATGCACATATAGTTCGTAATTGTTCACTTATGGATCATCAAATGTTATTCTTTTCTAACAGTTTTCTTATTCCATAATTTATTATTACGTATAAAACTAACTCATAAAATGTGCTATTGATACTAATCTGAATAGGAGAATTACGCAACTGATTTTCTTCAGAAATAGGATTTTTTATCTGACTAACTATTATTTGCTTACTGCTAGGAATAGAAGCTCCAAAGCATTTCCCTGCCTTTAGGTAGTTAAAATATTGAAGTCAAGGAATGAGTGACTAGTTACTCTTAAACCAAAAATTTGGTAGGAACACCACTAATGGTTGAACTACAGCCCCTTTTTCTACGAACACCAATACCTATTAGCTACAGATGAAAGCAATCCTCAGAATAAATAGGTAGGTGAAATATTCGAAAACAACATGGCACATGAAAATAAAACTATTTTAATAAACATTTTTAGTACCTGCCTACAACATTGCAACAAATAAATGTCTTGACTAGCTTATTCAGAAAAATATTGTCATGAGATTGAGCAATTCGTTTGATCCATTTCAAGGGCGGGGAGCATCATAAGTTGACCACCTTTCAAAACGTTGTTGACGACTGCACGGGCGAAATAGCCAGCAGTAATATTTTCCTTTTCCGAGAAAAATACTTGAAGGTCCGTGCAATCGTCTCTACCCGAATCCTGAAATCAAAAACAGAAACAATGATTTTTCATTTTCATTAGATTCATTAGAATTCAATTCAAATTCAATTTCATTAGAAAGAAGTTTTCATTAGATTTGCCAGTCTCCAGGATTTTTTTTGAAAGAGAAGTAACGTTTCAAAGATTTTCAGAAATTTCATTTTATAGAATTTGTCTACGTTTGAGCAGTTGTTATGGTCTTTAGACGGTACTTTTCAAGAATCAAAGTTCACTATTCTTATAGGAAATTTAACGCTGATTCCGAAAATGTGGTCAAAAGTTAAAATTGAATGAAGTAAAGTGGAGAAATTCGAGTTTAAAAGGAAAAAAACACGGTATTCCTGAAAAAAACTTTAAAAAATCATATCTCGAGAACGGATTGAGATAAAAATATGCAGTTGGCGGCATTTTACTCCATTTTTGATGTAATTTCACCCATTTTTTTTTTGCATCTGCAAGGGAATCACCCTGTATATATATATATTTTTTTTATGGACAAGGTGTTATGCTATATATATATAAAGAAATCTGAAAATGAATTACTATTATAACTGTGTTCTACACCCTCTGAAACGCAAAGAAAATGTATCCCCACCCCCAAGTGTCGCCGTGCCGATGGCTGTAATAACCCCTTTTCTACGAAAAATTGGGTAAAAGTAAGAAGCAGGAATGCAATGTATGCATCATTTCATTTAAAAACATAAAAGTTTGAGTTAGGGGGTAGATGCACCCGCAGAGGAATGGAGGGGAATAGAGACACTCGTGAGGGAAAATGTTTTTGAAAAAACTCGGCGTGTCGCGCCTCGCGTGAGTTCTACTTACGAGCCTTCGGCCAAAATTACAAAACATGAATATGCTTTAGCCTAGAACGTCAAGTATCGATCAGCCATCGATCCAGGAACGTTAATTTATTTATTATCAATCGGTGACGTTGAACCATTGATGAGGAAGCGTTATGCAAATACTGTTCTGGCACCATTTTTTGAATCAATAAAACGGACGAAACCAAATGTAAAATGACTATATTTAGCGCTCATCGCTATTGAACAAAATTTTAAAAAAAGGAACCCATAAAAACAAGTTTTTAATGTAACTCTTTATTTTTCTCATGTTCTCGGTTAATTTTATTGTTGTTTCAATATTTGGTAGTTTCTTGGCAACAGTACATTGAAACAAAATCACATTGTTTCAAAATCACATTGATAATAACTTAAATTAAATTGACAAGGAAAATCATTTAATATCTTATTGACCCTGGATTCGTTGTCATTTTATGCAGATGTTTATTTAAAATTAATTTCATGAATTTAATCACTAATTATCACTTTCGTTTTTCACTAAAAACTAAAATTTCAGATCTGGAATTCCGGCAGTTAATTTATCTAACTTTAACGGTGTTTTCATTTTTAAAATGTTCCCGGTAGAGTTGCCTGAGTTGCTCAGTTGGTGTTGCCAAAACATTTGTAAAGTTTTTTAAAAACATTTGTAAGGTTTCCCATATTAAATTTCAAATTTTCGAAAATGTATAGTATAAGTAACTAACTTTTTCTTCGCGAAAATTTGATAAATTAAAATGTACGCCAGCATGAACTCGTGTGCAAAATTTCAGATCGATTTTATATCGGGAAGTGGGTTAAAAATCGATCTGAAATTTTGTCTCAAGAAAGAAAGCAAGAGCTCAAGAAGAGAATCGAAGTTAAAAGAAAGAGTTAAAAAATTGCGGAAATCGGCGCAGGTGTTCAAACTTATGCGGGAACATACCTGCAGACAGACAGGTTATGCAAATACTGTTCAGGCACCAATTTTTGAATCAATAAAAAAGAACGACACAAATGGTAAAATGGATTTATTTTGTAGATTCAGTAGAGGCAATAGACAGTACAGGTTTATGGTAGCTGAAATTGAAATATGAAAGCTATGAAGACCTGGCTCTTCTTAAGTCAATATACTGTCACCAAGTGTTGACTACTGGTGGCACAACGATAGTGAGGTGCGTATGCAACAGTTTATCGAGCGAGTAATCATACACATCAACGAAGCTACTCCATCAAACGAATTTGCTGCTGCAGCTAGCCGATTTAGCATCAATGATATATCAGAATCAATTAAACGGTTCAAGCAAAAGCTATTTAGTGATACCAAACTAACAAATAATGGACGCACCATTCCAGGCGTATTCGGAGTTAGAATATTCACCTCCATGCATCATGCCTCAAGAATTGATATTGACTTGATGGAAGCAGTTGGGGTAGATGAAGTGCAGGATGGAAACTGGAAAAACCTGAAAGGCACTTACTTGCACACAGCCATCATTGTCCAGTTTACCGGATTCAAACTTACCCAGCGTGGTATCACGATGGACATGAATGTGAGATTTATGCTGTACGAACGCATAACTACGTCATCCCCTCACGGAGGATATCACTAGGTACCGTATTTTACGAGGAAACCAGCATCTGAGGACGATGTTCCGTCCCCGTCACATCAATTCATAATTTCGTTACTTTCTTCGTTAACTTCCCATTCCTCCAGCATTATTTATTAAAGTTCATAATATTTGCATTATTGAATTTTCTTGTCTTATTATTATGAATGTGTATTATACCAGGTCGCTAGCGGACATCACTCCCTAGCTCCCTAACTCCACACTTTTGTTCCAATCACATAAAACGATTTTCGGCAGTTAGGTCCCGGCTAAACCATATTCATGCTAAAAGACGATACACAGACGTTATTGGTAAAATTACTTACCTTGCAGAACATTGAAAAAGCTTCAGAAACCAGGTCATCCAAATCGAGCTGGTTTTGAAAAGTTAGTTCGGGATTCCTAGTTAGGATGGTGGACACTATGCACAAAACCTGGAATGCATAAAATCATGTATTTTAGGCGATAATTATCTAGATGAAACATCTGTGTCCAACCAAAATTATTATCTGACTTTTAGTCATACCATGGTTGCACCAATCATGGTCACAAGTTTACTAGGACGATTCTGTGGTTAGGCTTGCAATGAAAAATGGGGAAACCATAAGTGACTGGGATTTGTGTTATCTACTTGATGGGTTACCAACTGGAATACGTATTGGCAACATTCGATTGAAAGGAGTGTCTGCCATTAGATTATCTTGGTTTGAAAATTACAGAAATTTGAAAAAAGTATCTGATAGCGACTTTTAAATTATGGTAAATAACCAACTAAATGTAAAAACTTAGTATTGTGATATAAATTTCGTTATTGCATACACTTTTTAGCCATCATAAGGAAGTATTTAAGTTAGTGTTAAAGACCTTGATACTAGGCAGGTAGAGAAAGCATCAATAACTCGGCACTGTAGTATATAAATCTATAGTATTACTAGTAGTATAGTATAATATTAAAGCCACTCAGCATTTGAAATGGGAAGGTGTCCATGAATTGAGTAGTGTAGCTGTGAAGCCAAAACGAATAATATCGATTTTTAGACAGTTGCTAGGATATTTAATTAAGGAAACGACGTATGCAATACCTGAAAGTATCATCCAACACAATGAAAACTGTGATTTACCAAGTAAACATTGTGGTTGTTTGACAAGTAATGACATTTAAAGGGACAGACAAACACAAAAGTTGGTCAGGGAGATCTGAAATGTAAATTAAAGGCTAGTCCACACAAGTAGACATGGTACGCGATTTTGGTCTTTGAGACTTGTCTCGTGTTGTCTGCATAAACCAACCGTGGTATACAAGTCAGTTGCGAGACCAAAAGTCGCTGGTTTTATAGTCTCCTGATAGAAATGGGAGACCACGTGCAACTAGTTGAGCAACATGTTGCAAGCGTGGACGTCCCTTCTGCAACAAGAGATGAAATGGAGAGGTCGGTTTAGAGGAGCTTGGCAGAGCTCGGATTTTCGAGGCCCGACTCCGGAGACTGAGGCTAAAAAAATCAAATCTTTGTGTGGACAAGAGCTGGTCACCATAGACGGTCTTAAGACCACATTGTGGTGTGCTATACCGGGATGTCTACACCATAGAACAGTACCTCGGAATCGTGATCAGGATCACAACAGTCCAACTACAAGTTTCACTGGTAAAATTGTTGGATCTGTATTGCACACTTCTGCAATCGGAATAGGGATGCAGAAGGGGACGATGAGCCATGTGAAAGATCAGTTCTCCCTCCCCAATGATCCCCTATTTTCCAAAGAGTAGGAGATGATTGGCTGTATTCAATGGACATCCCATCGGTTGCCACAATTCGGTACTAATTCCCGGTGTGCCTGCACCCAGCTCCAGTGCAGGGACACTGAAATCTTTTGGGGATTGTGAGATTATTTGCAGGGGAGTGCGCATGCCTGATGAAGTGGTTGGTGAAACTCACATCACTGGCTTGGTTACACACCACCAACCCCTCATCCGGGATCTAATATCTCTGAACACCTCCCTTAAGATCATTCCTTACAAATACCTAATACTGAGCCCATCAAGAGTTAGTGGCCTCACATCCTGATCAAGAGAGCTACAAAAAAATTATTAATTGCTGCGGAACTCTATACAGTTTCTGATTTCTTTTCTATTGAATTTTGACGATAGGACATTGTCACCCCTTATGCTTGATTTTTTTAAATTTAGTTCATTTTATAGCCATTAGGTAATTCTTTATGTCAGCAGCCGAGGAATTTTGATAAAAGTACTCGAGCTAGCTCCTGGTTATGACTGTGATAATTTGTTGAGTTTTTTTTTTTTTTTTAACTTAGATGTAGTGTACATAATAATTATTATTGATATTTTTCATACATTTTTGTTACTTCAAAAAAATCTTTTAACTGAATGAATGATTGTTGGGTATGTGAGTAATTTATAGTGTGTTTGGCTGTGTGTATCTGCTTTGTTCACTTGGTGGTTCAGTGGGGGGCTCTCGGTCTGGCCTGAGGGCGGTCTCGCCTAGTACATCTCGCCTAGTACATCCTTCCTGATGCGATTCTCCTATTGATCGTGTTGAGGGTGCTCTTTCAGAAATGGATGAGCACCCTTGGGAGGCCGCCCCCGCCGGGCCGCCGTTTTGGGCGGATGGATGCATGCGGGCAGCATCTTTGTTTAGTTATTTGTGTAGGTGCATCAGTTAGTCTCGACTTCATTTTTATCTGAGTTTTTTATTTATTATAACCATTATTTTAATTTTATTGTTAAGTGCTGACAATTGTCAAACAAATTAATGTGACGGCAAATAAACGAAATAAATAAATCAGTGTTCAGGCTGCCATCCATTCACATGAGAAGGATCAGGAACAAGACTATCTACACCGGAAATACAATTAATGGGGCTGGATATACACTGGCCTATCGTCCGACTGACTGCGCCAATATGTGGCGTGCTATGCCGGAATGTCAACAGCATGGAACAATACTTCGGAATCGGGATCAGATCCCACAATGTTACCAGTGAAACTTGCAGATGGTCTGTTGTGAACCTGATTCTGGTTCTGTATATCAACTGCCTACAGTAGGTCTACAGACAAATCATGCAACATGGTCTACTGGTGTGGATGAGGCTTAAGAGGGGACATTTCAATTTCAGAACAACAAATATGTTCACCTTTCAAAAGTGAGCACAATGTTTCCGCTACCTCTGTGGTCCTGGAAACCTGGATTTGAATTTAGAAGGATGTGTATGGTTTTTATGTGGAGTCAAGAGATTTCACTCTTGCAATCCACCCTTGAATGAATCGCTATTGAAATTCACTGTGGGAAATCTAATGGCTAAACCTAAAACTACAAAATTGGTGGTTCACTAAAGGTGTCAAACTTTCTCTTGAAAGATCGCTTTACTTTTTAACATCTGCACCATTTTGAGGTGACAACAATTAAACACTGCCGGAAACAATTTGTGAGCAATCGTGGTCTTATATTGGTAAAAATTAGATCAGGTACACTCAGTAAAAAATTCTTTGTACGCTAAGCTCATTAAATTGAACTAGCACTCAATATAACTGTGCAGGAGGCTGTTATTACTGAAAATTCGGTTTCGGAAGAATTTTCCTAGTTACTAGACCTCAACCCAATCTAACATTATTGGGGCAATTTAAAGCACCGCACCAATATGAGGCAAACAATTGGGACAAACTAAAAACAGCCATATTTGAAGAGTCGTTAATGATACCATCCAGAGTGACACAACATGCGACTTGGAATAGAGTCTACATAACATTTTCATATATTGATATTTTGAAGATTTGACAGTAAAACACACTTTAAATTCCTCAGAAATCAAAGTTCCACTGTTTAAACAATTTCCTACGCAAGTGTATGCATAGAGAGACGTCTACTGTTACAACAGAAAGATATATGATACCTCGACAGAATTCAAACTCACACCTTCTCATTAGCCAGGGAGAAGCTTGTTTAAAGACGCTCGTAATCACTGTACTGCTGAGGCCAATGTAATCGAACCTCTTAAGGTGGCCATCCACTAGGTCGACAGTGCGGCGCGGCGCGGGTGGGTCAACAATTTTTCGCTATCGACCGCTCTCCAAACTTCTGGAGCGTGGCTCGGCTAACCGCCAAAACATTTAGCACCGCCCCATCGACCTAGTGGGACGATGGTTGAAGCAAAAAATTTTCGCTTGCACAACATTTTGCAATTTGTGTTGCACAGGTTGACTTGAATATACGCAAGCCCCCCCCTCACCGATCACAATTTGGGACACCCCTATGGATCTGATTCAAAAAAGTCCTTACTTAGAAGTACTTACTTATAAATTACCTTTTAAGACCAAACTACTGAGTTCAACCCCCACTCCCTCTCCACGAAACCTCCCATATTTCAGATTAAAAATATTCTTGATAGGTAATCCAAAAGAACGTTCAGACTAATCTAATTTCCGAACATCAGATCACCAGTTCGTTCGGTGATGACCAAATTATTCAAGTTAACCTCCCTCTCCCTCATAGACTGCAGAAAATTTCCCTCAACATAAAAATACGTATGAAGTTTTACTAAAAGCTGTATCTAAGAGTATTTTATGGCATTTTTGTCATGTAGAAGAGTATGCTTCTACTTTTAAACGTAGAAGATCAGAGAATCCAACAGTACATTGGAAGGAGTAGATAGCTGTTGCTGTGCGATTTTGTTGAAACCTGCTTAGGTGTACAAATACTTTTTTTACCAAGTGTCCGTCCGATGTATTGGTTCGTTACTCTAACCGAATAGATTGAAAAGAATCATTCAATTTATGCAAATCCAATTCTATATTTATTTATGCAGCTGAAATTTCAATTAATGGTAGACACCAGTAGTATCACCTACTTACCTCAATGATAATTTGCCTGTACGCAGGATCTTGTATTTGGTTCAGCACATCTTCCACAAGAAGAGAGAAATTGAGTTCAGAGCTAGTGAGATCGGACAATGAATGTTGGTAGGGCAGAGTGTTCCCTTGAATCCGAATTCCTCTCAAAGTTCTGGATAAAATCTCCCACACGCGATGATAAAACCTCTTTGGAACCCTGCAGAGACATCCTTCCAGTTTTCGCCTACCCAAAACGCTCAATCTGTAGAAAGAGTTACTACAAATTATACCCCAAAAGCAGCAAGACATGAACAATTGTTGAACCGTGAAGTATCTTGTAGCGAATTTTCGTGGAAAATTAAGCTATGGCAATGGCTACAAAAAATTTAAAATAAACTTTTTCGAAAATTTTCTTCATCGAAATCCGTTTTGAGGCATTCTGAAACAAACCCTAGAGTTTAACGCTTTTTCATATATAAATATATTTGATTAGTGGCTCTAAGAGAGCTAGTAGGTATATGAAACAAAAAGAAGGAAACATAGAAAAACACTTCACAGACTAGTTTTAATAAATATGAGCTGGCGATATTACCCCATTTTCCCCTATGTAGTGATTTACCTACATATTTGGTGGATTAGAGAATTGGAGTATCTACCTACTTAGTTGTAAAATTTTTCTTAGTACATTGGAAATTTATCCAAAATGGATCGAAGAATTTTAATTAAATTTCACATAAGTATGCTACTTCTTTTGCAGGTACAATCATTATTCAGTACCCCTATACTCGAGAATTAAAATATGTGTATTTGAGCACTGTTTGAAAATGCGGAAGCGGGACACACACACACGAGTGATGTACACTAGTTGCGAGATATAGAAAATATTTTTATTGACGAATGCAGGGAGTTTAACTGAACAGGAGATGCACAATATATAAATATATGAAAATGTGAATAGGTAAATTTGGTAAAACTATGAAGAAAATCGACAACAAGGGCTACACACACGGTGGTTGGAAAAGATAGCAAAAAACGCTGCAAATTATTTCACAAAGGTTTATTATTTTTTCAATTGAGTACCAATTCTTACCAATTTTCAATTGAGTATGATCGTAGTTTTAGTTGGCTTGCGTACGTCATAAGGCCCGTCCAGACTCCTCGGCGTGTCCTATTTCGAGTTGCCACAACCTATACTTCTATAATTATATACGCATGTTTATATTTCTCGATTTGAGCTCCTATCTATTCAAGTAGTTATTGCCTTAATAATATCATTATCTAAGTACGTACGAAAAGTCGAGAGGATATGTTATTAAATATGCGTAGGAAAAGCATTGGTATTAACACACAAATATGACCTAGAAAAAAACATATATTCATGCTTCGAAGGAACGCCGTACCCACCTCATGGTGCCGCGATGTATTATAAGGGTATAACACGTAAAAGTAATAAATATCCATTCTCCTACACCCCTCTGCTACGCCCCTGGTCACCCCAGACACCACAAGGGGCCGCGGCGCCTCCTCCCCCCGCTCACCACCCACCGTGACCCCCTGCCAAGCGTGTGTAAGTCTCACTCAAACCTCGAAAAAGACACTTTTTCGCCCGTTTTTGGCCCATAGCATCTATGCGAGTAAAGCAATCGGGATGGTTAAACGTTAGGACCAACTAGACCCCAAATGGAGTCTATGTGCGAAAGAACGGGTTTTTTAAGTCAATTCTTAGGCCTTTTATGGCCCGGATGGCGGACGGACATTTCAAATTTGGATTCTACGCACCTTGAAACCTAAAGTGACAAAGTTTGAGGGGGGGGAGGGGGGTTATAAAAATGTTTTGCTACACAATCACTTAGGCTTATTATTGGAAATAATAAACCAAAAACTGCATAATGGTCGCAGCAGGGAGCGTACAAATAGAGAAAGTGGGGGAAGACCCCCCCAGAGGTACCACCTGTATGGGGGGGGGGGGGGAAGCATCACCTGTTGCTCAAATAAGCACTTCGAATACAGAACAATATATATAAATATATATCAAAAAACGTACCTCCCCAGTAATATTTTATTCGTACAGATTTAGGAATTCTACCGATTTTTCGAGAATTATTCAGACCTCTTAGATAATTTGTCAACAGTATTTTCTATACTATGTAGGTAACATTTACTTGGTTCAAAGTGGGGGGAAAGATGGATTTTGAAAGGAAAAAATGTACATATATTAATAAATAGTAATACACACATAGTCTATTATCGATTTTATTTACAAAAGTTACAGCGTACAAAAATTTGGATTACACGGTACATAAGTATGTTGGAAAAAATTGTTCGCCCTAAACAAACCGGTACCTGCCAATATATACAAAATATACACGTATACAAAAATATAGACTTGTCACAGCCATTCAGAATATAAGTTTCCATGCCTAATCTAATATCTAAATCATCACGGAGTCAATGTGCTTTCAGCAATCATATTGTGAAAATGTAAGCTGCTCCTTTATGGATTAGATACTTGAGTGAAAACTGCTAGAGTATGTACTTCACAAGGTATTCTGACTCGAATGATTCCTTGCAACTTGTCTGATAAAACTGAACTTTTCACATGGGGTCCAATTATTATATCAGAACGTAATGTTAATCTTGATTTTGAGGACAATTTCTTCTTGTGTGTCCAGTTTGGTGGCAAACTCCACATTTCCTCGCACCACCTCCTCCTCTATTGCTGCTGCCTCTCGCTCTGAACTCACCAGAATTCCGTCCACGGCCGTTTGAAGTCCTGCTGCTGTTAGGCCTCCAATTTTCAGCATTCCCAGATCCTGCGGGCCACCTTCTGTTGTCACCACCCTGATTGAAGTCTCTAGGTTGAGATGCTGTCTGGACTTCAGAGCCCCCACTCATGTCCCATAGAAAAAAATTGCATTGGCGCTCATCCCTATTTTTCCCACACTTGAAGAAAAGGCGTCCCTGGTTTGGACCTTCTTTCCTCACAGTTAACTTCACAGCAGGAACATTGCAGGAACACATTATACCATCTTCATTACTATTGCCAAACGGCTGTGTTCGATTGGAATCACCAGACTGGTGAAAACCATTATTTATATTGTTGGTAGCAACATGTGTAGGATTGGTAATGGAACCTCTGTTTGTCCCTGAACCTCCAGCATTGATGGATCTACTTCTACTTTGGTCACTTTGAAAACTGCTGAAACCGGAATCATTTTGAGATACATTTTGAGTGGCTGTAGGCGCTGATAGTCGTGAACTAACTCGAGCGCCCAACATTTCCATGAAATCTGTATCACACCCATTTAGACATCCTCGGTAAGAGTTTGGGAAATATGGAGCCATCGAACCTGGCTGAAATTTAAAATCCAGACACTTGACATTTGGCCCACAACTAGGACAGGTATCCTCCGATACCTTCAAATCAATTACTTTGTTTGAAAGCCAAATAGCATTTTTACATGAAGGGTATCCTGAACATGACAAGAAAAATTCGCGCCCTTCGCTTTTTGTTCTAACGACCATGTCGAGTTTACATACACGGCATTCGAACACTTTCTGTAGAGTCGGTGCAGAGACAGACAAAGGATCATCCTGGGCAGAAAGAGGATTTGCCGTTTCTTGTAAGTATTTACCAACAGCGGCATCAATTTTATTTACCTGCTCTTTAGCAATACGAAACAAGTTTTTGTACTTTGCAACTTGCTCCCGAAGTACATCCTCAGGCCGCCTAATTCCATCGCAAATTCTTTTCAAATCAGCCTCAAGCTCAGCTCGCAAGTCAGGTTTGGACATAGCAAACCCCATTGTGTCATAACCTTCTACTAGCCCCATACCTATGGCACTTGGAACAAAATGGATATTGTTTTCAAGACCTACATAGAACCTGGATTTGATCGTTTCAATATGTTCAGCGTGAGTTGCATCTGTTCCAATCCCATGTTTCTCCATCAATGCAATCAAATCAGCTTCTGTCAGGAGATTTGGCGCTGTTGTGGAGCTAGTAACAATATCTATTGAAGTGGGCTCGAAAGTGGAGCCTTGCTGATAATTATTAATATTTTTAGCATTCCAGCCCTCATAAGGATACACATCAAGATAATTACGTTCTAAAATCATTAGACCAGATGCACAGAATTTTTCAGTATTGACATCAATTGATACGGTGGTTTCATGGCCTTTTGCATCCTTTGAAACACACGCTAAAAAATGTCTCACGATAAATTCATACAACTTGGCATCATTCCCACTCAAATCAGTTGTGTATTTGATAGGATGAATGGGGGGATGTGACTGATCAGATTTTTTCCCTTGCCTAGGATTTGGGCCATCTTGGATAACTTTTTGAGCGAAATTTCCCCATCGAGAATCTTCTGTTTGTAGCTCGACCAATGAAGTTAAATTTATTGATTCAGGAAATATATTAGTCTCTGTCCTGGGATAGCTTATGTACCCTTTGGTGTAAAGTTTTTCCGCAATTTTTAAAGCTTCTTTAGCGTTGATTCTAAGTTTCCTGGAAGCTATTTTTTCCATTTCAGTGGTATCCAGAGGGTTCGGTCTCCATTTGGATTTTGGTTTTCCATCAACTTTTTCCACTGTGGCAGTTGGACGTTCTTCGCACTTCGCATGTAAAGCTTGCACAATCCCTTCGTCGAAAAGTCGATCCCGGATCCATCTGAACTCGGTAGTCAAATCATTAACCGTATGGGTTACCTTAATCCTCCAAAAATCTTCCGGAACGAAACGTTCTCGTTCATTATAACGTTCAACAACGAATCCCAAAGTAGGGAACTGGCAACTCCCATAGCTCAGCAAATGTTCAGCCAGTGTGGGGAACACTCTTTGCAGTCTTAGAGTTTGAAATCGCGTGAAAGCAGCTCCTATTCTCAAATCAAGCTCTTGGCGCACATCAACGGCGTCACTGACGTTTTTGTTAGGTCTTTCCAAGTTGGCGATCGCTCGTCTAATCGACTGAGCAGTGATTTCTGAAAATTTGGCCCTGTACACGTCCAATCTTTGATTCACGCCCTTACAAGTATTGATTACTTCGTAGCCTATGTTCTCACCTTCACGATCGCAATCAGTCCAAATGATGAGGACACTACATTGACGAGCTTCCCTCTCCAAGGTTTTCTTTATTTTGACGAAATCTTCAGGAACGTTCTTGTGGACCGGAGCGTCGAAAAGTTCTTCGGGACTGCAGCTGTGCCACCCTCTGTACGTCCCAGAGAAATCATAATTCATCATGTGTCCACTCACTGATGTCATGGACATCGCACAATTCTGACCAAACACTACACAGTTAAAATCGTAGATCTTGTTGTACACAGAAAACCCTTCCCTCCGCGAGCTATTTCCGTTGGACAGAAAACTCGCAATATTTTTCGCAGCGTCATTTTTTTCGGCAACATTGAGAATTTTCATCGTAGTTCCTTTGCAGTTTGAATAAAATCGTTGACGACCAACCAGTTTCAGAAAAACTTGCTTTTTATTCAAAGAAAGCAATACCCCAAAACACACCATCTATGTTAGCAACTTCAGGGGTTCCTATATCTAATGATCATTTGAGGAATATAAATATAGATATTACGAAGTAAGATGGAATTCATTCTCAGATTAGAAATAGCACTAAAAAGTGGCATAAACCTACGTAGTTTGCCGGTCCAAAACAAATTTTCTCCAGAAAATAACTTGTGTTTATAGTTATACTAATTCAACATAGCCTCATGCATCAGTTCTCTAATTTTATTGTCCGTGGATTTACCGAGGCAGGCATTGTTGCTTGCTAGTCATGGATGTTGGCGTCATTCACGAGGGGAAGATCGGGAGAACCACTAATCTTGAGCAGGTGGAACCAACCAAAAATTGCGTATCCAGCCGAATACCTACCTTGATAGGGCTCCGAAGATTAGAAGCACGAGATAGACCGCAGCACGTAAACAATGACCTTACCGATTTGATATTCTTTTGTAGCAGTTTTTGGGCAATCGTGGCGGACACAAGTTGGTTTGACGGTTTTGCTTCCGAGTCTACCTAAGGGTGGTCCTCCACTGGAAGCGACTAAGCGTATTCGTCCGTATATAGCATTTCCGAATTGAGTTAAACTTTTTCCATTTAGGTTTAGTTCTTTTCCATTTAGGTTTAAACCTTTTCCACTAAGGTTTAGACCTTTTCCATTTAGATTTAAACGTTTTCCATTTGGATTTAGACCTTTTTCATTTAGATTTAAACCTTTTCCATTTGGATTTAAACCTTTTCCATTTGGATTTAAACCTTTTCCATTTGGATTTAAATTCAGGAAATTATCGTGGAGTTAGAGGTAAAAGTACCGAAGAGGTAAATTCATATTGTGCGAAACTCAAATTAAAATTTCAAAAGTTAGTTTGGTAAATATGGTAATAAATTATTTTCTTAGGTTGGATACATAGTTTGATAATATTGATCACCAATAATAACAACAGTTCAATAATCATAATATTCTGCATTTGATTTTCCCACGTGTTGAATTTGTGACTTGGGTACTTTTACCTCTAACTCCACGATAATTTCCTGAGTTTAAATCCAAATGGAAAAGGTTTAAATCCAATTGGAAAAGGTTTAAATCCGAATAGAAAAAGTATAAATCTAAGTGGAAAAGGTCTAAATCTAAATGGAAAAGGTTTAAATCTAAATGGAAAAGGTCTAAACCTAAATGGAAAAGGTTTAAACCAAAATGAAAAAGGACTAAACCTAAATGGAAAAAGTTTAACTCAATTCGGAAATGCTATATAAGCGACTAATCCCATAAGCTTGAAACGTATTAGAGCTCCTCCACAGCAAGCTACATGAGCGACGCGACTTCGCGTATTTTGAGGCGACGAGCGACTGATCCCATCCAGATGGGATCAGTCGCTTGTCTTCGAGCGACCTGGCTTCCCCCTCCCATGTGTTCTCGGCACGCCCTTCAACTGTGAATGGCGAACCTCAACATCTACAGGATATTATGTTAATTTTCCAGAGGAAAATGTGTGTGTGTGCCTAAATGTGGCGACTATTTACTAATGTCAACGAATGATAATTTCAATTAATCGGTAACTTACTGTTCTTCACTCTCCCATTGACTGACTGACAGGATTTTGAAGAGCAGTTGGCGCACTTGGAAAGGGCTTAAATTTTCCAAGTTGGTGCTACCAGAGGGGAATAATTCCAGGTATATTTTCATCGCTTCCAGAACCCATCTGAAAAATGAAGGACGATTATTGTAATTCCTACCTATATTACTGTGTTCCCAACAAAATACTCGTAGATAAGGTGAGGACATTTAAATAATAGAGAGTTTTTGTACTTCTCGTATTCATTTTCTCGTATACAAAAATAACCTATCCGAAACGAGAAGAGGTTTTCGTAATGTGGAAATGCTTTTCGGAACGGGAAGAGTCAGCTTTTCTTGTGCTCAGTTTCTCCGGAATCGTAATTACGAGACGACAATATGACCTTTCTCCAGGATAACCCTAACTTAGCAACCATAACGCAGTTGTGCCACACACATATACATTCGCCAGTATGGACTCACCAGAGAAAATTGTCTGACTTTTACCGCTTTCATGCAGTCTTTTGTTGTTGGTTTAAACTTTGTCCTTGTCTTTCGTTCGTGTTTTTTCCCCGCACCTCAACCAGAAGGGACATTAGCAGCATTTTATTCGCACTTTCGACGTTTCAACGCAACGATTTCAGCATTTTCATCTCAAGATTTCGTTTCAAGATATGAGCTTCCAAGATTTATGTAATGTTTTAGAGATTTGTGTTCTTCATGGCTGAATCTTTTTTGTATGATGTAGTGGTCGTTGTTTCTTATCTCACGTTAAGTATATTTTGGAAATTGTCTACTGCGAATTTTAAGCAGTGACTCACTACAAGAGTCACACTAACTTCACTATAAAGGAGGGTACACACCTACAGGTAGAAATGACAGGTCCACCTGTCACAGGTCCACCAGCCATCCACCATGAGGATCCACACCTACAGTCTGCCGTTCGTCAGTTGGTTGAAAATGCCGGAAGATGACGCTATTGCTGTGGTTGGTTTCTTATTTGTTATGGATTCAAAACTAATTCTTTCAGTTTTTCCAGCAATCTTGCATAAGCAGCTTCTTTCCGAGGACGATGACTGTAGTCTCCACTCTTCACATTCCATATACATGGCTTACTACGATAAATCTCTGTGAAATCTTTCATAATCTCTTTGTTCCTGGCTGCCATTATTTCACTGCTGAAAAACAGCACTACCACGAATGATAAAAATACACAAAACGAATAAGCAACGCAATTGAAAATTGATATCAGAAGCACTAAAAAAAAAAAAAAAAAAAAGTTGTGTACAGCTCTCTCGAAACAACCTCTTGGAATACTGACAGGCGGACCTGCACCTGCCAAATTTTCGGAAGGGTGGCAGGCCACCTGACAGTTACGAAAACTGACAGTTATTGTTCATCTACATTCCAAGGTTGACCTGACAGGTTACTTGCGACAGGTGGACCTGTCATTTCTACCTGTAGGTGTGTACCGTCCTTAACCCTTTCCGGACGAAACCCGGTCAGGACCCGGCTAGCCAATATCCGCATTTGGACGGAACATTTTGAGAGAGGGATGTCTCACAGGACGAATGCCGGTCCCTGCTCGGCGACCTTGTTACCTCGTAGGGGTCGAATGCCGGTCACTGCTCGGCGCCCTTTCTTGTCTTCACAGACGAAACCCGGTGGTAGCTTGGTATTTTTTAAATATTGGGGGCAATTCATTAGGTTTTACTGAAGGTTTTGACAATAGATCGGAGCACTTTATTGGTAAAATGAACCCATTGGGAAGGAATATGAGAAACCTTTCTGTGACTGGTTACTCTTGAACTTTGACTTTTTATCATTATTTTCTCACTGATAACTGTTTCTAGACATGTGAATCATGATGTAAAATATGATTTTCACTTGAAAAATAAATTTGTTTTTAGAAAAGTGTGTTTTTTCCTTCATGGTGAAAACTTGCTCATCATATTCCCATCTCAAACACACTCTAAATAAATAAAGAATAACGTCGTCCAAAATTTTTCATATTTTTTGTTCTGGGGAAATGATTACAATAATAATAATAATAATAGGTAATCTGTGCTTTTATTTGATGAATATGTCTTCAAAATTGATGTACCGTTTTTAGGTGATCTATTGCAAAAAGCTTATCGTCCTTGAAAGATATAATGGCGTGTAATAAGTCGTCCTGTTAGGTACATGACCGGGTCCCGTCCTTGTGGACACGATCGGAATTCAACATTCGACCGCAAAGGGTTAAAAGTTCTCATTCTCTCAGGCTTACGAAAACGCTACGAGATATCAATGCGAAAAAGATTAGTATTCAAGTTGCTTGCTTTAACGGCTTGTTTTAGTGTTTACGAGAAACACGAATACGAGAAGTACAAAAACCCTCCAATGATGCTTAGAAGATTCACACAAGTGCGTTTGTGGTGGCCGCTGTGACTGTTCCCTTCAGATAATGCGGATATCGTATGATTGAGCACCTATCTCGACCCTTTTTGATGCATGATGATACCCAAACCGTACATCAAAGTTATCACTGCTACCTATCTAATCCCACCAGAGGGATGGTCTAAAACTCCAAATGAGAAGTATTCCATCCGTTCTTTTGGGGTAAAGTGAAAAGAAGAAGACGGTGTTTTCTGTCTAACACAATTTTCCTGAAGAAGAATAAATTATTAAATCCACCATTTTCCCTTGTAGATTACTGGTGGTGTAGTCATTAAGAATTATTCTGTTATACATTCTGTACAAGTTTGCAATAATCATATTCTCTGCAATGACTGAAATAGAGATTGCTATTCAACCATTGTTTGTGTAATGAGCCTCTTTTCAAACATTGTTGTTTAACAACATTTTTGGAAATCCTTTGAATTTGCAAAAGGTATAAAACAATCAAGTGTTCAGTACAGTTTGAAAGTAATGAACCTATTTTAGCGAATTTTTGAAGAAAATTAAGCTATTGCTCTCGCCTCGAAATTTGTAGAATGTGAATTTTTGAAAACATTTTATGCAGAAATCCGTTTCAGGCTATTCTGAATAATATTCTGAAGTTTAACGCATTTTTTTATGTATATATGTATATATATGTATGTATGTATGTGTCATTCCAGACGATAACTGTCCGTAGAATTGTGCTAGAAACTTCAAACAAATTTTAAAATGTTAAGGACACAAAACGAAAGTTCAAGTTTGTTGGCCAGCATGATCGGATGACATCTTCGGGTTGAAATTTTCAAAAATGTAGTCAAAAATTTCAAAATAGCCTGTTTTTTGCGATTTGTTGTGCGAAATAATTTTTTCAGCATACTAACATGTGGTATATTCGGAATCAGCGTAAAATTTCCTATAAGAATATTTATCAAGTTTTCAAAAATTTCAAAGTTGAAAAATCAGTCAAAAATCGAAATAATGCTGTTCGCTAGTTGTAAAAATCGGTAATATTTGCATGAAATATTCAGTCCAAATTCAGATTAAACTACTCTTATGGAAGTATCCCTGTATAACCAATCCTAGAACCATGCTGTTTTTAAGGCTAGAACCATGCTGTAGATAGAATTTGATTCCATGTTTGTCTACCAAAATCATAAACTAAAATTTCTCTACGCGATCACTAGCGACTGAAATGTCGAAGATTTCTTCAAAAATTCGTTCATGGGGTCATGCTGCATGACTGGACTTTTTTACATTGATTTAAGTTTTATTTGAGATATTAAACTTTTATAAGTGATGACAAATTTTTCCTTATATCATCCATTCTTAGTTCTTTCAATTTTTCCAACCTTCTCAAAGTGGAAAAGAAACTCCATCATCCAACGCCAGGCTCCAAAAATACTTGAGAGTCCATCTAAGTAGCCAGGAAACTGTACTATAACCGCAAATCGGAGTTTAATCTTAGTGTTTGTGAGAGGAATCGATCCCATGTTGTTGCCAATGTATTTGCCTCAAGTTTTGAGAATGCGTCAAATTTCATATGGATACGATGAGGGAGATAATTGATCCACGCACATCCTCAGCTGCCTGATCGCATTTCCTATACTTTTGAGCAGTCTTCACTCAAACAATTTAATAAACCTAATTAATTACGTACTACCCAAATTTCTTCACTCTTTAACAAACCAAAAATTTGAAAAATACCTACAAATCATTAATGATCATGTTTATATAGACTTTAAGTGCTATATTATAAGACGTAAAGTACTATATAGACTTAAAATTTTGGGATCACCGTATAAATTTCTATAAAACCTTGAAGTATCCCTGCTTTGTTTGGCCCCATTCTTAACAATCTAGCGCTTGTGTTCCATTACGAACAATTATAATTTAAATGGGTGGTTTCTCATTACAATTTATAGCATCATAAAATATTTTCTTCTGTCAACCAGCTTATCCAAAAATTACTGATTAATCAGTACCCGTATGACCCTATTGGATACTAAATATTCTGATACGTTTCCAATGTCCCCCTCAAGGTCTCTGTTAAGTATGTCTTTCTCAGATGTTTAGAGTCACTTTCAAACTGTACAATGAAATCCGTTTCATCTATAGCTATAAAATGCGGTAATGTTATTTTTAAAAGGACATTTTATACATATATCAAGTCTTCATTTCAACAATTTAGTTCCCTCACTGTTATGCTAATGTACCGATATGAATTTCTATATTCTACTGTATATTATATTTTAAAAATGTATATGATGAACACACATCAATGAAATGTAGCAATGGCTCAGTGTGATGACAGGTTTCACAAATATTTAAAAACCGTAGAAAGAAAAACGTTCAATAGTGAAAGAGTGCGGTTGTTGTCAAATGGTGTTGGTTGTGAAAAATAATTGAAACACAAGGGTACCTGCGAAATCTAGAGACTCTCATGGCCGCCCATCCTAAAAAATACAGCAGTTTTAAAAATTGGGAAGAGAATTATTTAGATTCATCGAAAAATCTCAAGAGGGTATCTATTTAGTTTTATTAAAGCCATAAAAAGAACCTACTGAACATTTTTTTGACCAAATGAGAGTGCATTCTTTGAGGACTATTTCCTTCCACCGATTTTGATGCATGGTCCTTATTAGTATAAAATTATAATATTACTTCCTAGTTTTGTCAAATGGAACTTATTTAAATCCAGTTTTAATGATTGATTTTATTGTTAATTCTCACCCAACTCTGATTTTCAGGATGCCTTTGAATAGCCGGGGGCTGGTTGCTATGAGACGACCACAATAAAGAACAACTTCTTGTTGTAAGACGGCTTGAATTATATTGTGCGGTTGTATGGTTGAATAAATGACGGAGCGGATGTCAGAGGGAGCCATCGGTTTCTCGAAGACAGTCTGCTTTTGCCCCACGACGCCCACTGCCAACTACACCAGGAAAAAAAACCTATCATTAGATGGTTCTTTTACAAGTTCAACTGGGAAAAACTTTTGTTTGAATTGTATTTACATGCCTGTTTCCCATTTACGAGCACTGCAGTAATAAATGGGCTGATGCTGTCCACAGTGTGATTCAAGAGACTACTGCAGTATCGAACTGCAATCCAGTGGTGGCGCATTCCAGCTAAGTGGTACAGATTTTCCAAATGTTCCCCAACTACACGAAGGACAATAAATTTTATTTGAATAAATTTACAAACAAACTACATTAATCATTAGTTTACTATCAACCTTACGAGTTACTAGCCATAAAAAATTGGGTATAAAAGTGCCTTATTTGCAAGTAGGAATAAAAATTCCTAAAAAGTTTCATTTTAGGCTGGAACATTGAATAGGTAATGTTATATTTTGGAGAAAAATGCCATTACAAAACATCTCCAAATGAAACTCTCGTTCAGATAGACGATTAATCAAAACCAAATATTCCGTACCTGTCTTGTCAAAAACCTCATAGTCAGGGCCACATCTGAACAGCAAACATCCATATAGCTGTGCCTGGCGAAACATCCCAGGCCCTGCCCTCAAAGCGTCAATAATGTCTGGGATAGACCGTTGTTGATAACCCTGTGAAACACCAGAAACATGATGTATTTATTGTATTTTCTAGTACAATTTGCGGACAGAAATGATCATGCGGGCACATTACTGTTTGCTCCCGGCTGGCGGAAGTGCCGGTGATTGTTTTTGATGGTTGACCCTTTGCTCCCTGGGCGTTCAGAAGTCGTGGCCTTGACTCACAGACGTTGACCGTTTGTTCCCAAACATTAGCACGAGTGTTTTTTATCAGTTTAGTCGTCATCTCGTCATGGAAACGCAAGCTGTTGCCAGTGGGTCGCACCGAGGAAAAGACGTTTTATTTCATGACGTTTTTTTATTTCGAGATTTTGACGGTCCCCACCATAACATTTACAAGTCCTAAACGAAATTCAAGTTGAGGTTTACGCCAACATACATTCTATCAACAGCAGCAATATCCACGAGCCGAGACCAGATATAACGCGGAAACAAGAGTGGGTAAGGCGGTATATTCGGAGACACGAGGAAGGGGAAATTTCTGGTTATGAATTCGTGCAAAGGGTGTCCTTCAAACTGTGACCTCACGTCGATGAGGAGGAATAACTGTGTTTTTTTATCGACTAGACGAGTCCTAAATCAGAATGATTTGTAAATTAAGGTCTGTTTTTATTCATTGACGAGGTGCCTCTTCGGTACCGATTTGGGGGACAACGCGAGCAACCTCCTCGTGGTGTCCTCCGGGTAACGCTGATAGCTCACAATTTTTTTGGCCAGGAGCAAACGGTCAACCGGGACCAAAGGTCGACCATCACTTTTGCTCAGCCGGGAGCAAGCAGTCAAATTTCATTGGGCCCGGAAGCAAGCGGTAAAACTCCCGATCATGCAACAAGATGTGTACTAGTTTTATTAGGTACTTTGTGTAGGAGAGAGTGAATTCTATCTGCACTATCTGACTTGAAACTAAGCCCATACAATCCTAATGAATAAAGAGGTTAGAAGATAGTCAACTAGGTACAGGTAGGAACATTACGTAGAGTTTCATTGCACACTAATACGTACGCTGATATCTTCAAAAGTTTCAGTGATAGCAGAAGCCAGCGGAACATCTGTGAGACTCTGGTAACCTATGTAGTCATGCTCGAGCTGGTTGAATTGTGCAAAATCCTCTTGGCTAGTTTTGACGGTGTTCATAAAATCGAGATGTTCTAAAACAAAAACCATCCATGAACACATAGTTGAAATCTACGGCTTTGGGATAAGCTACTTCCGTAACCAAGCCAGACGACTTACTCTGCTTTGAAACATGCAGATATTAATGTTAATTAATGTTTTTATTATATGGAATGAGACACGGTAATGAGTTAACAATGGAAAACTTGAACGAGACTGAAACAGTTTCGTCTGATGGAAAATACTATTTGATCATGAAAGTAATAATACACCGTTTTGTCTTGGGCATTTAGAGAAGAATGGTAGAGCATAATTGAAACAGTTGTAGTGCAAACATCATTAACGTAGTGTTTTCACTTCCCAGTTGAATCAACTATAAGAGTACAAAATTTAGAAATTGATCGTGGTGTCCAGTTACATGATTCATTTTTTCACAATTATTGATAATATATTCAGTATTACAGCGTTAGTAGAAATTTCAAATATTTTATAAATTAAAAATTAATATAACATTCATTATTAATTCAGCATATTCTCTTTACCTTATAAATATTGGAAACAACAATAAAATAAAACACACAATGAACTTCATAAATCATTTTAAAAAACATTCAAGCAGTTAACATAGGCAGTACCTACCTACCAGTATATATAAGCGAGTTAATACTTCAGTCAAGTAAACATAAATTTCTCAGTTTGCAAACTTCACTTAAGAAGAAATATGGTCTTTTTATGTCGAATTCACTTGGTACTGATACAAAATTTATCAAGTTTTCGGTACCCCCCACCAAGTCCGAGGTATATCTTTTTCTGATCCAGTTATACATAGGACACTCAAATAGAACATGAAATAAGTTTTCAAGAAGACCCGTGTCACAGTCTGTACATACAGTACTTGGAGAAATTTTGTAATTATAATTCCTAATTTTAATTGTAAAATGGTGTTTACTTGCCAATCTTATTTGTGCAAATAACTTTTTAAATTGAAAAGGGACATTATGGTAATTCAAATAATCGTTAAATCCATCCTGCGCTATCACAAGCCAATAGTAATCATTATAGGCCTAGCATACTCGAATGTAAGGAACATACATGTTCAAATAAATAAAATAAATAAATAAATTAGAATGGTAGAGCAGAAATCACCATCAGGGAGCTTTGCGGATTTACTCAACCAGGACAGAACCTATAAAATGCTGAGTTCCCAATACATGGAAATGCCAAAATTTCTTCCAATTTTCAGTAGGAGTAGGTGAATTGAATTAAATATGAGCCAGTATTACTCAGCCGTCTTTTTTTTTTTTTTTTCCATCTAAGTATTTTCATTCAACAATTAAAACAACCGCCAAAATACCAAGAAAATATTTAAATACTACATACCAACACAGGATGAAGAGATCAAATTTTGTAACCTTCCAATTCTAACTTTGATTCCGTCACAGTAACCTTTCTTCAGCATGGCCATAAGGTCAAGCATTTCTTTAAACTGAGGATCCCTGCAAAATCGTTAACGAAATGAATAAGTGGGTGAATGATTTTTCTAGAAGCTTAATTTTTAGTTTCAAAATATTTCACTTTTAGAATTTTTATTATTCATTACTGTTAAATTAAGTTTAGGTATACGTGTGTGTCATCAGTCGAGGATATTTACGAAAGTACTTGTGCTAGCATTTTAAATAAAACTGTGATGTAATTTAAAGCATTGTTGATAGCTCTTAGATGTTTAGTTTTTGTAAATGTTTATTTGTTGTTTATAATTTTTGTTGATACTGAATGATTAGTTTTAACTGTATGAAAGAATATGCATGTAATTAATTGAGTATTTGGCCATGTGTTTTGCTTTTTGGGTTTCGGCTTGGGGCTCTCGGTTGGCCCTGGGGCAGTCTTGCCTGGTGCTGCTTTTACTATAGCCTGTCTGCAATGAAAAGAATACGTAGCCGTCGGTGCCTGGCGGCGGGGGAGTGAAACAAAAAGCGGGGAAATTTTCCCGTTTGCACGATTTTTCTGGAGTTTTCTTCCCAGCGAACGTCAGCACTGAATCAACTCGCTGTGTTTTGGCCGTTTGATTTGATTTTTTTTTTTTTTTTTTGGGCTCTTGGTTGGCCCTGGGGCAGTCTTGCCTGGTGCTGCTTTTACTATAGCCTGTCTGTAATGAAAAGAATACGTAGCCGTCGGTGCCTGGCGGCGGGGGAGTGAGCAAAAAGCGGGGAAATTTTCCCATTTGCACGATTTTTCTGGAGTTTTCTTCCCAGCGAACGTCAGCACTGAATCAACTCGCAAAAATTGATGAGCACGGCTCTGATAGTTGATTATGGGTAATTCCTATCTCAAAACGAATTCAAAAATTAATGCTCGCCAATTTATATGCCTTATTACTAAACTTACCTTGGATTCCACAGCCAAGGTCGTTAGAGAAAGGACGAAAAGGGGTGAGCGAGAATGAGAAGCAGTAGAAAATTTAGTTACAGGACACACCTAGTACTATTTTTATTTCCAGAAACCTGAATTTGGCAACAGCTTTCGTACAACGTAAGCTCCGAAATCTTGTGTCGAATGGCTGCTTCGGTAAATCCGTTGCATTCCAGTTAGGGAGGATGCCCTCTCGGTTTTTTGGAGGTTGTGAAGGCAGTCGATCCCGTTTCTGTCAAGGCTTTGATTCCCTCAGAAACGACTCTATTCACCATTGACAAGGAAAACGATGTCGCTTTAGAGGTTTCCTCTCACACCACCACAGTCTTCCCGAGAATGCCTTCTTCTTTCAACCCTTTCAGGTACTAAAACACGCTAAAGATTATTTCTATAGCCTGCGACCGAACTGCCTTCCCACTTTTCCCTGCTCATGAAGTACCCGGACTAACTGGTTAACAACAATAGGAGTGTATACAAATATATGGCCAACATGAATTAAAGAGAAAAAAAAAAAAAAAAAAAAAAAAAAATGCGTAAAATTAAAGAAGCATAGTAACGTAACATATCATTATATGTGTAATGACCTGGAAACATCCTGGAAATATAATTAGGAGAGGTTCAATTAGCACATCATAACGTAGAATATAAAGATCCATTAATGAACATAATAAATCGTAACAATAACGGATATATATATGTAATGAAGAAAAACGAGAAATATCAATATATTGACATTCTAATGAGCATATTAAACGAATACATTATATATTAATGAGGCGGTGATGGTGTGCAGGCCTGCCCTAATGTGCCTGCCGGGTGACTAACAAGCAGGAGACTAACATTCCACACACAAAAATTAACGCAGTGGACGATGGACCAGTGTTTACCCAGCCCCATTGATTGTGTTTCCAGCTTGAGTCCGTCACAATTACCTGCCCCAATCCCTCGAAAGCAATTCCGTGATGGTCCTGGTTGTGTACATGGTGGAGGAATGACAGTACCACAAGGAGTTTGGTAATTAAGGCCATTGAAATTAATTGATCACCTGGAAAAGGGTGCTGTGAGTATATGGTTCATACATCTCAACAAAATAAGCATTTTATAAAACATCATGTTTGATAAATTTCTATCATGAAACAAAGTGAGCTAAACATAACCATTATACTTAAGATCTAATAATATTATTGTTATTATTCCTCATCACTTGAGAAATCAATTCCGGCCAGTTGCCTGTAGTCTTGGCGGTTACCCCTAGTGTAATAACGCTTAGGGATGGCTCCTTGACAGGAAGGCCCTGCTGTATTGGGGGTGGCCGGACTAGCATTATGCGGTGGCACTGGTAAATCAGGTACAGGGGTACTAAATCCTAGGAATGGTGAGCCTAGTGTATATTCGTTCCCCCCAGGGTTATTTGATTGTGATGCATGGGCCGATACATTTTCCCCGTCCCACCAAAGAGATTGGTCCTCATCATTCAAATACGTTAGTGGAGGAGCCCTAGTTGGTTGGTAAAGGGTCGAACAACCTGGTGAGGAAGTATCAAACCCTAGGAACGGAGTACTCAATGAGTTATCCACTCTCTCAGGGGCTCTACCAATGGGTGAACATGGGGGAGTAACCGTTGTTGGCTCATGATTTGTTGGTAATATAGAGGGGGGTCGTAGGAGTGAATTCACCCGAGCAACAGCATGCTTAATTCTATTGACGTGAACACGTTTCTGCTTCCCTCTGACTTGAATGATTACGTTGAGTTTGGAAGGGACTTGCACAATTGTATAAGGCCCTTGCCAAGGTCTACTGAATTTCTTTACTCTTCCTCGCTTGATGGCGGGGTTGTGCAAGTAGACCCTATCGCCAACATTGAAACAGCGGTTTATTGCTGCACGATTATAGGTTTTTTCCTGCCTTTGCACTGCCGTATGTTGTGTTGCTTCCACATTCTGCCATATGCGTTGTAGTGTGGAACGGAGCTGTTCTACATGGTGAACATAAGGTTCGACATCCTCTCCTAAATCCATCTCACCCGGTGCTGGTAGCCTCATGGGCTTGCCATACACAATGTGGTATGGTGCAAACCGGGTAGCCTCATGGATGTTGGAGTTGATAACCATTTGTACCAAGGGTAAACGGTCGTCCCAGTCATTTTGGGCAGAATTCACGTAATGAGACAATATGCCCGACATGGTACGATGTATCCGTTCTACCCTCCCATTGGACATTGGGTGGTAAGCAGTTGTGCACACTCTTCCTACCTTGAAGAACTGGCAGAAGTGACGCATGAGTTCAGATGTAAAATCAGTACCTTGATCTGTAAGCAACTGTCGAGGAGTGCCATAACGCCCAAAATGCTGAAGCAAAGCCTGAGCTACTGCTTCAGAGGATTGTTTTGTCAATGGGTAGAACTCAATATGTCTAGAAAACTGGTCCAGAACGCTTAAAATGTATTTGTTACCCCTATGTGTTAGAGGGAGTGGGCCCACAATGTCAGCACTGAGTTGTTCAAAACAACCAGAAGGCTCTGATAATTTCCCCAGTGGTGCAGTTTTTCGCCCATAGTACTTTCGCTGAGCACATGGATGGCAGGACTTGACATAGTTGGTGACGTCCTGGCGCAACCCAGGCCACCAGAATGATTGCCTAATCCTACTGAGGGTGGTGTGAATACCTCCATGGCCCGCCTGAGGGAGATCATGGTGAAGCTCTAGGACGAGGTGTCGCAGGGAAGTGGGGACTACAATTTTGAGTCCGGAGCTAGTGATTTTACAAACAAGCTTGCTTGAGGACAGTTTGTATTGATCAGGTTTCCCTAGGAGTGATTTAACACCTTCCTCCTTATCCTGTTCTACTCTGATCTCATCAATCTGAATGGTAGGGAAATGCTGAGTATTTGCGGTGAAGCAAACATAACAACGAGACAGGGCATCTGCGTTCTGGTGGGCTCTCCCCGCTTTATGTACAATTGTGAAACGGTATTCACTCAGTCTCAAGGCCCATCTTGTGAGGCGAGAATTCAAATCTCTGTGAGTATTGAGATATTTGAGAGCTGAGTGGTCTGTAATTACAGTGAACTCAACACCCCACAAATATTGGTGGAAGTAGGTTATACCATACACAAGGGCTGCCAACTCGAGGTCAGTGGCACAGTAGGAGGTTGCTTCCGCATGGTTTGTCCGGCGAGATGCGTAAGCTATTGGGTGTTCTACTCCCTCTACTGATTGGGAAAGTACACATCCCAAACCCTCCTTGCTTCCATCTGTTGCCAATATGAAAGGCTTGCTGAAATCAGGATAACTTAGAATGGGTGGTTGTAAAAGCATGTTTTTAAGGGTGGTGAAAGCTTCCTCACATTCCTTAGACCAGACAAATTCTACCTCCTTCTTCGTGAGGTCTGACAGAGGCTTTACCCTTCGAGCTTACCACATGGCCCAGGTAGGAAACTTCAGGTTTTGCAAACTGACATTTGGCTAGCTGCAATGTTAACCCTGCTTGTCTGAGGATTTGGAGCATATCTCCAAGGTCTCTGGCATGGGACTCTATATCCGGATGGAAAAGAATAAGGTCATCGAGGAATGCTAGTGCTCTCTTTGAACCTAGCTGTCTAGTCAGGGTCATCGCTAGACGTTGAAATGTTGCCGGTGCCCCTTGAAGGCCAAAAGGAAGTCTAAGATATTCATAGCAACCTTCATCTGTGACAAAAGCTGTCTTGGGGGCATCCTCAGGTGCAAGGGTTACCTGATAGTAACCAGATTTTAGGTCAAGAGTTGTGAAATACTCTGAGTGACCAAGCCGATCCAAACACTCCTCAATCCTAGGTAGCGGGAAGAACTCTGGCTTTGTTATGGCATTCAGTCTATGATAGTCAACACACATTCGCCACTGAAGCCCTGATCCTGATTTCTTAGGAACCAAGACTACTGGAGCACTCCAAGGACTAGTAGATTCTCGTATGACTCCTTGGTCCAGTTGTTCCTGAACCAACTCACGTAGAATCGGTTTCTGGGCATGGGCTACCCTGTATGGGCGAGCTCGGACTGGGGGGTTGGTTCCTGTATCAATATTGTGGCTTACCAGATTGGTACAGCCAAGTGTTTCATGACCTTCAAAGCTGAAAATGTCAGCATACTCCACCAAGGTGTCATGAAGAGTTTCTTGATCTGCTGGTGGCAAGTGGTTTAACATGGTTACTAGCATTTCTGAAAATGATGCCACTCGACCATGGTCATCAGTTACTGTATTGGAAGGCTGGGTGGTTGCTGTGAAAGTGGTAAATGAGCAAAGTTCGGGAGCCTGCCAGATACTGTAATCTACTGTGCTCAGCTCTCCAATGGTCTTACTTGTATGTAAGGATACTTCCTTGTGAGTAGGATTAATTGCAAGAGCCATTGGGTTCATCATGGAGCACACAGACCTTGCGAGTAGTAGACCTTCACAGTGTTCAGTTTGTGGTGAGAATACTGCTGCTAGCTCGGGTGAACTTTGGGATACAGGGGCGGGTTGACTTGAAAGCAGTTTATTCAGGGGTCCATGCATGAGAGGAATTATAGCAAGCGAGTTAGGAGGCACTTTTACCTCTTCCCTCACTAAGGCAAATGTTCTCACCACATTCTGAGCCATGAGAGGTGCGTAAGGCACCTCCGGACGTGTGGGAGAAATTCCTTCATCATTTACCTCAGTCCATGTTATTATACTGTTTCTCCGAACATCAAGAATGGCACCTCGCTCGTATAGGATGTCATATCCCACGAGCATAAGGGCAGCGCGGTTCAGGTTGCAAACAGCTGCTCTCACTAGGAAAGGTTCACTCCCTTCAATTTCTACCCTGATAGTAGCGGCGCCCAGGGGCTGGACAGGAGTTTCACCAATTCCCAGGATGGTAACATGGAGTGGTTCTAGGGGACCTGAATAAACTGAAGGGTCAATTATTGTGATTTCTGACCCTGTGTCAATAAGAACTATCCCTGTATGACTGCCTACTTTACCAGGCACGGTGAACAAAGCTTTACCACCCTTGTTGACTCGGAACACCTGCCTCCCTTCCTTATCGAATTCAATTACTGGGTTGGCGGGTTCAACCCGCCTGCCCCATTTGGGGGATGGCTCCCTGAACTTGATGGCTTGTTTAAGTTATCAGTACTCTGGGGTACTGTTGGTCGAGACACTGTAGTTCTCTGGGACTGTTACTTGCCCAGCACGTGGCCCACCATGCCTATACTCACATTCGGATGGGTAGTGGTCACCGGTGTTGCAATGGTAACAATGTCTCTTACGACCCCTAAAACGTCTGTTCTTTGAGTCGGGGAAAGTTCGGGCCGGGGGAGTTGCAGGTTGGAACTCTTCCTTTTGTTTCCCTATGGGCTTGGGTTTGTTGGATGGTGCTGAAATTGCTAGTGTACGCACCACTTTGGGCTGACTGGTCTGAGAGGGAGGTGACAATATATTTTCTACCTCTACAAGGTCCACGGCTTTGGCCACTGCGTCTGCTAGAGACGTGCACTTGGACCGGAGGACTTCTCTTGCAACATTCTCAGGTAGACCCCTAGCAAAGTACTCCCTCCCCAATTCGTCAACTACCTCACTTGTTGGGTGGTAGGCCTTCATCAGGATGCCACGTATCCTACTGGCAAAAGCCTCAATAGCTTCTCCTGGCTGAAGGCGTGCCTTAGAGGCCTGATCTAGGTAGTATGATTTGGAGTGGGCACCTTCAAATCGCCTGCGGAGTTCTCTTTCGAGACTGGCCATTGTAGCTGTTTGTGCTACAGGGAGCTCCCGAGATACGAGGGCGCTTGCTGCCCCCTTCAACCTGCCCTTGGCCATTAACACCCAGGTTGCCTCCGGAGCAGAACACATGTTTTGCACATACTTAACGGCCGAGAAGAAATCATCGAGGCTTTCGCCCTTGCCCCCTGAGTAGTGTGGAACATGTATTCCCGTAAGCTTAGACAAATACCCAAGGTCCTTGGGTGCACCAGTCGAATCAAGAATCTGCGCACCCCAATGAGTGTCAAGATAGGGTAGGGTATGTCCAGTACCCGATGCTACTCCATGCGGCGGAGGTATAGGAGCACTGCAACTATTCCCCTGTGGGTGCTGGGTGAATGCCTCTCTAGGTGGTAGGTAAAAAGTGGAGTTAGCGCACCCTCCCTGAGTGTAGGGTGGCTGGAAGGGCTGGCTAGGGCAACCCGTTGGAAGTGGCTCCCCCTGCCCAGGGTGCAACCCATCCCCAAACGTGACCCTTCTGTGGGCATTAGTTGTGGGAGTGCTGTGCCCTCTCCCACCATATAATGTATTACCTACAAGACGGGATGAAGTAGATCTACTCCCCGCTGCAACAACATTAGGGTCACATTGTGCACCCTGCGAAAATGGGGGTTGAACAGGTGGTTCTAGGTAATCCCGTGGTTCGGCCTCCACTGGTGCTATCTCCTCCTCAAAGACCGCCTCCCGAATGTCAGTAACAACCCCTGTCAGCGTGTCAAGCTGCCTGGCTACAGCCTCAATAGCCTCACGCTGGCCAGCTGATGTATCATCGGCCTGACGGAAACCATTCTGAACCTCCTCACGGAGTTCATGAAGCTCGTTCGCCAGATCTGCCTGCTTAGTGCGGATACTGGCCAGCTCCTCCAGCACCAGCCCTATGGTACGGTGCATCAGGTCCAAAGTGACCTGTCTGGGAGCAGAGCCGCCATTCACGACCCCACCGGCATCTCCCTGGCCGTCCACGGCTACGTGCTGCCTTTGGTCACCCTCCTCATCCTCGTCTAAGCCTACGAAACACAGGGGATCTACATCGTGCTCATAAGGGGTAGACGAGGCCCCCATCGCTCCAACCCCTGCCGAGAATGCGTACTGATCCCTGTGCACAGGGGAGGGGATCCCCGGTGGGCCTTCCATAGGTGGAAGGGAAGTGGATGACCTAGTTCTTCTCCCCCTGCGACCCATGGGGGGGATTTAAAAAAAATTTAAAAAACAAATAAATAAAGAAAAACGTTGCGACAAAATCCTTACAAAAACAAGGGGTAGACAGGGAAAAGAGATAGTAGGTACACAACGACAAACACCGGGAAGGAGAGAAATAAAAATGACCTAGACTGAACGATTTAACCGAACAGTAATGTAGTGTGCCAAATTAGATCCTTGAAATAAAAATATAAAAAAACGTACGAAGTAGCAATATGCACTTACTGCACACAAAATTAACACGGTAATTTCAGACAAAGTGGACATACCTAAGTAGGTCAGTCTCAAAAATTAAACAAGAAAAACTAAATTCCGGCAGTAACACGTGTCGCACCTGTACTAACAAAGTACCTATTTGCTCACAACTATGCAGAAAAATAGCAAAAACAGAATCCAGTACAAACAAAAATACCAACCAGCAAATGAAATCTTGTAGAAGTGGGAACAAGAACGTACCTACAACACGCGTTAGCTAGGGGGACACTTAGCCCAAGTGAACGCTAGTGTTGACGGAAAAATTCAGTCCTATACACCAACTCCGAATTAAAAAAATTAAATTAACAGAAAACAGGGAAATGATCCACTGAAAAACAGGACGGATGACCAAGGGAAGGACTTCCAACAAGCGGTAAGTACTTGGCGATGTTAAAAGTAGGTCAATAACCCGACTTAACACCTAAATCATAAAATTAATATAAAGTACAGCTAGTACTTACCTGAGAACGTGTTCGAATCGCGAGACTGCGCCAATATGTAGTGTACTATGCTGGATAGGGAATTAACAGCATAGACCGAACATAAGAGTTGGGAACAGGGGTTCACAAAACTACAAGTCTTTCTGGTGGAAATATCGAACTCTATTAATCGTTCTACAACTGGAATACGAATGCCCCCACGTCGCGCTACAATTTCCCGGCATCAGGCATTCCCCTCCTCCTTCCATATTTTCCTGACCCACTTAAATCAGCCGAAATCAGCATCATCGTCAGGGGGTCCGTCAAGTGTCAGTGAACCACTATCAGTGACGTCACCCACCAAGGAGTGATACCTTATCTTGTCTTAGGCTTCTTCTAGCTCCTTCCCTTCCTCCATGGCTAGTGGCCGGCATGGAGGTGGCTGCATGGAGGTAACACATTTCTCAAAAAAAAACACCTCTCTCAAAACACAAAACAACTCTTTCAAACACAAGGAAATATGTCCAAACGACAGCACATAACATACGCACACGAAAACCTCGATCGTAAACGGCGAACCAGTTTTGCCAACACAACAACAAAAGTTCCTCTTTTTCCCGAGCGCTTGGCTTCAATGTGCTTCTTCGCCATCAGCCACCGACACCTACGTATTTTTTTATTATTATTTTATTGGTTGTGCTACAACGTAACATATAACCAGTTGAGTTGACATTTGAGCTATTTACATCTTCAGTCACTTCATAAATAAACACCTACATATTCACCTATGTAACATATAACCAGTTGAGTTGACATTTGAGCTATTTACATCTTCAGTCGCTTCATAAATAAACACCTACGTATTCTTTTCATTACCAACAGGCTATAGAGCAATTGATTTAATCGCATCTAGGGGTACTCATCCAGAAATGGGTGGGCACCTTCGGGAGGCCGCCATGGTGGGTCGTGCCCTGGTTTGGGTAGGACAACCTGGGTAAGCCCCTTTTTGGTTGGGCAGACATCTCAGCTAGCATTTCTTTAAAATTACTTTTTTCTCACGCAAAAGGTATTCCATTACAGTTTTTTCCCCCTGCAGGTCGATAATGTGTTTTCATTTTCCTCCTCTAGACAGTAAGTTGTATTAACAATTGTACTGCACAATCATGTGCTTTGACAAATAAATGATTATGAATTTTCACGGACATCCTTAGAGCATCTACAATTTGGTAGTCGATAGTTTCATTATAAATCGCAGTGTTAAGAACATTCAATTCAGTTCAGCAAAGTACGACATTGCAAACTTGTTTCATTGATTGGATAGAGTAGGTAGGAGAAGCGCATTTACCTCATGTGTTCCTCTCGTATCAACAAGCAGACAGTTGGTCGACCAGAGAGCCGCCAATACTTGGAGACAAACTGCAACTCCGTTTTGATGTCATCAATGAGCAGAGCCATGTCTCTGTAGAGATAAAACTCTGAGACTTCGAAAATGAGAGGGTAGCACAGGACAGTCATACCTGCCACGCGGTAAACCTAAAAATCCAACCCAATCATTCACAACTATAACATCCCGTATTCATAACTTGTAAACAAAAATCTGTAGAATCTATTTGATATTGAAAGATTTGTAGCTAGAAATATCAACCTATCAATCAACATACCATATCAATGGACAAATCTATTCATCATCAAAGTTATAACATGTAATTAAATGGGGTAATTAATAGGTAATTAAAATTATCATCAGAAAAACTCAGCACAGATCTGATCGAGATGCGAGCTGAAATACAAGTGAAGATGGCCACAGACAGTGCTGCCAACAGGCCGGGTGGAATGGCAGTTGGTACGACCTTCCTGCTATTTTGGTTTATTATTTCCAATAATAAGCCTATGTGATCGTATAGCAAAAAATTTTTATAACCCCACCTCAAACTTTGTCACTTTACGTTTCAAGGTGCGTAGAATCCAAATTTGAAATGTCCGTCCGCCGTTCGCCGTCCGGGCCATAAAAGGCCTTAGAATTGACTTAAAAAATCTGTTCTTTCACACATAGACTCCACTTGGGGTCTAGTTGGTCCTAACATCTCACCAGCTCGATCGCTCCACTCTCATGGGTGCTATGAGCCAAAAATAGGTGAAAAAGTGTCTTTTTTTTTGTATATTTCAAGTTGTATAGAAATTGGAGATTTATGAGTGAAAAGAAAATGTTAGCTATTAATTTTATGAAAAAAAAAGTATTCTAAATGATACTCTTCTATTCAAAAAGAGATTTTGGATTTTAGGCTATTTTTTGTAATTTTATAAATTTTTTAAAACAAAATTAATGGAGTTCAAGTTTTTAGCATAATTTCGTACATAAGTTTTTGAATGTTCTATTTCATAGTTGATAAACTTTATTTGACCAATCTTATGCTAAAAAATTGCAATTTAACAATTCTTAGCCATTTTCAGTGATTTTGTCAGCACATTTTTTGAAATTTGACCAATTAGATGATATCAATATACAGTATAGGTAACACTTTTATGTGTTGGAAACATGACTTGGTAATAAATTGTTTTGTTTATCAACTATATTAAAAAGCGTAATGTTGTGAGATTCCGCTGCTGTAATGGATTGAACCCATTTGTGAGGTCCGAAGCTCCGAGTTCCGATACTAAATATACTCCCCCCGCGAGCGTTGCTGCGCCCAAATTAAATTTGTTTATTGATCGTAATTTTAAACTGTTATTAAGAGGTGATTTGATGGACGGAAGCTTAGCCTTTGGTTTCTGCCTTTGGTGTCTACAATGACCCTGGATTCGTTGTCATTTTATGCAGACGTTCAATAGTATCCTCCTCCTCTCTCCTCCTCCTCCTCCTCCTCCTCCTCCTCCTCCTCCCTTCTCCTCCTCCTCCTCCCTTCTCCTCCTCCTCCTCCTCCCTCCCCCTCATCCTCCTCCCTCCTCCTCCATCCTCCCCTCCCTCATCCTCCTCCTCCTCCCTCCTCCTCCTCCTCCTCCTCCTCCTCCTCCTCCCTCCTCCTCCTCCTCCTCCTCCTCCTCCTCCCTCCTCCTCCTCCTCATCATCCTCCCTCATCCTCCTCCTCATCCTTTGGCCTCACCCTCGGCCTCACTCTGCCTTCGGTCTTGGCTTGGGTAGTTAAATAAATTTCTAAAACCTGACACTGCACCCTTTTATGCCCTCTGGGTCAGAGCCCTTTGAACGGATTTGCACCAAACTTTACAGGAACAATCCTTGAATCATGCCTAATAATACCTGAAAGTTTCATTACAATCTGTCGAGCGGTTTCGGAGTCTATAGGCAACATACATACATACATACATCCTCTTTTATAGATATAGATTGTTTACAAAATTAACTACCCAAGCCAAGACCGAAGGAGGAGGAGGGAGGAGGATGAGGGAGGAGGAGGAGGGAGGATGAGGGAGGAAGAGGAGGGAGGGGGAGGAGGAGGAGGAAGAGGAGGGAGGAGGAGTGAGAGAGGAGGAGGATGAGGAGGAGGAGGAGGAGGGAGGAGGAGGAGGAGGAGTGAGGGAGGAGGAGGAGGAGGAGTGAGGGAGGAGGAGGAGGAAGAGGAGGGAGGAGGAGTGAGAGAGGAGGAGGATGAGGAGGAGGGAGGAGGATGAGGGACGAAGAGGAGGGAGGAGGAGTGAGAGAGGAGGAGGATGAGGAGGAGGGAGGAGGATGAGGGACGAAGAGGAGGGAGGAGGAGGAGGAGGAGGAGGAGGAGGGAGGAGGAGGAGGAGGAGGAGGAGGAGGGAGGAGGAGGAGGAGTGAGGGAGGAGGAGGATGAGGAGGAGGGAGAAACCAAAGGCAGAATCCAAAGGCTAAGCTTCCGTCCATCCAATCACCTCTTAATAACAGTTTAAAATTATGATCAATAAACAAATTTAATTTGGGCGCAGCAACGCGCGGGGGGAATAAGCGGTGTTTAATAATTATGGTCCAGAGATCTACGTAGAAGGGCTGTATAATACATAAATAATAAACCTTTGTGTAATAATTTGCAGCGTTTTTTAAATACCATTGAAACCAGCTCTGTCCGGCACGAGGCGGAGGCCACTACTGTTGTTAAACACCCTCTAGTGCCCCTAGATATAATACAATGGACAAATCTATTAATCATCAAAGTTATAACATGCAATTAAATGGGATTACGTACCTTGCTGGTTCCAAGAGCCCCAATAGGTCTCTTAGGACGGCCGGTGAGTTTTAATTTCTCGTTTACTCCAAGATGTTGGTAAACTTTGACCAATTCGTTCGATGACCAAACCTGAACGGGTTCGACTTCATGGGGGGTTTGAGTCTGGATGCCGTAAGTGGCCATCATTGCTTGAAGCCGCATGGACTCAGCAATGAGGACGATTTGCACGACTAAATCCGTAGCAGTTCCCTTAATAATGAAACAATTAGAGGTATTAATATGCATACTAGGTGTATGAAACAGTTTGTATGAGTGCAACTTTGATTTCATCAAATGTAAACTCTCAGCTATAAACAATTTATAATAATTTCAACTTATGAACGGCAATTTTCATTTAGAATCTTCTGGATTAAATCCAGAGAAAAATTAAAAGCATACCACTAATTGGCACAAAGAGGGTTTAAAAGAAATGTATACCAGCAAGCTTTGGTATCAAACATCTAACCATACCTGCCGTATTCACTGAAAAACTATCGGTTTTATACACATTAATGAATAAATGGGCTGTGCTAAAGACAAGAACTTAACGACGTGCTGATTGGGAGACAATACGAGCAAAACAAAATTGAAAAATAATAGAAATATAATGTTGGGAACAATTATGGGTGTTTGAATAAATTGACAAAGGGGACAGAAATGGACACTCCCCATGCATCTTACCTTGACCATTGGCTTAGACTATATGCAAACAAAGAAACAAGTTAAATTATAAATTGTTCGAAATAAAATATAAATATATAGTAAATATAAGTAATAAATATTATGTATAGCATACCTATAAATAACAAAAATAAATTAAGTTCAACAGGTGATTACATAGCAAGATGACTGAAATTGAATTTGTGGTGTGTGGTGAAATGCTCGAGTTTCACCTAGTCGCTCATCAATTGGGATTCACTCAGCAGCTACCTCCGTACAAAATCTCATAAATATACCTTGTTTCTACTGATTGTCACAAATTTCAATGTGAGAACAAGGATTTGTTAATGCTCTAAAACTGAACGAGTAAAAACGCCAATTCTCTCCTAATTTATGAGTATTTAACATTCACTTTAGAGCGGGATCGTGGTCTGATGTGTAGAATTGGTAATTGTGGTTCAGAAGTTGTTGAACTTGAAGAAAGGAGGCGTTTGATGTGAATAACTTGATACTGTTTGTGATGTGTGTGTAAATATGTCAGTAAATATCTTTGTGAAAATGGGTTGCTGCGCTGTCATAAAACCCAATGAGTTTATCTGCACTTCGCCAGCGTTTGCGACTCCATGTACCCACATGCTGGATGCCCGCAGGATGGCAAAGGCTATTCTTGCGTGAATCCATCCTCGCACTACACCTTGGGGCCGACCCCACCAATCGCTCAATCGCTCAGCCAGCACCTTCAAAAAACTGCACATTTGTGGTGCAAAGTGAGCATCAACCGAGCAGACTAGCTCATCCTTTTACATCCGAGCAGGGCAGCACAGAGGGAAATGTTATTTGATGTACGTGTCACTCTTCACATGCCGCTGCATACTTTCTCTTTTTCTCTTCTTCTGCTGCAATGAAAACTGCTGCGACAGGGCGGGAAACATAAGAGGGAGCGTCAGTGTCAGTGACACGTACATCAAATAAAACCTCCCTCTGGGCTTCCCACACCCCTTTGCAAGCCAAATCCCCCTTGAGCCCTGAAGCTATGTTTGCTTAATACAATCATTTTAATTGGATCAAACTGAATGAGGCCAAGTCGGTGCACGTTGATGTTACCAACTGGAAGATTGACTACATCCCTGCTTTCCTCAACAACGTGGCAATTCCCTACGCGAATGAAGCCAAATACCTGGGCATGACTCTAGACGCCAAGCTCAGGTGGAACGAACATGTCAAAAAGAAGAGGACAGAGCTCGCATTGAAACTTAGAAGGATGTATTGGCTAATCGGCCGACGATCCACCATGACCATTGGTAACAAGCTGCTTCTTTACAATCAAGTACTCAAGCCAGTTTGGATGTATGGAGCGCAGTTGTGCATGTGCATTGGATGTATGGAGTGCAGATGTATGCTGCACAGCTCCAACCAATAGACAGATCATTCAACGTTTCCAGAATTCTGTACTACGATGTATCACTGATGCGCCGTGGTACTTCCAAAATGAGGCACTCCACCGTGAACTTCAAGTTGACAGTGTGGATGAGGTGATCAAAAAGCGAGCAACAGCTCATCTTGCCAGACTAAAAGATCATGTGAATGAGGAAGCTGTAAAGCTCCTTGATGTGCAAGATCTAACTCGACGCCTTAAGCGTTTGAAACCGCATGAGCTTGTGTAGGAAGTGAATGTGATATGTTCGAGAGACAAGGGACAAAGTTATGCATCTTAGGTCCTGAATAGTGTATTGTAGTAATGTAAGTCAGATTTGTATTGTTAATGAGATTACTCGGTGCAATAAAAGCGTTTAAAAAAAAAAAAAAAAAAAAATTGATTAAAAATCTATGCAGGCTTGTAGGTAGGTAGACCTGAAGGCAGCATTCTCCAATCTATTTCTTACCAATCTTATGTGATAACTCGAATAGTTTCTCAAATCCAAGATTTCTAGAACTGGCTTGGAATGGCCCTGTAGAGCGACCATTTGAACACTTGATTGTTTCAGGCAAGATCACTCAACTCTATGGAACGGAAAACTATTTGGATTCAACTAGCCTGAAACTGGCCTCAGTTTCAAAACCGTCAGGTGGTGAATGCTGACCCATCTGTCAGCGCCTTACATTGCTTATAAACCACCCACCTACTCGATTGTTCTATCTGTAAATGCTTTGATCTAAAAAGCTTCGAGTGTCATAGCTCTAAGAGGAAATCCTATCTATAATTCAAAAAACCACTAACTAAAAATGTTATAGCATCCACAATGGCATATAACCGGATTTTTATACATAGCTTACTTGGAACGCAGAATATCTTCCAGTTTTTCTTGGTCGTGAGAACGAAGGGAGATAACGTCTGATGGGATCAAGTTCTGTAATGTGAAGGAGTCCAGCAGTGAGAAGCTGGGATATGACGAACAGCGATTGGTTCCACAAGAAATTAGGATGATGGTCCCCAGACCCGATTTCGCTTGAAATCTTAGTCTGACTCCCAGGATTCGCTCTCTCTTCGTCCAAAGCTGATTTCGGTAGATAAAAGTACATTGGGACAGTTGGATCTGAAACAATTCAAACGCTATGATTAGATTTTTGACATATTCATTATAATGAAACATTTGTTCAACAATACAGTTATTTCCATAGTTGAAAATATTTGTTAACTTTCTCTAAACCAAAACAAAATCAATACAAGAGAGCAGCTGGGATCCGCATGATTCAGACTTTCATTGACATGTTGCCTAAATATAGGATCAAATAACCACACATGGTTTGTCGCAGCAATATACTTGAGCGTTAAAATCTAGTTTTAATCTCCTTTTACTGGTAAAAATAGTTTACTATTAAGGTTTCAGGGTGCAGAGAGGAGGGAGGAAGAGTGGAAAATACAAATTTTTGAAATTTGTATGAATGTTCTGCAAAGTAGTTGCAAACGGATCTTATAAAAACAGGTAAGCCAACGTCATTTGCCTCCAAACAGCTGGAGTTAGCCTGGTTCTCCACCGGAAGAGTTTTCAGCTACGAAGCAACTACACATATTCATCCTATCTATCCGTATACAAGAAATTAATCCCATTGAGTTGAAATGCATTAGGGGGCCTCCACTGCACGCTAGATGAGTGACAGGATTCACGTGTTTTTATGTGACGAGCGATGAATCCCATCCGGATGGGATCCGTCGCTTGTGTGCACGCGATTAGCTCCCACTACCACAACTAAGGCTCTCTTCTTGGTGTTGTCATTCACACAATACCCTTAGTTATGTGAAATGAATGTCCGTTGTGGCAGGTTTAACTCACTTAACCTCCATTATGGGAAATGAAGGACCCTAGGTACTAGCAAAAAGTAGAAAAGTAAAGTAAACAACCATTCCAGGTTGAGGCTTTTCATCCAAAAAGCTGTTCTTCAGAATTCATTCTAATGAATTCACTTAAAGGAGCATCACGGAACTCAGGTGATATGTGGGAGGGGTCCATCCTGCAATAATGACGAAACTTGTCTGCTTGCTCCTTCAACTCTTCATGTACATGGTTTAATTCTCCTAGCCATTGCCTTCTCGCAAGAATTGGATTCACCCAGTACTGGCATTGATTTGAAATAAAGTGCTGCATGTTTACAAACTGTTTTCCGATAAATACTGGAGAGTTTTTGTTCTTCCCGAACGATTTCCCCCCGTTAAGGTGTAGAGCATCGTCTAGAGCAAGCATTTCAATGTCAACAAGTGTCTTGAATTTTAGATTGAGTTGAAGAAGATTGAATTCATTTCACTGTCTGCTTTATCAGCTATCTACACAGGCATGGAATAGCTATGTTCGAGTAATTTACTGTTATAACAGACCAACGACCTAGGAAAAAAATCATATTTGACAACACCCATGTCCTGTTGAATACCTACATCGGTTTTTGACAGATCACCGATGTTAAGCAACGTCGGGAATGGTTAGTACAGGGTGCGGCAGCATAACTTCCTTTTTTGAAAACTTAATAAAACGCATTGTATGAATCAGAAAATTTTTATTCGTTTTTTATAATATAGGCACATACATAAAGTTTTGTTTTACCCAGTTTTGAAGATCGAATCAGGTAGGTGACGTCCCCCATTCTCCATACACTGAGTAAACCGATTTCTGCCGTTTGTCATGACTCCAGCCAGTATAGCAGGCGTTATGTTGGCAATTTCTTCCTGGATGTTGTTCTTCAAATCTTGTAGGGTCCTTGGACGGTTCACATAAACACGAGATTTCAAAAAACCCCATAGAAAAAGTTGGACTTAGGGGACATTTGGTTCCAACAAGCGCCTTATCTCAATTAGGGGCAATTTGGAGTGGCCGGCCCGCTCTCCCGATTTGAACCCTTGTGACTTGTAGAATTCATCCATCCTAACAGAATGATAGACAACGCGCGACTAAGTCGCCTCAAATGAAGGACCCCAGTCATGTTCACGTCGCCTCTTTGATCTAGGCTCACATCACCAGGTCGCTTAGTTTTACAGTTCAGGCATGTTCGAGATTGAATTCAAGGTTGTCACACCCTTCACATGCAAGTGGCATCTCAACTGGCTTTCTCTTGTAGCGGATGGCTAAGGCGTATACAAATTCGCAAGCAGACAAGTCATAATTGTGCTTTTTTAATGGAAGGGTGGAGAGCCAACTTGACGTTTTTACCTTCGTTCTTTAGGACTGCTCGTCCTATGCCGTTGAATTGGGAGCTTTTCCAATGTGGTGTTCAGCAAATCGTCTTCTACCTGGTGTCTCTGTCTTCTTGCTTCTTTCTTCGCCTCCCTTAGTGCCACTAAGTGTTCACTGACTTCAAACGGGTGTCCCTGTCGGGACAGCTTGCTCTAAAAATATCGTGCCTGCTTTGGAAGTCATATAACACTGATTGACTGAATGCACTGGATCCGTCCATGCCAAACTCCCTTTGTTGACTGGTAGAGAGAAGAGATCGCTTTCTACAGATGACACATTTCCTCCTAGAATCAATGGCATGAAGACTGATCTAATTGAATTTCGCAAGGGCATATATGTGTTTTCTCCTCCTCCAACCACTCGTTGAACGAACTGCCATTGGAATTGAATTGAAATGCGCATCTTGAGGCTGAGTTTTTCCCGCAGTGGCTAATTGATTCACATTCTTTACCCAATTCTCGATTTTCCTTTTTAAGTACTCCTGCTTTCCCTCTCCAATATATCCTCCAAGGTAGCGTTGTCCGGTCACTATATGAATTCCTGTTCCATGAAAGACCCTGTTTGCGTCCTCTAAGTCTTCAGGATGGACTACCAAAAAGGATTTATGACCTTGAGAATGGTATCCGCTATTAGGACTGAACTCCTGCTATTTCTCCCACCATCTCTTCAACCTGTCAAAACTCCCTTGCGTTTTGATTATGAGATAATCATAATTACACAAATCTAATAAAATACTTTTTGTGACAAAAATAGTAGGTGACTATATGGAACTAACTTATCTTCGATATGTGTTTCTGCTTATGCTTGGGAAATGTGGTGGGGGAGGGGTAGCTGTTTGTTTGCAAGAGTGAGGGAGACACTGATGCTCCCTGCCAATAAGTTTTATGTGAAAAGAAGTGTGTAGTTTTCTATGAAACCAAACAGAAATCCTGCCCCGATGAAAATCCATTTTTTCCACCTACCTCCATTTTTATCCTTGCGAAGCACATTTTGAAGAAGCTTTTGATACTCTTCAACTTGACCCGGTAAAGTCTTGAACATCCCATCGATGATCATGAGAATGTAAAACATTGGCCATTCGCATTCAATATTTTCGAATTCCTGAAAATTTCAAAGCATGAGTACAGTGTAGTTGTGGTCAATAAAGGAAAACTGATAAAGTAGGTATAGTTAAAATACTAAAAACTCAGTGAACATAAATTTACCTTGCTTTCACCAGCTAGATAGAACCTACGAGACGGATCTTCCAAAATACATTTGTAGCCGTCTCTTGCGAACCTTTTGAATCCTTTTGCTCCTTTCAACGAATTTGTCACTTGATCCATAGTCTCTTTAATCAAGGTCGACTCGTGTGAGGCAAAAGCTGGGAAGGAAATGGTTGGAATCAACGAAGCATCAACAGCCTGGGGCAACGAGAAACACAGATTTTACATTAATAGTAAGCATTAAATGTAAATTAATTGTAATGTTGAAAAGTAAGTGGAGTTGAGTGACATTTAAAGTTAGCCTCCGCTACTTCTTTTCTAGTACATCATGAAAAAAACAATTGGGTTTATTGTTGCTGCTGTTATTGGGTTTGTTACTACTTCTTTTTCATGGAGGCTACTGCATGGCAATCGAGGCTGCGGGTGTGGTGAGCATTAGGAAGGGGCACCAAGGTGCCCACGTCCGTATCCTCTCTAACAGTCAAGCCTCGATTAAAGCATTAATGGCCCCAACAATCTTTTTGCGTGTGGTCTGGTGTTGTATGCAAACCCTCAACAACCTAGCAAAACACAACCGGGTTTGCCTGTAGTGGGTGCCAGGGCATATCATTTTCATTTTCTTTTCATACTGGTAATGAAAAGGCGGATGAGCTCGCAAGAAGGGGCTCCCAAACCCCTTTTGTAGGGCCTGAGCCAGCAGCTGGCCTATTAAAAACTATCTTCAGAAGGATCATCAACATGTGGGTTGACCAACAGACCACAAGAAGACGGTCCAATATTGAGGGACATGTCCACAGCAAGCTCATGGTGGCCGAACCCAACACCAAACTTACTGAGCGACTTCTCAGGGAAAATCGTCGGGAACTTAAAACAATAGCCGGCCTTATAACCGGCTTTGCACCCCTACGTTTCCACCTTCACCGCATAGGGGTCACACAAAACTCAACCCTGTGCAGACTATGCAAGGAGACAGACGAAAAAGTATCCCACATAATCTTTGGGTGCCTTGCACTCACCTATCACAGATTTGAACTCTTTGGGGCACAAATCCCAATGATGTCTATTCGAAGCGAACAATTAATCAAAGGACTCACACACATCCCTCACCAGAGGGCTGAATCTCTTTGATTAAACGCAAAACTCTCAGAAAAATACAATAAGCCACCAGGCTTCCGTGCTTGAGGCCCAAAATAACCCCACCCTGATAGTTTTCCTGTACATCTACATCTACATTTGGAGGCTACTGCTACCACCACTACCACAGGTGCGATGAGCTTGATGGTTTTAGTTTTGAATCGTCTGATATTGATTAGTATAACACCTCTGAATTGTTTTTTGAGGCTTGGGCCGATAACATTATTAATTACATTTATCGTTATGGCAGAATGGTACTTCGAAACAGTAGGCCTTTTTCTGGGCAATTCAGTACATCAGAGTGCCAAAGATGAAAGCCTGTAGGCTAATTCGAAGTGTTCATGTCCGATTTTTTTCAAATTTTATTCCTGTAAGCATTTTTTGGGCCTAAAAATCAGAAAAAAATGGAGCATAATGGACTTTACGTTTGCGCATGCACAAAATGAAGTATTGATTTGGCAACAATGAAACTGATAGGGGACCTTCTACAACCTAACACGCGCATTCTCTGACAATTTGATCAAATCGGATGAAAACAGTGAAAATTAAGGTCGAAACAAGGATTTCACACAGGCGCATGCGCAGTAGCTACTAATGATACAGTCATGTTGAAATTTAATCAAGATGATCAAATTGTCATCCCTCAACTATCATCCAAATTTGAGCGAGATTGGACGACTAGGGCGTAAAAAATGGAGCATAATGGAATTTACGTCTGCGCACAGTGAAGTATTGATTTGGCAACAATGAAACTGATAGAGGACCATCTACAACCTCTCTAGGACCTCGCGCATTCTCTGGAAATTTCATCGAAATCGGATGAAAACAGTGAATATTAGGGTCGTTACAAGGATTTCACGTAGGCGCATGTGCAGTAGCTATTAATGATACAATCAAGTTGAAATTGATATGGGATGATCAAATCGTCATCCCCCTACCATCTTCCAAATTTGAGCGCGATCGGACGACTAGGGCGTAAAAATGGAGCAAAATGGAGTTTACGTCTGCGCATGAGCACAGAGAAGTATTGATTTGGAAACATTGAAACTGACAGGGGAACGTTTACCCTCTAGTCCGTACATTCCCTGAAAATTTCATCCAGATTGGATGAAAAATATGGAAAATAAGCTTGTTACAGGGATTTCATATTGGCGCATGCGCAGTAGCTATTGATGATACAGTGATGTTGAAATTGATATAAGACGACCAAATTGTCATCCCCCCAACTATCATTCAAATTTGAGCGAGATCAGACGACTAGGGCGTAAGAAAATGATGCTTGGTAGAATTTACGTTTGCTCATGCGCAGAATGAGGTATTGAGTAAGAACGACCACCGGGGACCGTCTACCCCCTATCCCGCACATTCCCTGAAAATGTCATCCAAATCAGATGAAAACGGTGGAAAATAAGCTTGTTACAAGAATTTGCGGATACACGACAGACACAGACAGACACGGAACCAAAGTAGTTCAGAATGGTCTAAAACATAAAATAAGAGGGGAAATTTTGATTTTGGAGACCAACAATTTTTTTCTCTCGAAAGTGAAAACAATGCTTCCGCTACCTTTAGGTAGACTCGGAAGCATAAATTAGTGGTGGTTCCACCAGAGGCAAATCCGTTGGGCTTGGGGCAGAAGCCCAAGCGGGACAACCCATCTATGGCCAAAAAAACCCTCTTGGTTCAGTAATTTATTTTACAGTGGGGACAACCCATTTTCACACTCACCGTTCTCCGGGCCAAGGTTTTCAATTACCTTCTACAGGGTGAGCCAACGGAACTTGCTGATTTCAGTTTGCCGCCAAAATTAAAGGAATGTTCGTACAGAGGTGGGGTTGGTCTTTAGCGCTCCGCGATTTATTTTTGAGGGGCTACTTAAAATCTATTGTTTATGTGGATCGTCCCAGGACCTTGGGACAACTTAAGGACAATATCAGAAGCGCAATCATTGAAATTCCGCTCGATATGCTCCAACGAGTGTACCAAAACTTCCGAAATCGGGTGTTTCAGTATATTGACATTGGGTGCTGACGGGGGGTGGGGTTAAGAGATACAATTTTAAAACCGCTTAAAATAAATTTGGAAGATCTTATTTATGTAATAAAATTTGAATTACATCGATATCTTGGATACTTTTTTTCAATTGACCTTTCAAATCAGCAAGTTTCGTTGACTCACCCTGTACTATCAGCTGTAACTAAACTAAACTGTAACTGAAACTATTTTTAGCTGTAGAATGTATTTTTTTACGTTAAATATATTTATTCAACGTTCAATGTAAACACCTTGCATTTTTTTTCTACCCTGCAATGTATTTTCTAACGGTGAATGTTTTTTCCAACTGAGCTTTAAAAAAAAAAAAAAAAAAAAAAGTATGCTCATTCTATTTTGCCCCAACATTATATTTAATTTTATAGTTACTTTTCAAATCAGGGCCTCACTTTGGAACTGGATTCTCTAGGAAGAAGTGTTTCAAAAATACTGCGATTCCTGTTATGAGCATCAATGTCAACATATATAACCGACCAAGAAGCTCCTTTGTCGCCGAAAAGATTGCAGCCATTGATGGCCTCAAGAGCACTCTTCGCCATCCCGATGGAACTGAAATGAGAGTAATCAACTAAGTCACATAATATTATAGAAAGAAACATTAACTAGCAGAGCTCCATTGAATTGAATTGTGGTATATATAAACGAGTACCTTATGTTTTCCTGTATGATACGCTAAAATGATAAAGGCATTCAAAAAATTAGAGGGGCATAGTTGGAAACTGTACATTTTAACTTAGTATATTGATGGGAAAATCGAAACTGTATATTTCCATTTTTTCATTTCATACCTACCACTCAATTAATTTAAAAATACTACGTATAATTCATTTATAACAGGCCAATAAAATGAAATTTTCAAATAAAACAGTATTAAATACGAAGGCATTTCACCTGGCATGGATCTCAGGTACACCGTCGTTGAATTTCGTACCTCTCTCCCACATCCCAAAGTCAGGAGTTCTGTAAGCTCTTTCAACATAGTAAACTAAATTTTGAATAAAAGCCACTTCGTCCTGAGTGTAGATGATCTGAAGTCCTGACGTTATCATTTGCACGAGGAATAAGAGATACAACGACACAGCATCAATCTGAAAATTCAATAATAGTTTCTGTAAACATTAAAATTGACTTAACTTAAACATACTGGGTAAATGAAGGTAATGAAGAACTTTCATCTGTTCTAATTTCACACTTTTGGCCTCAGATTCGGATTCAGCGCACTTTAAAACCCCTAAGTAGCAATTTCCAACCACAAAGACCGTTTAGTTAGGCCAATAAACGGGGAGGAGGATCACGCGTGACATGGAACTTAATAGAGTTGACCCCCCCCCCCCCCTCTCCTGGTCAGATATCCATCATGTAGCACCTTTTTGGAAAGCTCTCGCTCAGATCTTTCTATTGAGTGAATAAAAATAACCATGCAAATGTCCCATAAATTATTTACATTCACCTACCCACCTACAATGGAAAATAATGTAAAGAAGAGCAGCAACGATTTTAGTCGAATTGAAATCTATCATTATTTGTACAGAACAGATCATGTCTATTTAGAGCAATAAATTGGAAAATCATGATAACATAAAAACGCTGCAAATTATTACACAAAGGTTTATTATTTCTGTATCATACAGACCTTCTACGTAGAAAACTGACCGTAATTATTTAGCCTCACTTATAGTATATAATTACTAGGTATCGAAACTCGGGGCTTCGTGCTTCCAATATTTGGTTCACTCGTTCACTGCATTACAGCTCCAGGACCCCATAATTTTACACTTTATAGTAAAGTTGAGGAAAAAAATAATAATAAATGGGGCCGTCTAGGGACGCCCGAATGAAGCGAAGCTTTATATCATAAAGCGTAGAATAGAATTATGAGTATTTTCATACTAATAAACAATCTCTTCTAATTGGAATTAATTTCATCACACTCTCTCTCGCCTTCCCTCCCCTCCCTTCCCTCTCCCCTCCCCTCCCTTCCCCCACACTCCCTCGCCCTCTCCCCTCTCCTCCCTCCGCCTCGCCCTCCCTCTCACTCTCTCCCGCCCACCCTCTCCCACCCACAAGGCGTGCGCGCGTTCGTCAGTCTAACACTGACTCTTTTTCACACTTTTTCGCCCGTTTTTGGCCCATAGCATCTATGCGAGTAAAGCGATCGGGATGATTAAACGTTAGGACCAACTAGACCCCAAATGGAGTCTATGTGCGAAAGAAAGGGTTTTTAAAGTCAATTCTTAGGCCTTCTATGGCCCGGACGGCGAACGGCGGACGGCGAACGGCAGACGGACATTTCAAATTTGGATTCTAAGCACCTTGAAACGTAAAGTGACAAAGTTTGAGGGGGGGTTACAAAAATCTTTTGCTACACGATCACATAGGCTTATTATTGAAAATAATAAACCAAAATGACAAAATAAATAAATTATAACAAAATTTGTCACAGAGTCATCTGTGTTTAACAATCGAATCCGTATATTTTTGATGCATTGTTCATTGCTTAACAAATTTGTAGGTACAAGCGCAAAAAATTCATTGTCTAATGGTGATTGGGTTCTATATACGCCGTGTCGGGCAGTACGAACAGTAGTCATAACCACGCTCATCCGTGTGCACAGCTATATGGCAACCGTGTGACTTATACATTAACTACCACCACACTTCTCAGCAGTCAGTCTGCTTTGGTCAGTTAAAAAAAAAATATATATATATATATATATATATATATATATATATATATATATATATATATATATATATATATATAAGTATAAGACACTTTGAGTACTTATATCAGTTGGAGTTAGTTTTACGCCAATACAGTGTGACAGTCATGGATTAGTGGTTGAAAACTGCAAGAGTGAAGAAGGACTGCGTGCAGTGGTACATAATATATCTGATAACAACCAAGTACTTCCCAGGAAAAGACACTTCTTGAAAACTTCTATACGTAATCTGACACTATTCTTTATGTATTCCATTCTGACACCTATATGTATATTGTAATAATACTTTAAAATTAAAACTGTTATATATACAACCATACTACATTCGATGTCCTCAATTAAAAATTCGGTGTTCAGCAGAAATTAGCGTGTTATTTACTTAGCTAAATTTCCAGTCATAGGTGTTGACCTTTTGTTCAAATATTGCAATAAATGTGTATCTGTAATTTTGTAATTTTACAGTTTAAAAAAAAGAAGTTAGAACTTTGAAGGCACTATGTCTGTAAAATATGGTTCCAGGGGTACGCAGAAGAAAAAAGGTTGTGAACAGCTGCTCTAGTGTCTTTCCCGTTCGGTGGGTTCAACTATACCATGGAGATTTGTAATCACGTTACCGACAATAATAATTCCAGTAGTACGAAACATTGATAGGAATTCAACAAGTTGTGGGTACGTACCTATATACAACGTTCATTTCTGCACGTGGGGGGATGACATTTCAGGACAATAAAGTAACTTATTTTCGTTGCAAGTGAATATAGGGGGCTTGGCGGTTGGGGATCCGGTTCCTTCGTCAAATTAGTATAGTACTAGTTAATAAACGAAGAACGAAAACTTGTTGGAAAAAAATTCCAATTTTCAATGGCGCACGTCTCCGAAACTTCAACACTTCAACAGTTTTGGTCTTAAATTGTCGCAAATTTACCTCCCTTTAAAAAAGTGTCAAAATTGACAAAAACCAAAAATGGTCGAAATTTTCGGGGTTTTTATGATTTTTGAAAAAGTTGCGTTCGACTTCCGAGGTCGAAAACTTGGATAACACTTGCAACCAACATCACAAACAACTCAGCAAAAGGGTATAACTACCCTAGATGATGGAAGGTACCCCCCCCCCCCCCCCCTTCCAGGCGAAAAGGCGACTGGATGATTTATTTATTTTACAATACAGGCAAGCCCAATACAATAAGAATTAAATATGTTATAATAATGATTAAATAGGTAATAAACAAGAAAATTATGTTGGCTAGAACGTCCTACAGGGACAACGCACCGACACAGATTGAGCCAAATATACTTAGGTTTTCTCCATTCACAAGCGCTCTACCACGCCGGATTTCCCCATTCACCGCGCCGTGCCCGCTCCAAATGGCGCGGCTTGGTGGATTTCTGGCTGGTTGAATATTCGACCGCGCCGCTTCATTCACGATCAGTTTTTGGAGCAGTAGCCACATTTTGGCGAGTTGGAGCGATCGTGAACCCGCTTTATGTAACGGCCCAAAAATATTCAATACATCAACAGGAGTTCGAACTCGTGTCCTTACTTTCCCCTTAGTTGCAACACTCCAACAGACTAAGTTATGAGGCCAGAGTAATCAAACCTTTTTGACTGTGAGAGTTATTTTCCAGGGGCGTAACATTTCCCCGGAGTCAAGTACCAGCCATATCGTCTGGTTTGGGGTCGGACTAAATGAAGAAGAGAAACTGCAGGCTGCTGGTTCAGCAGATGCTCGATGGAAGAAGTGAGCAGACGAGCAAGGTCATTGTCACAGTGTGTTTTGACTCAAGTGAGTGAGGAAGTGAAAGGAGCTACGACAGGGAAAGTGATGTTTACAGTCGTTTGGCTCGAGAGGGATTTAAGTGATTATTGTTTCGTATTATTTCGGGCCCTATTTTGACTGCGCCACTGTAACGTCCCAAAAATATTTGATACCTTGACAGGAGTTCGAACTCGCGTCCATACAACTACGAGAAATTTCCCCTTAGGTGCAACACTCCAACGGACTGAACTATGAGGGCGGTTTAATCAAACCTCCTCGACTGTGAGAGTTATTTTCCTGGAGCGTAACACTTATGAACTATGCACAAAAATATTTTACTACACTATTCATACAACAATACCTGCAGTTATCGTGCAAAATAATATCTAGGTACATACCGTTGCATATAAAACAGTAGATACCGATCAATAAAATAGTATTAAAATAAAACAAAATAAAAATAATATTAAAAAATCAAGTCTCATTAGTTCTCTACCTGCAAATGATTGTAATCGTCATCAGAATAAATTTCAGCGCCCGTGTCCAGATGAAATTTGGAATGAAGGGAAAATTTTTCAGATTGGTTCTTCTTGAATTCTTCAACTCTTATGGATTGTTTGATCCAACACTGGAGTATTCCCCGCATACATTTGACGGCAGATTGACCGAGCTCATACGATTTACCTCTGTCATCGTCGATCCTCCTGTGAAAATCCAAAGATAATTTTACGAACGAGTAATTGACAGTACAGTAGAAATAATAAGGTGTTAGATTTATTGTACCAACGCAGATAGGTGGGTTTACTGTTCATGGAATTTCCCCATGAATTGTAGACGACAATTGACTAATCAGGCTAGAAACTTACTGAAATGCTCACAATTACGGACAAAATAGTGTTCAAGCGGAATTATGGAATGATAGAGAATCCCATATTCTAATAATACCCATCATCGAGCAAAAGTTAGTATTCAAATATTGTTTATCATTCTACATACTCGTAGAAAACCACACAATGGCATCCAAGCATATTCGTATAGCGTTTTAGCTGGGTATTTTTAATGCACTATCCGCTTATCACATGTACTCGTGTAAGAGAAAACATTTATTCATTCATTGCCCTCTGTAGGCCTGGTGAGTCAGGCCTAGCAGAGCTCTTCCCGCTTACGCGGTAAGAGCCGGGGAAGGCCACCTAAAACTAAGGCCAGGGGGAGGCGTCCAATACGTCAGGCACGAGGAGAGAGCGAACCAGAGGGGACGAGCCCGAGGAGGGGCGTCTGATATATAAACCCAGGATGCGGGTCCCTCGCCACCAGATCTATGAGTTTTTGAGCTTTGTGTCGTTGTATTGTCAGTTCCCGGAGTAAGACCCCAGTATTTTCGGCATCACAGTTATCCCCGTAAAGTGCATCCCCGTTTCAACCGTTCGTAGCAACGACTCCCCTACATTGCAATAGCTCCCCTGGTGATCATTACGCACGGTGGTCCTCGATCGGATTTGACCTCAAAGTGCTTGCCCTTCAAATTTTCTTTCGAAATATGATTTGGGAATATGTTAGGATTATAATTCAGCAAAAACTGAAATCAAGCATTGAGCCGTTTTTTTTTAAATTCAGTTTTTAACTTTTTAATTGATACATTAATCATGAAAACACGCTATAATCACCAAAATTCGGAAAAAAATATTATTTATTATTTATGTGTCATTATACAATACAATCTTCATCTAGTTTCATAGTTCTGACCTATTTTGTGATCAAATATGATTAGAACAACAAAAATAACAACATTTTACTGAACAAAATAATGATTATATTTGCATGAAGCTCTTAATAAATGCCTGTGAGTATGCGGGTAGTATGTGCGTGTGTGTCTATGTGTACTCTTGTGTGTGAGTTTATAATGGTTCATTGTATAAATTTTAACATAAAATATACATCTAAATTGAATAGAAAATAAAAATAATGGCATTTCAACAGTTTACATATGCAGAGAATTATATTCGCATACAGCTCTTAATAAACTTTGTCCATATTCAGGATTGATTCGCAATACTTTATATTTGGCCCACGTCGCAGAAAAATCATGATGAACGGCCTCCATAGCCAGTTCACTGTAAAAGCCGAGGCCATTTCCGTGTTTGGTACAAAATTCTTCCACATGAAAGAAAACTGCGTGAACTTTTGGAGTGACTGGAATATCCAAAGATAAATATGATACTTTGAATTCATTGATGTATTCAATGCATTTTGGATCCAGCCTGACTGAGAAAGATGCTTTGACAACTTCATTGAACTTCTGGAAAGCATCATCGTATTTTAAACAACCTAAGCTGCAGTTTGAACAACCGAACAATTCAAGTTTCTGTAGCAAAATGCGGCAACTATTTCCTTTGAACGAAGAACTCCCATGTGTAACACCTTGTTCTCTCACATGTCCAAAGAATTTGAAGCCGAAGCTCTTCTTTGGGCAGAGCGCTGTAGCGTTCAGCGTGAAATGACCCATTGGAGCCCTTCGTTCAAAGGAAATAGTTGCCGCATTTTGCTACAGAAACTTGATTTGTTCGGTTGTTCAAACTGCAGCATAGGTTGTTTAAAATACGATGATGCTTTCCAGAAGTTCAATGAAGTTGTCAAAGCATCTTTCTCAGTCAAGCTGGATCCAAAATTCATTGAATACATCAATGAATTCAAAGCATCATATTTATCTTTGGATATTCCAGTCACTCCTAAAGTTCACACAGTTTTCTTTCATGTGGAAGAATTTTGTACCAAACACGGAAATGGCCTCGGCTTTTACAGTGAACTGGCTATGGAGGCCGTTCATCATGATTTTTCTGCGACGTGGGCCAAATATAAAGTATTGCGAATCAATCCTGAATATGGACAAAGTTTATTAAGAGCTGTATGCGAATATAATTCTCTGCATATGTAAACTGTTGAAATGCCATTATTTTTATTTTCTATTCAATTTAGATATATATTTTATGTTAACATTTATACAATGAACCATTATAAACTCACACACAAGTGTACACATAGACACACACGCACATACTACCCGCATACTCACAGGCATTTAGTAAGCGCTTCATGCCAATATAATCATTATTTTGTTCAATAAAATGTTGTTATTTTTGTTGTACTAATTATATTTGATCACAAAATAAGTCAGATCTATGAGACTAGATGAAGATTCTATTGCATAATGACACATAAATAATAAATAATATTTTTTTCCGAATTTTGGCGATTATAGCGTGTTTTCATGATTAATGAATCAATAAAAAAATTAAAAACTGAATAAAAAAAAAAAAAAAAAAAAAACGGCTCAATGCTTGATTTCAGTTTTTGCTGAATTATAATCCTAACATATTCCCAAATCGTATTTCGAAAGAAAATTTGAAGGGCAAGCACTTTGAGGTCAAATCCGATCGAGGACCACCGTGTACGGCTTTTCTAACTGACACCCTACTGGACCACGACATTGTATTGACGCACCCAGCATCTTCTGAATTCTCGACCGGAGGATTTCCTACGGGCCCCGACGGCACAGAGGTAATGTTACCATATTCTATCTATTGGCCAATAGGAATAGGTAGGATGTGGCGACTCATTATGAAAGGACAATAAGTCTTTTTGGATCGTAACGATCGTAACGTTTGATATGATTCCTTTAATCAAGTTATAATAATACAGTTCCTAATTTGTTGATTTCGTGCAAGTTGAAGACACATTTTATTTTGTTTAACAGTGCGTATGGTTTCCTTGTGCACAATCGACACGTAATTATACAACACGTTCGACACGAATCTTGTTTACTTGATTCTCTCCTGATACTCCTGGTTCAGACATATTTATGGTAACAAGTATAAGGAACCTTCTGTTCCAGAGTGAACCTTGCTGAAAGCCCTTCTGGTACGATATTATACCGTGAAGAACCTTCAGTTCGAGTTCTATTTAGTGGTAACCATTGCAATAACGTTCAAGTGAACGTTCAGGTGGTTCTCTTTGCAATCCTGCTATATATACCGAGGGCTCAGGCCTGCTTTTGGTGGCAGCACTACAACAGGAAGCTGGTGAGAACGACGCGACACCCCCCTCAAGGTAACGAGCCTAATGGTAACATTTTGATATTGTCATTTCAATATTATGCCCATAGTAACGTAGCGTCATACATAGTTCTTGTCAGCTAAACTACCATTACCACCGGAGCTCAACTTACACCTCTAAACTGGGAGTTTCTGGATTTTGATGATGACTTCATTGGTGACCGTGCAAGGGAAAAGGGAGCTCAACTTGCCAAGGCTCTTTTTTAGGAGGGGAAAAAACAAAGATTGGGTCAAAAAATGACTTTTTTTGTAATATTTTTTGGGTCCCAAAACTATCTCTCTTACCCCAATAAACATCACACCTTGAATTTTCTACATTTTCCATTGTACTTCTAATCGCAAGAAACTGCAGTTTGGCAAGTCTGCTGATAATTTGCAATTTTTGGGACCGCTTTTTTCAAACTTTGAAAAATCATTAATTTGGATTGGAAAATGATGGGAAAAATATTTTAAAAAATAAAAAAATTTGTTCAGCATAATGTGGAGAAAAAAAAAATATGGCTGATAAAATCGACAGAGAAATTTTACAAGGAACTGAAAATTTGTACAATGAAATAGGAAAATTGGAACACCTTGTTGGGAAGAATAAGTATGAAACAAAAAGTATTCTACATCCTGACTCCAAATCCAAACATACTGTAGAAAAAAAACCATGCCAAATCTGCCTTCACGAGAGAAAAGGCACACGATATCATCCTGAACAAAATTGTTGGTTTAAAGAGAAAAATCAGAAAGCAATTTTGAAAACTGTTAATAATTCTGAATATATATATATAAACTCAGATTTGACAGCTGGCAAGTTAAGCACCCTTTTCCCTTGCACGGTCACATTTATTGACGAAACGTTCGTGAACAATCAATTTGAGACACGAGACTCTAGACCCTGACCAACTAATCTAAATTCTTACAAAGGGATTGACTACTTGATGTTATGTGTTTTTGAGATGCGAGCGTAGCGAGCATCCAGACTACTAATCTAAGCAGAAAACTGATCTGTGTAAAATCTCATGGCGACTGGAGCTCTGTACAAAAAAAGCTTGGACTACCATTGCACAGGAATGCGTAGACAAATATAACAAAACAGAACACACAGTCACGAAGTTTCCTCCAAAATACCTTTTGGAAGGCAGTAATGTGAACATTCTACCACCTGAATTGAAATCAAACTGTACAAAAGAAGATCTGAAAAGAGACAGAGAACAAGCTCTCGCCAACACGATAAAATCGCACAACTATAATAAAAAAATATTCGATCTTCAAAGAGAAGAATATAAATTAGAAGTAGGAGACGAAGTCTACGTAGAAAACGGAAATCGACTGAATAGGAAGAAATTGGAAGAATTAAGGATTGGACCTTACAAAATAGTTAAGAAGATCTCAAAAATCTATGAAGTTGACACCGGACACAGGAAAGCAGAGTCAAACCTCTACCACATCACAAAATTGAGTCCAGTGTTAGCTAGTGAATGAACAATCACGTACACTGTCACGCACGACATTTTTTCTCTCTAAGGGGGGGAGATGTAAAGAAAACTACCTCACTCATATACGAGCTGTTTTCTTCACTTCGTATTTGTATCCCAATAGAACAAGTCTACTACGTAATTTAATTCATGGATTACAGCTGGGACTTTTATCACTGTTATCAAAGTTTGACAAATTTATTTTTATCAAATTATAACTAGCTATTTCCAAAGGATTTGAAGAACCCTGAGATAAAGGCTTTAAATGTTGTTTCTTTCGTTTTTACAGGTGAGTGAACCTTTTGTAAGCCGATAATAATAATGGTTTAAAGTTTTTAATCACGTATTGATAATAAAACTTTCGTTTTTACAGAGAAACGCAATTTCGTCTTTATTTCATCGTCCCAGAGCAGAACATTCATTATATATAAACTTAGATTTGACATCTGGCAAGTTAAGCACCCTTTTCCCTTGCACGGTCACATTTATTGACGAAACGTTCGTGAACAATCAATTTGAGACACGAGACTCTAGACCCTGACCAACTAATCTAAATTCTTACAAAGGGATTGACTACTTGATGTTATGTGTTTTTGAGATGCGAGCGTAGCGAGCATCCAGACTACTAATCTAAGCAGAAAACTGATCTGTGTAAAATCTCATGGCGACTGGAGCTCTGGGAATTCCACGCAGTGGTTAGTTGAACTAAAGAGCAAGTCAGGGTCCAAAGTCTCATGTCTAAACTCGATTGTTCGCGAACGTCTCGTCATTTATTGAAACAAAGAATGAAGGGTTCAACTAGATTTATATACCTGTATGCTTGATATAAACTCCACACAGCAGCTGCACAATATATGCTATCTCGGACGCTTGCCTCTTTTTCCTCCCCAGTAACAACAGGAAAAAGACCGGTGATGGAGCTCTGATACGTCAGTAACTGCCTTTTTACTGATAAAAAAGAAGAAAAAAATCATAATCAAAACGTAGGAAGGCAGAATAAATTCGAATAGCATTATGATGGCATCAACATAAAATTATATAGATTGCCATGAAGAGCCTGGAACACAAACCCAAGGCCGAGGACATTTTAAGGTACCTAGGTGGTGATATAGGTTTAGCTAACTTACATGTGACGAAATTATCAATATATTTCCTAACAAATTTTCTTAATTGCGGAAACCAAAACCGCATCTGTCGTCTTATGCACTCCAAAATGGGAAATTGCCTCGAGAATTTTGTTTACTATGAAATATCGGTAAGCAGTGGCCAAAATCGGGACTGTGTGAGTCTTGTTTTTGAATTGCATAACACGACAGAGTATTATATTGCTGTCTCCTAGATCTCGAAGATCGTATGTACTAGCCATGTGTGGCTATAGTCATTATACATGGCTATGCCTCCCATAGTTGGATGTTGTTAACGCCCTAGCGTATTTTTCTTTTGTAATATTATTAAGCGAAGTGAAGTGACTGCAGCCGTATCAGTGTTTGTGCGAATGGACCCACGGAACCAACATCTTCCTGCATTTTCTTGTGCGCCTATTCGATCGCTGAATTGATTGCCCCGCTATCGGTACAATACGTCGTCATCTCACGTGCCAGCTCATCACCTCTCTTTGTTCACTCAACACGTCTTCTCTTTCAAAATTTAAATCGGGTCGTCAGCATCCCGCACAATTCCTCCAGGTCTTGTTGATGGGTCAGCAGCATCCCACATCTCGACGTCATCTACCACTGGACCGCATTTAATCAAACCTACTGTCCATTTCGACATTCTACGGGTGTACCAGGCAGCACCGTTTTCAGTTTGCTTGCGGCTAATCGCCTCTTTGCAGCATCGTCTACCATCGTCAGGGATTGTTACCATATCCTGGTGGTACTTCTACGGCGGTCCTTCAGCAGCAAACGTGCGTTTGCTACCCACATCCAGCAGTCGTTACGGTCAGAGATTTATTAACTCTATATTTAAATCGGCGATATAAAGTAGGCAAAGAAGACAGTCTTTATTTTTAATGATCGTACCTAATATTAGTTTACTTTATATGAAATCTATTTCAAGGAGCTCCTTCTTTTAATTCATACATCATATTCAAAACTTACTATAAAACTACGAGTATCGATTGTGTACTAATCTATGTGCCTGTCCACAAATTAAAAGTTTGGTGTCTTGGGTATCTGGTTTTTCAATTGCGAAAACCCCACCTCTGTGCATTTCGAAACAGATGTTACGTAGGATGAATATATTCATCCCAAGTAACTTATCAGAATAATGGGGAACATGCCTTCGAGATTTTAATCATAAGTGCTCAGTCATGCAGCATGGCTAATAGAGCGAATTTTCAAATAAAAGTTGTGGATAAGACTGAGGAGACAGCCGTGTGACGAATCGCAAAGAAAATTTAAGGTCACGCAGCCGAACTCAAAAATATGGTCAATTATGGACATTTTTCACCTAAAAACAGATTTTTCTCACTAATATATTAATCTTAGAGATCTGGAAGTGGTCGCAATCGACTCACAAATAAGCAATACTTCGACTGCGACACCCTGCATGCCCAAAAAGTCAACAATCCGACTTTTTAAAAGCATTTTTTGGGCCCTAAATTGTAAATTTGAACCTGAAATTTTGGAGCCAGGTGGAAATACACCCTATAAATGTATACGAAGTAAATGAAACGGATTTGTAGGGGGTCCCCGCCCCCTCCCACCCACTTTTAGCGAATTGTCTTAAAAAATGAAGCTATTGCAAGGGCTCGGAAAATTTTAAAATCAGAATTTTTGAAAATTTTCTTCATTGAAATCCGTTTTGAGGCGTTCCGAAACGATTCCTGAAGTTTGAGCTTTAAACTATTTTGCGGGCCAATATTAACCTGGGGCTGTGCTCTTATTACCGACGGTTTGTTGAGAACTTCTCCACAATCGCAAAGTCTCTGTCAGACCTCACAAAGAAGGACTACGGGAAATTTCCCAAAGTTGCAACACTCCTACGATCAGAGCTATGAGGCCAGGGTTACCAAACCTCTTCGACTGGGACAGTTATTTCCCTGGAATGATCGCACTTCCATGAGAGTGTGAGGGACTGCATAGTCAGCCACCGCACTGAGCTTCCTGGGATCAGGAAGGATACCCTTCGAGCTTACCAAATGGCCCAGGTAGGAAACTTCAGGTTTTGCAAACTGATAGTTGGCTAGCTGCAATTTAACCCTGCTCGTCTGAGGATTTGGAGCATATCTCCAAGGTCTCTGGCATGGGACATCAGAGCAAAAATGGAGGAAACAATTTGAAAGCAAAAGTCATACCATGACAAAAGGGCAGTTTCTCGTGAGTTTGAGTTGGGGGATGAGGTATGGGTAAAGGAAGAGCGAGACAAAGGATGGAGACCAGGAACGATATTCCGAAGAACTGGAGAACATTCTTATGAGGTTGAATCTGGGGGATGTACATTGAAAAAACATGCAGACCAGCTTCGAAGACGAGAAGGAGCAGTTCAGGACATGTGAAGGGGGGAGTAATGTAGTGTAGTATAGTGTATTATTATTACCTTGTTGTTTGGTAGTTACTAAGACTCTATATCCGGATGGAAAAGAATAAGGTCATCGAGTGTGGTGAATTTCACACCACACAATTCGACGGCCTTTTTAAAGGCCACCAAACATCAGGCTAAACACTCACTACGTGAGCCAAGCTATTTAAGACGGCGAAATACGGCAGAAAAATTACCTTCTGAACAGGACAAGAAAACTGTACAAAAGAAGGTAAAAAGAAACACAAGTTTCAGTAATAACGAGAAAATGTCCTGCAGACAGTCAAGGACATTTCACTCGAAGTATTACAGACCAAGTCCCAAACGAGAACAAGGCAAACACTCACTGCGAGAGAGGAGCCTCATATGCCAACCAGTTGACACGGACAACTTGCCTTCTCCCTTAGGCAAACGCCCACTGCGAGAGAGGAGTCCCACACGCCGGCGAATTGACACGAGCAACTCGCCTTCTCACTTAATGCCCGGGATTTCCACCAGGAGGCACGACGCGCAGACAAGTCTGCTTACAACGCCCATGAGGCAGACAAGGTCACAGAACACGCAATTCTATTGGCCGGCGAACACAGAGCGTTCTAGCGACGGACGTGAGAAGCTAACACTTCGCCCCGACACACACAGGGCGCGAAGAACTTCCGCCAAGTCAAACGGCCAATCACAGAGCACCTGGGCAGAGCCGGGTGTATAAATATGGCGCCCGACGGCCCTATTGCTCATACCGATCCTGACCAGCCTACTGAGAAGACCTCCTCTCCAGAAGAAGACCTCCTCAAGAGAACCAGCTGCGATTCTACTCCACTGGCGATCATTGGCTTTGGGATCAAGGCGCTCATTCAAGAGAGCAATACTACCTATCTACTCAGAACGTCCAGACCTTCACATAGGTGTCAGGTCCGGCTCTTGCATCGGCCGCGTGACCTCCCTATAAAGCCCTCGTACGAAGCCGAGGCCCTAGGCGGGAACGGATTTCGCTACCCCGCTCTGGACCAGTAAGCCCTCACCACCGGGTTACATTACGTGACCGCCCGAGAGGTTGAGGCCGGGTGACTATCAAGAAGGTGTGTTCACCGAGTCACCTAGTGCGAACTCCCAGGCTCGTAGGAGGCTTCACCTCCTCGTCTGGGTGAAACCGCAGTGCGACCCCGTGTTCAAATAGGAGGCTTCACCTCCTAGCACCTTGGTCCACGAGCTTAAACAGTCCTTATCAGGGCTCACAGGCTAACAAACCTCCGGTCCTTTTCAGGACCTGCGTCATTCTCTAAACGAGCCAACACACGCTTCTCTCAGAGATGGAGCAAGCGCCACAGAGAAACACGGAAGCTAGCCTTTCCGTGACCGACACCCTCATACAAGTGGAATACGATGAAATCGACATGGTCGTCCCTCCTAACACAACGTCAAGGACCGACTTCGGGGGCACCACACCATCACATGTCTCGATGCCATCTAGGCGTCCTTTTCAGGACCTACCCGAGCTTCCTTACACAGGACCTGAAGCTGCTTACCAATACCCAATCGACCAACGTTACCCAAGAGGTAACTTGTTCGACACTCAGCTTTCAACTATACACGCTGTCAAGGAAGAACATTCCCTGCCATTCAATACCTCTTTCCAGAGGGCAGACACAATCACTCAAGGAGGTCCAACCACATGCGTTGGCCCCCTTCAATCGTCTCCCCTGACACCAAAAGAGTCACACAACTACGGTCCTTTTCATACCCAGGTACTAAACACTATACAGGGTTCATACCCGATAACCACATCTCCACATGCAACCCCTTTCTATGCCCAAGAAAGTGGTCCTCTCAAACACCATGCAGATTATTATTTCTCACAAAACCATCCACTGGGAGTCCCAACTCCCAGCCAAGTATATGCAAATTCACCCAAAGGGGTAACCCTGCATAACCAAACAACAAATCCACTACATCGAGGAACGCTAGTGCTCTTTTTAAACCTAGGTGTATAGTCGGGGTCATCGCTAGACGTTGAAATGTCGCCGGTGCCCCCTGAAGGCCAAAAGGAAGTCTGAGATATTCATAGCAACCTTCATCGGTGACAAAAGCTGTCTTGGGGGCATCCTCAGGTGCAAGGGTTACCTGATAGTAACCAGATTTTAGGTCAAGAGTTGTAAAATACTCTGAGTGACCAAGCCGATCCAAACACTACTCAATCGGCTGTGAGAGTTGTTTCCCTGGAGCGTAACACGATTCTGTAAAATATAAGCTCGTTTTCTTCATTACTTATTGGTGTATCTACATATTTAATTGTTAAGGTAGATATTGAATACATGTGAATTTAGCGGCAGTGTAGTGGTCCTTCTTGCTGCAGTGGAGAAGGAAGACAACTTAAATTCATCCGCACTACAAAATTTTGCAAACTATCCATTTTTTCTACAGAATATTGCTTCTAGTATTGGTTATTTTCACTATATTGTTAGTTTGTCGTTCTCTGTTTAGGAATCTTGTTAATTTGTCTTTGGTTGGCGATTTATAAGAAGTTACAGAACAACCTCCACAGCAGTCGGTAATCACTACACTGTAGGCACATAGGTACTTGCTTATTCTCAACACAAGCAGAACCTCTGGAGAATCCATCTCGTATGTAAGTAAGTTTCACCCACAGGTTTTTGTCATTGCTTTAATAATGTAAAAGGTAAACTACAGTATGACAGGTGAATCAACATAGTTGAATTAGTTTAAAATGTTCATTATACATAGCATGATAAGTACAGGATATTTAATTCATTCAATACAAATTATTTAAGAGCCCAAATACTGCATTTTAAATACACCGATTCCATAAAAAATATCTAATTGATGTACAGTCTCCTCTTATTTTCGTCTCTGATTCAGGGATTTTATCACTTCAGATTGTGCAATCTCAACATAAACTTTTAATATTTCTCAATTTAATAACAAATTGAACCCAGCAAATCAAACCATACTTATAAGGTCATAACTAAGAGGTTCAACCTGCAGACGATGTGTGTTCCTCCACACAAATTCTCACATCTACTCCGTTTTAACATAATTGACGAAAAAAACACCTCCAAATACAACAGGTTATCACTGAGATGTTTGAGAGGGCCCAAAAAGCTTATATTCAAACCTTAACCAAATTGGTTTCGAGATCAAGAAGTGTACAATTTTTGTTTTATAAACGCATTATAAGAGCATAACGTTTCGTCACAGCTTTGGAAATGAAACGCTTGCATACGAGTCTGCAACACATTGGGACATTTTATGTCTTTAGTTGAAGACAAGTATGTGTTTCAGACTCGTATGCAAGCTCTAAGAGCCACTCAGCTGATCCGGACCCTGGGCATCGTCACGTAAATGTGCTAAAGAGACTGCATACGAAATTACAGCTTCCTAGAGTGTAAAGCATAGAAATTAAAATTACCTATTAAAATTATTTAACCAACGCTTCACAAATCAAACCGTTCTCGCAATATTTGGATCACCTGCTATGAATCAAATCATCGAAACACCAGCTCAATGAATTCATCAGAAATTAACAAGCGGAGGCAATCATTTTCACAATATCAATTAATTGAGAATGATCACTTGAGTGTACACAATAAAATTATTCAAATAACCTTGCTCATAACTCAGCTTGTTGGCCACGCACTTCGCATTAGTTAACATAATACGGTTGGGTAAATTGAGAGCTTAAGAACGAATGGTCAACGAACTTTGTGGGATGAAAAAAACCAGTCATGCAGCATGACCCCAAGAGCGTATTTTTGAAGAAATCATCGACATTTCAGTCGCTATTGATCGTGTAGAGAAATTTAAGTTTATGATTTTGATAGACAAACATGGAATCGGAGGACGGAAACTCATAGAGTTAACAGAGTAAACTCATCAGTTGTGATTACATTTTCAACAAGCACCTACTACCTACGTTTTAAACAGCATGGTTCTAGGATTGGTTATACAGGGATACTTCCATAAGAGTAGTTCAATCTGAATTTGGACAATGTTTCATGCAAATATTACCGATTTTTACAACTAGCGAACGGCATTATTTCGATTTTTCAACTTTGAAATTTTTGAAAACTTGATACATATTCTTATAGGAAATTTTACGCTGATTCCGAATATACCACATGTTAGTATGCTGACAAAATTATTTCGCACAACAAATCGCAAAAAACAGGCTATTTTGACATTTTTGACTACATTTTTGAAAATTTCAACCCGAAGATGTAATCCGATCATGCTGGCCAACGAACTTGAACTTTCGTTTTGTGACGACCTAACATTTTAAAATTTGTTTGAAGTTTCTAGCACAATTCTACGGACAGTTATCGTCTGGAATGACACATACATACATATATACATACATATATACATAAAAAAATGCGTTAAACTTCAGAATATGATTCAGAATAGCCTGAAACAGATTTCTGCATAAAATTTTTTTTTAAATTCACATCCTACAAATTTTGAGGAGAGAGCAATAGCTTAATTTTCTTCAAAAATTCGCTAAAACGACGAAGTACCATTTCCCTAGCAACGACTCGGTTGTAAGCGGAAATCATCAAAATATTTTCGTAAGCAATTTTCCGTGACGTTTTTTCAGTTTATGTGCCATAGCAAAGACATAAAATGTCAATAACAATAAGCTATGATGAGGCCACAAGACGGCGAAAGCGCTCAGCTAACGAATAAATCAAATTATTTGAGAAGCCATTGAAAAAAAACTTTCTGCGAAATTTCTCCCTTGATGGGAAAAACAAAAGATCATGGATATGTCTAGTACCTACTACTCAATTAGTGCCTCGGGCACCAACCATGTAGTGCCTACTTTTCACAAGATTATTCCATTATAGTCCAGCAGTGAGGTACTTTTGCCTGGACAAAATTGGAAAGTTAATGAAATTTTGGGGTGTTGTTTTGGGATGCCTAGGGAAGCTAAATCCGAGTTTTCTGACAAAAAAAGCTTGTGCTCGATTGTGGGTGGCCGAAAAACCACGATTTTTTCGGACTTTTTTCGGTTTTCCGACTATAACTCGAAAACTATGCCATGTAGAGGTATTTTTTATTACATTTTCGGAAAGAGCATTAAATTTCCTTCAAATTTCATTAGTCACATGTTTTTTTTAACCGAATAGCTGCTATGTTACAGCCCTTCCAAAGTACATCAAATTTCTCAAAATGTACAATTTTACGGAAAAATGCATGTTTTAGCCTCATAACATTCATTTGTACGAACTATGACTCACATGTATGTATGTTATACATACTATATGAACCACCCACCCCTTCCCCCCCCCCTCTTCCACCAATGTACTCTTCATTCCCATCATAGTGAGTGTAGTGGATTTATATATGTTTGACTAGGGGTAAGGTACCCCTAGACCCTAGAGGAATGCCTTTAGACAAATCCTGAGTCGGGAGAATTTCATGAGTCTGGTGATTCGGGTTTGTTCCTTGATGAGGAACTTGTTGAAGGTGCTGAAAAGTACCTTCAGATTGGTGTTTATCCCTGTTTCCAAAGGGGTGATATTTGTCGGACTCATAGGCACATGTCTCGCCATGTAGAGTGGCGATGTGCCGTTCTTTTTGAATATCTCTTGCGTGGGAGAGGTAGTGGAAGTCTGTGGGTCTTGAAGAGTACCTTTTTGTTCATTAAAAGTGGAAGACTGGAAGTTCTGAAAAGAACTGTTGTCTTGTGAGTACCCGGTCGCAAAGGACGGGTATGTTTCCTCGAGCTGGTAAGCCATGCGAGGAGCCCCAGTTGTAGGGGTCTGAAACTCGTGAACTACGTCTATTCCGTTGTTGAAAGGCCGGAATACGTGAGTTTCTGATTGTGTTGGAACCCTCTGTGTTTCAAGAGGGGTTGTCCGGGCGTAATTCGCAGGGATGTGATTGTCGCGGAGGGGAAGCCTGAGCTCCCCGGGCCCGCGTAGGCAGCGCCACTATTTATTGTAAGTACATCAATGTACAGTTTTACGTACATGAATATAATAAGGTATATATAAATCAGTCCTCTGTCGATCTTTGTCTTTTTGGCAGAGCTGGCTCGTCATCCTCACTGCCGTCTGTGACATCTGCTTCTTCGAATGGAGTGAATGTGGTGGGCTGATCGTAGTTCACTTCTTCGTCAGTGTCGTAGTCTGTGTCCTCTTGATTGAAGTCGGGCTGTGGGGAGTTTTCAAACGTAGTCCTACAACAGTTTTAGCACTCAGCTGAACAGAGGAGTCCTGATTTTTTGCAAATGCAGCCTCCTGTAGTGCACCCACCAGCTCACCTGCACCTGATGATGTCTGGAGATGGTCTGGAGCAGCTTTTAATGTTGTTCTTTTGGGATTCACAAATGAAAATGAAAAGATTGATATGACATTTTTGTTAACGTCACAAGCGTGGATTATACTAAGACCATTAATATCAAATAAAGGTGAGGTACTGTGAACAATGAACGTGAGCACTAGTAATACCAACCTCGTTTGGTTAAGCTCCAGCCCTAGGCAGATGGTATTTTTAGGTGTTTTCCTGCACATCCAAGCCATGTTTGAACTTGTAGGTATGCCCTGTAGGAGTGGTACTTCGCAGAATCTTGAGTGGGTGGCAGTGTGGCTAATTGAAACGTTGTTTTAACCACTACAGTTTGGAATGAGCGGTACCGCAAGCCATCCAAATCATCAACCTCCACATTCCCTCCATACATCTTCCCCAAGAACTGCTCTCCAGCATCAGAGATTTGGTTTGGCGTTGCTTCTGGGTCCTTAAAAATGCTGACTATGTCTGACAGCCAAGGATTTTCTTCAAGCACTTGCACGGCTTTCTTCTTCCCAATTCCAAAGGGAGCTGATGTTGAGCCCCTCCCACTAATTGCGAGTAGGAAGAGAATGTGCCTAAAAATACCATCTGCCTGGGTAACCCCAAACGAGATTGGTATTACTAGTGCTCACGTTCATTGTTCACGGTACCACACCTTTATTAGATATTACTGCTCTTAGTATAATTCACGCTTGTGTCGTTAACAGAAATATCATATCAATATTTTCATTTTCATTTGTGAATCCCAAAACAACAACATTAAAAGCTGCTCCAGACTATCTCCAGACATCATCAGGTGCAGGTGAGCTGGTGGGTGCACTACAGGAGGCTGCATTTGCAGAAAATCAGGACTCCTCTGTTCAGCTGAGTGCTAAAACTGTTGTAGGACTACGTTTGAAAACTCCCCACAGCCCGACTTCAATGAAGAGGACACAGACTACGACACTGACGAAGAAGTGAACTACGATCAGCCCACCACATTCACTCCATTCGAAGAAGCAGATGTCACAGACGGCAGTGAGGATGACGAGCCAGCTCTGCCAAAAAGACAAAGATCGACAGAGGACTGATTTATATATACCTTATTATATTCATGTACGTAAAACTGTACATTGATGTACTTACAATAAATAGTGGCGCTGCCTACGCGGGCCCGGGGAGCTCAGGCTTCCCCTCCGCGACAATCACATCCCTGCGAATTACGCCCGGACAACCCCTCTTGAAACACAGAGGGTTCCAACACAATCAGAAACTCACGTATTCCGGCCTTTCAACAACGGAATAGACGTAGTTCACGAGTTTCAGACCCCTACAACTGGGGCTCCTCGCATGGCTTACCAGCTCGAGGAAACATACCCGTCCTTTGCGACCGGGTACTCACAAGACAACAGTTCTTTTCAGAACTTCCAGTCTTCCACTTTTAATGAACAAAAAGGTACTCTTCAAGACCCACAGACTTCCACTACCAGTGGACACAAAGAGGTCCCTCGACGGATGAAACATATCTCAGAGATGAAACATACGCAAGAGATATTCAAAAAGAACGGCACATCGCCACTCTACATGGCGAGACATGTGCCTATGAGTCCGACAAATATCACCCCTTTGGAAACAGGGATAAACACCAATCTGAAGGTACTTTTCAGCACCTTCAACAAGTTCCTCATCAAGGAACAAACCCGAATCACCAGACTCATGAAATTCTCCCGACTCAGAATTTGTCTAAAGGCATTCCTCTAGGTCTAGGGGTACCTACCCCAAGTCAAACATATATAAATCCACTACACTCACTATGATGGGAATGAAGAGTACATTGGCGGAAGAGGGGGGGGGGGGAGGGGTGGATGGTTCATATAGTATGTATAACATACATACATGTGAGTCATAGTTCGTACAAATGAATGTTATGAGGCTAAAACATGCACTTTTCCGTAAAATTGTACATTTTGAGAAATGTGATGTACTTTGGAAGGGCTGTAACATAGCAGCTATTCGGTTTAAAAAAACATGTGACTAATGAAATTTGAAGGAAATTTAATGCTCTTTCCGAAAATGTAATAAAAAAGACCTCTACATGGCATAGTTTTCGAGTTATATTCGGAAAACCGAAAAAAGTCCGAAAAAATCGTGGTTCTTCGGCCACCCACAATCGAGCACAGGCTTTTTTTGTCAGAAAACTCGGATTTAGCTTCCCTAGGCATCCCAAAACAACACCCCAAAATTTCATTAACTTTCCAATTTTGTCCAGCAACCCACAGATTTTATGACCTCACTGCTGGACTATTATGGTTACATAGCAATATTAGTTTTTCACTTAGAGTAATAAATCAGCATTCCTTGACACTACAATGGCTTAGAGGTCATGAAATGTCGTGGTAATATGAGAGCATTCCAAAAAGTGGCGAACGATTTTCCTACTATGAAAACTATGGGAGTTACTCTTCCCTAGTAACGGCTTGGTTGTACGTGAAAATCAATAGAAAATGTACCGGTCGGGAAAAATTCCTCGACCCCCAGCCAAAAGACATATCCATGTCAATTCTCTACCCTCAAACACCTAAACCTACTTAGTTAAAAAATGTTCATTATAAATAGCATGAGAGGTACAGGATATTTAATTTAATCGATACAAATCATCTAAGAGCCCAAGTACTGCATTTTATACACACCGATTCCATAAAAAATATCTAATTGATGTACAGTCTCCTCGTATCCAGAAATTCTGAGAGACATCTCGGTTCCCATGGACTTGAGTCGTCGTCTCCTGTTCAGTTCGATCCCCATTTTGAAAGAATTTTCGTCTCTGATTCAGGGAGAAAAGCAAATCAATCGCATATCAATCCTTCATCCAAGTGCACTAAAAGACGGTTCAGCGAAGATGACATTCTGCATGATTCAGTAGTTTGTCAATAAGGCATAATTACTGTCAATTCGCGGATATTCATGGATATTACACGCAACAAAAACCCGATAGTTAGTTCACAATAGCCAATAAAGGCGTAAAATATTAAAAATAGTGCAATAAAAGTTTGGATAGTTCAAACCGTTCTACGTCCAGGAAAACATCATGTGTTCCGCAAATCAGCTGGTTACACAACAATCACTGTTATCATAAATTAATTTGATTGGTTACATACTCCTAGAAAACATATGGGCGTGTCTCAAATGCAACGTAGTTTGAGTTTAGAAGCGCTTCCGTCCTCTGAAAACTATAAGCATAAAATTGAATATTTATAGCCTAAGTTTTTGACTTAGTACAGTAGACAGTAGATGTAGAAAGACGTAGGAACAAATATCTCAGAAAATTTGCTCTCGACGTTGTAGCATAGTGGCCACACCTCCATGTACCTATACACCCTCCCAACATACACCCCTTTCCATCACACGATGATTGAGTGAGGTGGATTTACTGTAACAAACTTTCTCAAAAGTCCATGATTGGATAAAAGATCATATCCACCTAAATGGACAAGAAATTTGTCAGAGAATCGGGACAACACGATATTAAGCAGGGGCTCCAACTGAATAGCGCTGTTCCAGCCGAATACCTCTACTAGCTGTTCCCTTCTCCTGCTCTTTGTAACAGCTCTTAGCCATTGACATGTATATATGTGATTATTTATGGGACATAAATATTATAATTAGAATAATAATTTATTATTAATGATATAACTTGAAAAGTTAACATAAAGCATAATTTCTTATTCTAAAAGACATTATTCCTGTGTTCATGAACCTACTGTTCCTCACATACACCGAACGGTGACAAGGAAGAAGTGATGTGCTAAAGAGAGAAAAAACATGATGTCAGCGCTACTAGCGGATCTTTCAGAAAACTGCTCAACATCGTGCTCTCCCGATCCTCTCATAAGTTTTTATGTATACTAGCTGGTTAGATGATTGTATGGTGTATTTTCAATGATATTTGAGTTTTTAGCAAATTTTATTCTGTATACTTTATTAATAACGTGTTCCTGGAAATTTCTCAGAATAGGCAGAGGTGAGTTTGAAAACATAATAATGTGTAAATAGTTCTTACCTGACCGGTCATGACATTACCCTTCCAGGATGAGCTGGTAGTACTTGAGTAGACTGTAAGGAGAGCATTGTTCTAATGAACCATAAGTCAATATAGTATACACTTAAAATCTCATAAATCATGATTTTGACATCGCAATAAAGCTTTATAAATCATGATTATTGCATCGCAATGAAGGTATTCATACCTCCGTTTCAAGAACTTCATGCATGGAAGCTCATTGAGCTTGTTTCATAGAAGCGAGTCATAGGTATATGGTGCTTCTAGAAAAGCTATACCAGTTGCAAGTTAAAAGCAAAATGTTGAGCCATCATTGCTGCAAAGTGCAACTGCTGCAAAAAAGTCTAGTCTGCTATAAACTAGACCGAATGGGGACACAAAAGATGGGAATTGGTGGCTCCATCTAGTCGAATCCAGGTCTCCAGTCAGAGGCAGGTGAAGACAGCTACAGCTGCAGTGTCACCACATCTTGAAGGAATGTGCCTGAGTGGGATCAAGGGGAATGTACGCCTCGTTCGGATGAGTGTATTGTTTATGGAGACACACAAACCTTAGCAGTGGCGGGCATGAAGGGCGAAGAGGATTTATACATCGCTTTATAGGCGTATTTCTGTTTAAGCCCACTGCGACCTTTGGGACCATCCCCATCCCGGCAGCTGTGTGCGATATCCATCCGGGTGTTCTTGTGAAGTCATTCGCGTTCTTAGTTTATTAATATATTGTATAATATATTGTTCTCAATGTATGCCTCTAGTCTGCTATTATTCAGGGTGTCTACGGCCCCTTTCACACCAAACGAATCCAAATCAATCAGCATCACTCCGAATCAAGTTGAATCTGATTGACCAAGATTCGGCTTGGGAGCGCTCCGTTTAAATGTGAAGGAACTCTTTTCCCGCCTTCACACCGGACGAATCTGGTTCAATCAGGTTTCATTCGACGTCGCACTTGGTTCAACCGGTCGGATTCTTCGTCCGGTCAGTCATGAACCATACGAGATGGACGTAGAATTGTTAATTTTAAAAGTTAAAGAAAATAGTGCGATTTATGACGCCAGTGATGAAAATCACAGCAATAGAAACGTCGTAGCTTCTGTGTGGAGGAAAATTGGAGAAGAATTAAACGTTTCAGGTAAGAATTATATTGTACTCAGCAACAATAATATGCCCATATTGTTTGTATTTTGCAATATTCGAGTTTTTCGGCTATATATGAAAAGTAATTGTACAACACCACACTGTATATTTTACCACACTACCATTTTTAATGAATTTTTTACACTAATATTTTAATGAAATAAATGGAAAACCATTTTTTTGAATAAGTAAAGTAAGTAACAATCTTTTTCAAGTTAATACACTAGGTAATTTCAATTTTGCCAAGGTATAAATCCTGCAGGCTGAAGAAAATACTCTTTCAGGTGGTTTCTTGTTGTGATTGCTTCGTTTGTTCCTCTTCTCCGAGTGGTAGGTGGGAGGGATTGGCTATTTTCTTCATTCCAAGAGAAAAGTTCTTGATCCAACATAACATCTCTCGGGCTTTGTTGTTTTTTAATGAAATTATGTAAAACGCAGGCACACTTTATAGTCATATCTGTTTGGATGTCATCAGTTTTAATGGATACCTGCAAAACTTCAAACTTCTTTGTAAGAATTCCAAAAGCACATTCTACAGATTTTCGAGCGCGAGACAGTCTGAAATTGAAATTTCTTTTACTGAAATCTAGATCCCTTCGTGGAAAAGGTCTCATCAAATTTTTTTGGAGAGGGAAAGCTTCATCGCCAACTAGGTACATCTCTGTTTCGTACTGAGAACCTGGCAATGAGAACTGGCCTTCTGGTACATTCAATTGGCGAGCGTTGTAACTTTTCCCCATTGCAGATTGTGTGAATATCGTACTATCATTTTCCTTTCCATAAGCACCAACTTCGATCATTGTAAAGCAAGCGTTAGCATCAGCAACAGCAAGCAGAACAACAGAATGAAAATCCTTGTAGCAATAAAAAAGTGACCCAGCATTTGGTGGGCGTTGTATACGGCAATGTTTGCCATCAATGCTTCCTATACAGTTCGGCTTATTCCACTTCTCGTGATAGTCTTTTGCTATTTTCATCCATTCATCACGACTAGGAACACACATGTAACGGGGATGGAGAGCATCCCATAAAGCTTTCGTTATTTCCTTTACTACTTTGTGGATGGTCGACAACCCAACACGGAAGTAGAAACTGAGAGAAGAGAACGAATGGCCAGTAATTACATACCTGCAAACAAATAAAAAATAATACAATTTATTAATGTTAATTAAAACCTGGTTAATGTGTTAAACTATTTACAAATAAAATGTAGTAATCAGTAAATTTATAAAGTTACATTCTCCTTATAATTTTCTTTGCAGGAGACCAACTGAAGGAAAAATGGCATCAACTACGTTCCAACTACATGCGTGTCAAGAGAAACGAAAAACACAAAACCTCCGGATCTGCGGCAAAATCAAAAACAAAATGGCCTTACTATGATTTGATGTCATTTTTGGACCAATTTTCAGAATCAAGAGACACTTCTGGGAATGTACAAGAATCACTCAACCAGCCAGAATTTGTTAGTGAACTTCAGGATGAAACCCCAACTCACGAAGACATACAGCGGAGGAGAATTTTGAAAATAGTTTGGCTGCAAATACAGAACAGCCACCAGAAACTTCAAATCCGACAGTCAATAGAAAGAAAAAATTTACCAGGAAAAGACAAGCTGCAGTAGTAGATGACATTGATTCCCAGTATTTGTCTGAATTAAAGAAAATTAATTCATCTCGGCTGGACGACAATGACCCCGACAGAATGTTTTTATTAAGTTTGCTACCATCACTGAAAAACCTGACTCCTGCAGATAACATGGATTTCAAACTAAACGCATTACAGTTTTTGAAAGGCAAACTAAATCTAACTTCATCTGGCCACAATGTCACCTGGTTACAATCTCAGCCGCCTCAAACTGCATGGCCTGAGTCTCACAGCAATTTGACTTCTCCTGCTTCATTAACTTTAGTACATTCAACTTCAGTTCTTTACATTGAACCTGAAAATGGGAGACCCTCCGCGCCACAGCATTTTAATAATTATACAAATATCTAATTAATTCAATATCTTAATAATTCAAGTTTCACATTATTCTATACGATGAGTGTATGTTGTTCTTTAAAATAAAAAATGTATACAGATTTAACTAATTGATAGTTATTACCTGAGACAAATTGCGAGTCGTTCCTCTGCTGTGATAGACTTTCTATAATTTGTATCCAATTTCGAGATTTCGGTCCCACCAAATCCAGCAGCACTACGAACAATTCCTCACTCATTCGGAAGAAGTCGTAGAATTTCTTCTCATCATTTTGTAGGTCAGGATGTAAATGATGAAACAAACCGAAATCCAGCCTTTTCCTATTTATGTGATGTATCCACACTTTTCTTGTTTTTTGTTTTCGCCGTTGCCTCCTACGAAACACTATTGCATTTAAAACCACTGCGTCCATGATGATGGCTCAAAAGCAACTAAAAGAAGGAAAACAAAAAGATGAAAGGATTTTGATTGATTCAGGTTGATTCAGCTGGTGTGAAAGCTTGGAGATGACGAATCAGATTCAACTTGATTCGGAGTGATGCTGATTGATTTGGATTCGTTTGGTGTGAAAGGGGCCTACAGGTCACGGATTCCCGAAAGTCACGGATTTTAATGTTGAAGGTATTATGGCGTCGGTAACCAAATAATCATAATATAACGCCAGTACCGGAATCCACAAAACATACGAAAGAATCAATTGAAATTTTTGAATCAATAATATTAAATATTTGGTACATTTCATCTTACTAATATTCTGTAAGTAGTCTTAGACTTCTGTACTTTATAAGTAGGCTAGAATCAATAAAAAAGTTATTTTTATTGATTCACTAAGAATTTGCTGTTTTTCTGAAACGGGCAGCAGACGACCTGGCTGAAAAACTGAACCGTCCCTACTCACAACTCTCAGGATGGGTGAAAGTGAAGATCCAGTTCACCATAATTCGAGCTGTTTCTCTTCGTATAAGCGGGACTCGAAGAATGGTTCCGTTTGGGGCTGGAAGATGGAGCAGCGGTACCCCATGTTACGCTCCAGGAAAATAACCCTCACAGTCGAGTCGGTTTGATCACCTGGCCTCTTAGCTCTGGTCGTTAGAGCGTTGCAACTTCGAGAAATTAATAATAATTTCTCGTAGTTGTGACGACGCGAGTTCGAACTCCTGTCGAGGTAGCAAATATTTTTAGCCCGTTACAGTGGCGCAGCCGAAATAGGACCCGAAATCATACGAAACAATAATTAATTAAATCCCTCTCGAGCCAAAAGACTGTAAACATCACATTTCCTGTTGTTATGCCTTTCATTTCCTCACTCACTTGAGTCAAAACACACCGTGACAATGACCTCGCTCGACTGCTGACTTGTTCCAGCGAGCATCTGCTGAGCCAGCGGCCTGCAGTTTCACTTGGTCATTCGTCCGACCCCAAACCAGCCGAGACAGCTGGTATTTGACTCCGGGGAAATGTTACGCTCCAGGAAAATAACCCTCACAGTCGAAGAGGTTTGGTAACCCTGGCCTCTTAGCTCTGGTCGTAAGAGTGTTGCAACTGCGGGAAATTATTAATAATTTCTCGTAGTTGTGACGACGCGAGTTCGAACTCCTGTCAGGGTATCAAATATTTTTAGCCCGTTACACCCAGCTGGTCGACAATTAATTGATATACTTATTTCCCCCCACCCCAAGTCACTACTTGCCTTCCATTTATAAAATGTATACACCCCCGATTACTGTCTTGTTAAAATGAAAAATTTGACTATTTTCATGTCATAAAAAAATTACGAATATCTAATTTTATATAGGCTACTCATGATTATAGTAGGTCTACTAGTAAGTATTTCGATACTTTCGGAACCTCAAAAGTCCCCGATTTTTATTTTACAGATCTAGTAGACACCCTGTTATTAAAATATTAAACATTTGTGTAATGATTTGCAGTTTTGTTTTATCTTTTCTACATAAGTTTCCGAAAGTAGGCTGTGTTCGAAAGTTGTGTCTAATGTTTCTCATTTTTCCACAGGTGTTTGAACATTTGGATTACAGAAAAATAAAGGATTAGGGCTTTTTCTCAATATTCTCTCTAAGGAAAGATGCAGCGGGAGGAGAAACAATTGGAACTGGCTCTAGATGCCATATCGCTAAGAGTCAATGAACTGAAGAATTCAATAGGTGCAATGATATACAAACTTGAGAATGAGAGCGACACGATGAACTGGCCATCATTCTTGGACAACTATGCTCTTTTATCTGGTCAAGTAAGGATTTAGTGTATTCATACTGAGAATATGTAAATAATTAATCACTCATCGTTTTTCGAACCTCAATGGTTTTAATTTTACAAGTACCTAGATATGTCAATGTTATTTTTACCTTCTGAGAGATTTGGTTAAGATTCCAACGCATTCACAATGAGATGAAGGCAAGATTATTTGATTATGTTTATTCTGAGACAGATCTCAGAATGTCCGAATAGTAACTATTGAATTTAGCTTTATCGTAGTTTTATTAAGTTGATTTACTGCTTGTGAACTAAACGGCAGATACACTAACATAAAGAAAGACAGTCTTTAAAAAAATGCATAGTAGTCTGACCTTTTACCATTTAAGGTGGTACGTTTTCTGAGGCCCTGCTATCACAGATCAGCAAGCTCCGCACTTGCTTTAAGCAGAACTGCACAAACAAAGCTAGCCAGGGGACACCTCTGAAGGGAAAGGGGACTTTTTGTCCTTGCTTGAACAGTCACTTTGGTTTTGTGACTCTCAGTGAACCCCACCCATGCCAATCTTGAGAATAGTACTAGAACTTGCCATTTGAGATGGCCTTATGAAGATAGTCCAAAAACAATTTAAAAAAAGGCCAGTAATAGTAGTTGCTCTATGGCAGCTCTACCACGATTCTAGTCTGTCCTCTTTGAACTGGCCAGAATTTCCGGAAGGTGAACATCTTCTTCTGTACATGTACTGTAATATACTGGTGAATCTTACATAGGGTGACCAAGAGGAGTATTTACATTTTTGGTGGGACTTTACTCAGTCCTTCCAAAGAAGAGGGGTGGGGGATTCTCCTCCGAGGGGGTGACTATTTAGGTATCTCAGCCGCAATGGAGCCGTGGATGATCGAACGAAGTGTGTTTACCTATGATTCGTATGTATGTGACAAACTTCCTATTGTCATGATCAATTTTGGGATTCAGGTGAAATAATTAGAACAAGATTTCAATCACTGGGATAATGTATTACGTTTTTCTTTATATTGCTCCAAAAGAAAGGTAATCAGGGTTTTTTTTTCTAGCCTGTCGGTTGATTACTTTCTTATATTCACTTCTTTTAACCCTTCTTTGGTCGCGTTGATAATTCTCCCTAATACGGTCGCTTTGGGTCATAGTGACCCGAATTTTTTAATTGCTGCAGTTTTAATTGAGGATTATCTATTAACAAACTTCGTTGGTATTGAGTATCTGGAACTAACAAGGTGTGATTAAAAAGTATAACATGTTGGAATATTATGTTTTAAGGACCATTTCCACGCAAAATAAGATAATCTACCAATTTTGCCAAAATTTCGCAATGCCTGGTTTGCCAACATTTTAATCCTAGAAAATTCGGTTTCCCCAGCCCCCCATATTTTGATTGTTGTTCCACATGCTATAAATTTAAATTCCTGAATAGAAGTTTCTTTAAATATTAAAATGTGCAATGGGTGTGGGTTCTTTTGTAAACCTGGCAATTTTCTCCATAAAATACATATGGCAGGCTGAATGAACTTGGTAAAACGAATAAAAGAGTATTATAAACACCAAAGTCGTTTCGTACAGTAAATTCCAACATTTCGAACCTTATTAGGTGTCTTAGGTTTGCATCTAGTAGGTATATATACTTATTAAATTAATAAAGTATATAATGAAGTCAGAAACAACTAAAGGAAAAGATGACTACATGAATGTTTATTATCAAACAACCAACTGGTAACATGGAGAGAATTCACTAAATTAATTAGTTAATCATCACCGAGAACAAGGAAAAAAAAAACGACAACAGTGTCTGAAGAGGAATCTGAATTATAGTTTTCTTCCATTGCCTCATACTGCCTCATATTGCTCAATATTGTAAATAGAGTTAAACAAAAAACTTAGGCTCTCTACAAAGGTCAGAAAAACGCACCTGAGTTTGGTCGCGTCGGGTCATTTTCAGAAAAAAAAATACAAACGTGAATGGTCGCGTCGGGTCAAAATGCGGAAAAAAAACTCACAGACACCTCGCATCAAGTCAAAAATCATACTGACGCGTAGCCACCTGCACCCTAGAAGATTAGAAGGAGGAGGGGAGGAGAAAGCATGACAAACATTTGTGGGATTCACAGAAATGTAGAGGATCGGGTCATATAGACCCGATGCGACCAAAGAAGGGTTAAAGATGAAAGAAATACTGCAGGAGAGAGAGAGAGCAGGATGGCACTGGATTAGGTATTAGTATAGATAATGGGAGTTCATATTAATATTATTGCTATTAACGCATAATGTAAGAGAGAAGGTAGACTCACCGTTCTGAAGGTTCTGACTCCGTTATAACCGAGTTTTACCCTTAAACTTGCAAATGTTTAGTTTGTTTGTTACGCTTAAATGTATGTGTGTTATGCGGTAAAACTAGTTAATTAAAGTATAAAACTCGATTATAACGTTGTTGGAGAGATCTGCAAGCGTTTCCATTCGATGCAGCGAGAAAAAAATAGATAGAAACCGACCCCATACTCGTAGGTTCATAGAGGGTCATCTTTCGAGAAAACCAACAATTTCATTGAAAAACCCACATTCTTCAACATTAAAACATGATTTTCTCCCCTTAATAACAAAATAAAAGTAAAATTGATTATACCGTTAGAAAGAGAATTAGATGAAGCAGTTTTCATGAGATTTGCCAGTTTCCAGGATTCTTTTTGGAAGAGTAGTAAAGTTATAAAGATTTTCAGAAATATTATTTTTTCAAAATCGTCAATGTTTGAGCTGATGTGAGGGTATTCGGATGGCACTTTTTAAGAACCCAAGTACACTATTCTTATAGGAAATTTAATGTTGATACCGAAAATGGGGTCAAAAGTTAAAATTAAATGAGGCAAAGTGGAGAGATTTGAGTTTGAAAGAAAAAACAGGGTTTTCTTGAAAAGAAAAAACTTTAAAAATCATATCTCGAGTGCGGATTGAGTAAAAATATGCGGTTGGCGGGATTTTACTACATTTTTGATGCAGATTAACAAAAAAACATTTTCGTCACTTATCCCCTGCCACCCTGTATAACCTCAACTTAATTTTACCATGTTGATTACCATTCCTGTTTCGAACTAAAAGCACGCTGAAACCATGGTTCATAATAGTATATACTGGCCTGCTATCTTCAGCCTGACCTACTTTTCTTACTGAGCTGCCTGGATCTTGTAAGGAAGATCAGTCATTCTGGAGGCATACTGCTAACTACTAGCTCAGCTAGTGGTCAACGAAATACTGAAAACTTTTTGTCGAGGACCGATGTAGAAAATTAATTATTTGGAGCTTGCAAGGATAATTTTCTTTCAAGAAATTTATTTTTGGACTCTTATACACAGTTTTGAAAATTACAATTTGATGTAGTAACTATAAACTATTTGAAAACGTCTAGCTTTCAACGTTGTCATTTGAAAGTTGGGTGGTCAAGGTGTGGCTTCCTCTCTTATTTGTGTACAAAGTACAAGTCAAAATATATAATGCAATATAAAACAGAAATATTTGTGTTGACGACATGCTAATAGGTGAAATAGTGCTATAATTCATGTTTGCGCATGCACACACCCTTTTATCAATCCAACGGTTTTCACCATCTTGGGTATATTGGTGACCATTTCATCATAATCAGCTGACAGCTCGTGCTGACAGTTTATTGTGACGTTCAACCTCATACTTGCTAGGATTTGTATTCAACAGCCTGATTAGCTAAAAATCGCTTCCTTTGGATTCATGAAAACATTTTGTAAATAGATTTGGTGAAAGTGACTCCTTATAAACTACTTAAATCCTGATTTGAACACTTTTCTTTCTTTCAAACAGTTGGTCTCGATATCCAAGATGTTGGGGCACGACAAATGTCCTGCTCTTCGTAATTACGCTGTTCTTCCTCTGCTCCTGAGCCCTGAAAGAGATGAGCAACTCCTGAGAATAACTGAACTCCGTGTTCCGATGTTCTCACACGACTTGGTCCCGGATTACCTGCGTACCAAACCAATACCAGAAGTAGAGCAAAAGATGATCCAGTTGGAACACAAAGCGACCAGCTTGTCGTACGAAACCATTCAAGTAAGTTAATTTTTGAAAAAAGATCTGGCTTCTGTGCATTAAATGAATTTTCTTTCCAGGAATAATCATTGTTAGTAGAAATACTCTGCTGTGAAAAATCAAGGGATCATTGTCGAAAAAACTTTGTTCCGGATTCGTGGTGGCCGTATCGCAAAATACCTGTCCACCGAGGAAAATTCCCACTTTTCGGTAAATAGATATCCAGAAAAAGAGTTTACGGCAAATCCCAGCTAAATAGAATGGCCCAGTCTGAAGTAAACCAAAAACACATTTTGAAAAAATCGATTTTCGCGCTTTCAAAAAAAAAAAAAAAAAAAAAAAAAAATAGCATGCTGAAAATTAAAACAAAAACTCTTCAAAAATGGTTCATTATTTTTAGATTTTACAGCCAAAAGTTCGCTTTTAAAAATTAAGCGATTTTTGAAAAATTGTGTTCAAAATTGAGGGATCATTGTGTTGTTATCAGGGTTTTGAGGGTTGAGCTGAGCTTAAGGCGTGAAAGTGGATTGTTGGGAGTACAACTCTCACAAAAAGCCTTTAAAATAAATAAATAAATGAATAAACAGAAAAGAAAGAGAAGAAAGAGTTTGAGAGGGCTGATTGAAATGAGATATACCATTTCTTGCTTCAAAAATTATCCATCCTGTCATTGACTCCTTATCGATCTCTTTGTTTCCCAAAAATCGCTTACTTTTGAGCGAATTTTTGCAGAAAATGAAGCTATTGCAATGGTTCCGAAAATTTTAAAATCAAAATTTTTTCTTCAAAATCCCTTTTTAAGGCGCTCACCTGATTAGCTAAAATCCCCTTCACTTTGCTTGCACTTGATTGGTTGTACCTTTCTGATGATGACCAAACCGTCAAAATCGATTCTAACTATTTTTTTTTCGTAGAAATTGACAACGTTTTAACATGTATCATGGTATACCGCTGGGTTTTGTGCTCTAAAATTAAGATTGATTTTTACGCACAACCAATGCTTTTTGCTAGGGGAGTGTAACTACCTTCCGTTTTCATTGCAGGAGAATCGTAAGCCACTTTTAGCGAATTTTTGAAGAAAATTAAGCTATTGCTCTCGCCTCAAAATTTGTAGAATGTGAATTTTTGAAAAATTTTTATGCAGAAATCCGTTTCAGGCTATTCTGAATCATATTATGAAGTTTAACGCATTTTTTTAATGTATGTATATATGTATGTATGTGTCATTCCAGATGATAACTGTCCGTAGAATTGTGCTAGAAACTTCAAACAAATTTCAAAATGTTAAGGACACAAAACGAAAGTTCAAGTTCGTTGGCCAGCATGATCGGATTACATCTTCGGGTTGAAATTTTCAAAAATGTAGTCAAAAATGTCAAAATAGCCTGTTTTTTGCGATTTGTTGTGCGAAATAATGTTTTCAGCATACTAACATGTGGTATATTCGGAATCAGCGTAAAATTTCCTATAAGAATATGTATCAAGTTTTCAAAAATTTCAAAGTTGAAAAATCAGTCAAAATTCGAAATAATGCCGTTCGCTAGTTGTAAAAATCGGTAATATTTGCATGAAACATTGTCCAAATTCAGATTGAACTACTCTTATGGAAGTATCCCTGTATAACCAATCCTAGAACCATGCTGTTTAAAACGTAGGTAGTAGGTGCTTGTTAAAAAAAAAAAAAAAAAAAATGTAATCACAACTGATGAGTTTACTCTGTGAAATATTCCGTCCTCCGATTCTCTCGGTCGCTCTCTTTAATGTTTTACGCTCAACTGTTTTAGGACTTGATGTAGCTTTAATATTGACTGTGGCTTAGAAAATATCAGCCATGAAATTATGAAGAAGTTCTAATCATAAACTAAAATTTCTCTACACAATCAATAGCGACTGAAATGTCGAAGATTTCTTCAAAAATTCGCTCATGGGGTCATGCTGCATGACTGGACTTTATAGAATGCTCCCACTTTATCACAATATGTATCTCATGATCCCTAAGCCACTGTAGTGTCAAGAAAAGCTGATTTATTACGCTGCGTTATCAACTAATATTGCTTGGTAAACAGAATGAACTAATGATGCGAAAAGAAGGCACTGCATGGACTGTTGAGTGGTCGGTACTTGAAGATGCATAAACCTCTGGTCAGCTGAATGGCTCCTAAAGGTTATTTCTACGGTATATAATCTCTGAAGCTGAAATTTGAAACAAGACCTCAGGAAATCTGAGGAAATTTGAGACCGTTGAAATAGAATTTCAATGTGCGGAACTACCATAATCTGTTAATTGAGCTCGTAAGGTAGTTTATACAATATTCATCCTATGAAGCTAAAACTTGAACTGAGCATCTATGGGACAGACGGAATTGAATTTCCACGTGCGGAACCACCTTAATCAGCTGTGTGAGGTCTTACACCTCATTTATATGTTAATCCTATGAAGCTAAAACTTCAAACTGAGCTTATTGACCATCACCTATTGAAGTTTAATACAGAAGAAATTACTATTGGTATGGATTGTTACCTTGTCCTTAGTAGGTTGGGTTGGTTGGGTGTAGAGAGATTTTACAGGCTTCTCTGATAATGTGGTTTAATGAGGTATGCTGAGCGCTTTCTCCAAATATATGGCCTCTTCAGAGCGTATTCTGATAATGTTTAAGTAAAAGTTGGGATGCCTCCTTGAACATCTTGGTCATGACCCATGTAGGCTAGCTGGTTGTTGACAGAGGTGTTGTACGGGGTTGATGTTCCCCTCGTCACTGCTTCCCTCAATGCAGTTTTTACTTAAACATTATAAGGAATTTAGGTGCCCCCCCCCCCCCAGAGGTGCAATGGGGGCCTAAATCCTCATAAATCAGGTAGAGGAGGTAACAGGCTTCCCGTCAGAGAGATACCACCCCTAATAATAGCTTTTAATGAGCCATGTTCGGGGAAGGTTGATTTTCCTGTCACCAGGAAGCCATCCAACGCCAAACCGGCTGCCAAAAATGATCGAGAACAGCACGTGGTTCCCATTCCTCAACAGGACGCCGACAGCGCTATCTCTGGTGCTCTGACGGGAGCTTGATGGGCCTCTCAGGAGGTAACTCTGTTACAACATATAGATCATCAATCAAATAATACGCTCTGAAAAGGCTATATATTTGGCGAAAGCGCTCAGCATATCTCATCAAACCACATTATCAGAGAAACCTGTAAAATTTCTCTACCCTCAACCAACCCAACCTCCTAAGAAGAAATTACTGTGAGCGTATTTCTACAGCACATGATGGTGTTGGAGATATTCGTGTAATTGAAACGACCATCAATGGTAAACAAGACTCTCCTTGTATCTTTCTTTATCACACGAGGTGTATCCACTCGTGAAATTAGACACTTCTTTGCATTGCACTGGATGGCTTACAGTACTAAAGCAGCAGCTTTTGAAGTTGTAATAGACCTAGGAGGCTGAAATTTGGTAATGAGCATCTATAGGCCTGCTGGGTACGATATTGACAAAGTAAGGACCCATCCTGATCAGCTGAATGAGCTTGGGGACTAATTTCTCTCCTAATTGACGGAGAAAGCTGAAATTTTATGTGGAGCAACATTAGGACGCGAGAAAATATGATAAGTTATTTTCATTTATTGGTTGCAAGGTTGCATCAGAAAATCGACAACTGTTTGTTTTCACTAACTTCCATTTTGAAATGAGTTTTTACAATTTCGTCATGAGTGATTTAGTTTGCTTGGTATACTCTCCTCGACTTTGGATAAAATGTCTAAAATGTCCGCCTGCTTGCAACTCATACTGAAGACCCATGGTTCTTGCACTCTTGTGGCATAATTCAGTATCACACACATCATCGTCTGAATTGGATGTGACATGCTTCTTCGTATATAATTCGTGGAGGAGCATTTCACTGAATGATCGGACACTGGATACTAACTAGACGCTTACTGGCCATATCAAAAGAGGTGGAACCGAGAGATAAGGAACGTGAAAGGCCGAAGTTTGGCGTTTTGTGTTGAGATCGTATGTTGGAGGTTGTAAGTGCGCTAAGATCGCATGTATACAACTTGTCCCAAATCCTGTTTGTGCCCTGGAAAGTAGTCTCTATTTCATACTACTTGTTGGAAACGTTTTTTTTTTTTTCGTTGTTAATCCATAAATATCTTCACCTTTTAGAAACAAATGAGTGCCTACAGTAAAGTGGTTGGCCACGTTTGGGAGCTCGTGTCAAAGGCTCGTGAAGAATGGGAAACAGAAAGCAGTTCTCGAGCAGGATCAAATATCACCTACTCCTCGGCCGACACGCATTCCCTAGTTGCAGCTATTGCCACTGGAAAATCATTAAAGGTAATCTCAAAGTTTATCTTTCCTATCCGCCATTGCCAGTATTTTCCTATTTCAATACTTTTTTTCTCACCATTACATTCATATGCTTTCATCTTTCCTAATCGGGAAATTTGTTATCTAGCAGGGAATGGGTCCAGGAGGTATGCCACCCAATATGATTGGAGCACCTGGAAGACCAGTTGCAGGTGGTGCAATGAATCCATCACAAATGCAACAGCAAAGTAAGTTCATTCTTTTATGAAGGAAAAAAAAGAAGCTTGTAGCCAGAGCATTCACTAATGAACTTAAAAGACACTTCTCAACAAGCTTCCTAATAAGTTTTCTAGAAGTTTTTTGAATTAAAGTGACATCATTGAAATCATGTCATGTCGCTCCAAACGTTTGGTGAAATGTGGTGTCAATCATTAGTGAACGATGAAATTGCTTACAAAATCACAATGAAATCCAGATCAAAAGCACAGGTTTCTAAAGTGCTTCATGTCAGTTTTGAGGGCTAGTACTCGTGCTCAAGTACTACTTTTCTATTAATTGTGATAAATGAAAAGTACTTAGGGCTGGTTTGACTTAATCAAATCTCTGGCTAACTAATTAGTCAAGAGGTTATAATATGTTGGACTTAGGCCATCTACACACGGACCTACTGAAAAGGAACTGATTGGTGACGAAAATTACCAACCAGTCTGTTTTGAGTCACTTGCTGTGTTATCAAATGGAGCGCCGCAGACTGATTACGGACTCGTCTGTGATTCACAGAAACCAGTCAGTAACTAGTCGCCTGGAGACTGACATGTCGAGTAGCCCAGTGATTTGAGTTTGCAGTTTCTTTCCGGTTTCCAGGATGAATGACCAAAAAGTCAACCTCTTGCTGGTGGGGGAAGTTGGAAAACGTCCAATTTTGTACAATTTTCATCTTCCGGGGTACTGTAGAATGTAGAAAGTTCTGTAGAATGCTAAGAACTTGGCATCTGAGATTTCCAGTTCCTTTACAGCAACGAACAAGCGGCGGTGAAAATTCCTTTCAAGATAAGGGTGGACCCAGAACCTTCTGCTCATTCTTTTTCTATACCTAATGTAATAATACATTATGATGGCTTCATCTTCGCTGGATTCACTGTCCTCCGAAGATGACAAAACGACACTTGTTGAAGGTTTGGCGTCCATGATAACACTGAAAACTGCAGATTTTGATCACTAATGAGTAGCCTCGTGTGTGGAGACGGGTTACCAATCAGTCACTAACTAGTTTCTAACTCGAGTTACCAACCAGTTGCGTTCCTTTTCAGTAGGTGCGTGTGTAGATGGCCTTACAATACCGTTTATCAATCTTGAGATGACTTTTGACTAACTAATTGGAATTTACCACGGGGCAGACAGGGATATCACAACATCAACAAATAATTCCTACAAAATCAGATGTACGAAGAAAATAAACTTGAATGATGTAAGTTTATTACCATCAACTGTCACAACAATGATTTCATTCCTCGTTCAACTGAACAACTAAAATAAAACGGTAACCAAACCTCAGGTGCTCGGATAAAATAGTCAACGATTATCGGTTAACTGAGCAGTGAAACTGAATTGATTAACAGGTATCATGAGGATAGTCAGAGAGTTTACTTAGTCAGACTTTAATCGTGCTAGGAAATGCCATTAATAAACCGGCCCTCCAGTCAGATAATTTATTACTGTTTAATGGCATTCTTCATATGTAAGTTAATTTTATGTGACATACAGTTATAGTGAAGTTATCATTTACGTACCTGTCGGAGGAGTCCATTGTCACTAGCAAGTCGAGTACTGGGGGCGAGTGCTTTAGATGTAAAGACATCATCATAAGGCCGTTGAAGCAGTACTCTTCAGTGGAGTACGGTCTGATGATGGTGTCTTCACATCGAAAGCACTAGCCCCGATACTCTACTCACCAGTAAAGATGTGCCACTCTGAAAGGTACGTAAATGATAATTTTACTACTAGGGTACAGTGGGGTAATTGAATCCACTGGTAATGGCATCCCACAGAATTTCAAGAAATCTGAAGGCTTCTTCAGCGATCTAGCTGGATCTTAACTTTGTTTGGAATTAGGAGGGCCTAATTGTATAAACAATTTCACAGCTGGTTAAACAAATGCCGAACAAGTTAGCGTTTCCAAGTTTTCAATGGTTTTTTTATCATTTTTCGAATTTCAATATTTTATTCTATACAAACGTTAGAATTGCACTCTATTCTTCGAATCGTTTTTAGATTTTCAAAATCCCTTCAGAAATAAGGTGTCAGCCTCTGTTTCACCAAAGTGTAAACGAAAGGGGTATTGAGATCCTCGGTTTTGGGGAAATGGGATCCCCTTTTTTCAGTGGATCCCATTTCCCCAATGGAATGACAATGGACGTCAGCAGCGAGCGCAGTATTTGTGTTTCTAAGGAAGACCATCTATGTACATCTGCAAACTTTGTGAAACAAGTAGTAGAAAGTATGCTATCAAATGAAGTTTTGGTTACGATTTGTCCGTATGAGGTTGAGTTCCAATTTTAATTCGTTTGAATCTTGCTTATGTTTGGATGTATATTCTTATAATGAAGATATAAAAAGGATAAAATTGAGGATAGGCATTTTCCTATAAAGTATCTATATGAAATAAATACAGTCGAGCCAAGTCTTGACTATGTTATTTATGAAGATATCTTAGTAATTCAAAGGAATTCTTCATTGATGTTTCAACATTCGGTAGTATGGTCCAATTATTTCCAGGCACCTAATTTACACGAGACTCTCTCGAACGATCAAGTTTGTCCCCCACCCCGGCAACTACTTGGAACCGTTCCCTACAAGAAGAACTGTGAGTTCTTCAATTCCGTTCAACCTGTTTAGTGGACATGTAGGTCAGAATGAAGTGTATAGTTTGGTGGTCTGGATGCTCGCAAGCTCGCATCTCAAAAATACATAACATCAAGTAGTCAATCCCTTAGTAAAAATGCAGATTAGTTGGATATGTAGATCAGAATGAAGTTTATAGTTTCGTGGTCTCATAACACGATCACATAACAGTTTAGAAACGTAAATGTGACCTTTCATTTGTGACTCATGAGCTGCTCCGAGTTGAACGGAATTGAAGAACTCACAGTTCTTCTTGTAGGGAACGGTTCCAAGTAGTTGCCAGGGTGGGGGACAAACTTGATCGTTCGAGAGGGTCTCGTCTAATTTACGCCTAGGAGAGAATGTTTCGCCATGTGTTCACTTAAAAAAAATAATAAACTGGTTGAGTATTGCTCGTTTTGAAGCACATTAGCACATGCAGTTCAGTGGATCCGATTACCCCACTGAGGGGATCCCATTACCCTGCGAGCGGAGGAATGGTATCCCAAACACATTTTTGCTTTAGAGAGGCTTAGAGATTACTTGGTTTACTATCCTATAAAAACAAGTCCGTATTATAAAAATTCAATAAATTTGTGGTTAAATGAGACCAATTTGAAATCTGTACGACCATTTTGAATAATACTGTTGGATGACAAGTTAAGGGTATCCCATTCCCCCACTTTACCCTACTACTAGCGAAAATAACCCTTTAAATCTAACGTATAGTGATATTTTATTGGCTTGGAGAAGAGCGGGCCACCTGTCTCATGTCAATCAGGATAACCAATAACGTATTTTATTCAAATTCTAATGTTACTTTGCCCCACAGTTTGTTGTTTGGGACTTAGTCTTTCTTTTGTTTCAGTGGGTGGTCCAATGGGTAAAGTTCCTAGCGGCATCAAGACTAATATCAAGGCAGCTAACCAAATGCACCCTTATGCTCGTTGAAACTAGTTGGACCAATGTTATGACTCCAAAAAATGTTAACTGTACATAAGCATTCTTTGTTTGATTATACTCCAAGTATTTAATATAAGACTTAATTTTTTTAATGTTTCGTCATTGCTTCAAATTGTTCCTGAGAACCAACCTAATGGTACTGAGTAGTTTTAAGAGTCAGTAACTTAAGTGTGTTTAACCTTTCGCGGACGTATGGCATGTGTGACATGCCAGACGACCATTGTTAGCCTGGACGTCATCTGTTGACGAGGTTGAATGGCTAGTGGACGTATGGCATGTGTGACATGCACTTGTTGTCATTTAGACGTATGGCATGTGAGACATGCCGCTTCTTTTATCCTCAATTATACTTATTCCTACGAACTTCTAAGTGATTTCTGGGCGGTATTTACCCTTCTGAGGTACCTAGGCAACGAAATGTTTCAATAATTCGGGCGGCAAACCTTTTTCCGCTCCCTCCATATGAATTGCCAAATGAGGAACTTGTGGAATGGATTTCCAGCTGGAAATATTACGGTTGTGATCTTAATTATTTTTCCAACTGTTTTATTCAATCAGTCATTCAAATATTGCGAGAACCTATGTGTTTGAGACTAACACATAGGTTCTTACAATATAATAAATAAGTCTTATTTTAAACCAGTTTTGGGCAATTTTTCATTGTCCAAGTTCTTACCTATTGAGTGCAATAAAACAAATAGTTCTTATTTATTATTTTTATTGCTCTTTACTTCAATCCATTTGTCATAGTTCATAATAATGGTTTGACATATAAATACCCCATAGTACTCTTGTCAGACCAAATGGAATATACGGGTCCTGACCTTGGTGTACCTACTCGTCGCGTTCCAAATAATGTTAGACCCCAGCCATTAAGCTGAGGTAGTGCATTTAAGGGAACACGATGTGATCAAAATATGAAAGTATTCCACCGATCAGAACCCATGAAAATGGTCCATTGGAAAACTATTAAAAGCGAGTGCCAAATCTTACCTAATTTTGGTTTATTATTTCCAATAATAAGCCTATGTGATCGTATAGCAAAAAATTTGTATAACCCCCCCTCAAACTTTGTCACTTTACGTTTCAAGGTGCGTAGACTCCAAATTTGAAATGTCCGTTCGCCGTCCGGGCCATAAAAGGCCTTAGAATTGACTTTAAAAATCTGTTCTTTCGCACATAGACTCCACTTGGGGTCTAGTTGGTCCTAACTTCTCTCCAGCTCGATCGCTCCACACCCATGGGTGCTATGAGCCAAAAATAGGTGAAAAAGTGTCTTTTTTTTGTATATTTCAAGTTGTATAGAAATTGGAGATTTATGAGTGAAAAGAAATGTTAGCTATTAATTTTATGGAAAAAAAGTATTCTAAATGATACTCTTCTATTCAAAAAGAGATTTTGGATTTTAGGCTATTTTTTGCAATTTTATAGATTTTTTAAAACAAAATTTGATGAAGTTCAAGTTTTTAGCATAATTTCGTACATAAATTGTTGAATGTTCTATTTCAAAGTTGATAAACTTTATTTGACCAATCTTATGCAAAAAAATATCAATTTAACGATTCTTAGCCATTTTCAGTGATTTTGTCAGTACATTTTTTGAAATTTGACCAATTAAATGATATCAATATACAGTATAGGTAACACTTTTATGTGTTGGAAAGATGACTTGGTAATAAATTGTTATGTTTATCAACTATTGCGTAAAATTGTGAGAATCCGCTGCTGTAATGGATTGAACCCATTTGTGAGGTCCGAAGCTCCGAGTTCCGATACTAAATATACTAAAAGCGGCGTTTAATAATTATGGACCAGAGATCTACGTAGAAGGGCTGTCTAATACATAAATAATAAACCTTTGTGTAATAATTTGCAGCGTTTTTAAGAGTAAAATAGTAATAATTTTAGAAGAGTTACGAAAAAATTAACTTGATCATAGGGTCCAGCCATTCATCAAGATTACAAATCAGTCGGGGATATTTCAAAAATTTGACTCAATTTGGATCACAAACAATATTTGTAAGAGTGTTCAAAAATTCCGATATCGATGTAAATACCATGACGCCCAGGCTCACTCATCATCACAGAATAAGCTTCGTCCTAGTTAGCAAATGGCGGTTGGCATGTGACACATGCCATATGACCGCAACGCTTGATTCACCTTGACAGCCTTGCGTCCGCAAAAGGCTAAGGATGATTTAAAAAAATAAATTAAAAAGTTCCGGTCATGCAGCGTGAACGCATGAATCATGAACAGAGTTTTACACTTTAACTAATTAGTTTTAAGTACCCTTAAAAACACATAAAATTGACCACAACAAATGGACTAAAAATTCGTAAGTCAAAGTGTAAAACTCTTATAACGAAGTTGGGGAGATCTTTCATGCTGAATCGAATGGTAACACTTGCGGGCTGCCCCAAACTCGAATTTTCTTGGAGGGTTATTTTTCACAAAACCCTCGATTTCATACAAAAACCATGGTTTTTCAACATACAAACATACTTTTCTCCCTCAATTACCAGTTGACGTTCTGACATTGATACTTCAACGGTATTTTGCGTTAATTAGCGTTTCTGAGACATTATTTAGCGTTTATTAAATGTTCCTAAAACATTGCTTCGTTAGTTTTCGATAGTCAAAGAGGCTTTTAATTCTGCATTTAGGACATTATCATTCCAGAAACCAGCATTCAGAAAACCGGCACTTGCGGGGCGCAAAGGTCTATAAAAATGTGACAGTGAAATGACATTTGGCGACAAGATTGCTCCAACACTGGAAACAATCACATAAATATTATCATTTTACTAGTTTTATCACGGTGCTTTCAATTTTCCCGTTGATCATTAAATGTCAAGAAGTCATCATTTTTCTGTACGAGACCTTTGGCTGAATATTGTAAGAATCTAGCAGGTAATACATCATGTGAGAGGACAATGAAGTTTACGAGTTTGAAATGTGAAAGAGAGTGGAAACACATTTAACGAAAATATTCTTCAAGTGATAACGAGGCTGTGTTCAACTTCAATAAAGTTCCTTCTTTATTACTGGTTTTTAGTAATATTTTGTATGTCCTTTGACAATTAAAACCAAGGTTAAGACCAAGAAATGTATCTAAATTTTATCTGTGATTTCTATGTTATTGACTTTGGTACCCACAATAATTTCAGTCAATGTTTTGGATGAATATTATTAGAAAATAGCACTACACCACGGGAGAGGAGTGTCAACTTTACGAGTGTAGAGACTGATGGTCATCCATAAATCTACAGGAAAGTGAGTATGAAAACACATTCAACGACAATATTTTCTGCTGGTAACAAATTACCTATTTTCTGTTCTTTCATCTCTGTGAATATATTACCCACTTTTAAAAAAATGTATATATTTTCTTTTTCCTTAAGACAGTTGATGCCATGATTGATACAGAATATTTTAAATTTATCTGTAGATTTTTAATATCCTCAGAACGACAGTTTATCCATCCTGAGAGTGATGAATCACAAGAATCTGCGAGTTTTTTATTTAGGTTCCGAGGTCGGGTATAGTTTAAAACTATAGGTATGTAAAATATTGAAAGTTTTTGAACGTTGTAAATCGGATTTGTATTAACTTCTCCGAAATTGGTCACCCATTTGTCATATGGTACCCAGAGCGTTACCTAACCATTGTCACAATGACGAAAATTATTTCCTCAACTTTTGGAGCTATTTAAATAGAAGGTCGCACAGCAAAAACAATTTTTTGGATCTTACGTAAACGATAAACTGAATAGCTAGTACTTCCTACGACAAAAATACCATGCACCTAAAGGCTAGAGTGATGAAGGTAGAATAAGTTTTTTTTTTTTAGCTCCATTTAAAATTTTAGCTTCACAGGTTGAATAACAAGCTTTGAAGATTGCAAGACAACAGTATCGCCTTCTACAAAAAACTAGCCTTCTTATGTCGTTGTTACATGTCATTTTTGATATTTCCAAGTCTTTACTTACTATGGCCCCTCCCTCGGTGAGAAATCATTACAATTTGCGTAACGGGAAGGCGTAACATGAAAGCTGAAAATCATGCTTTATCGAATTTTCGTAAAAAATGAAGCTATTGCAATAGGTCGGAAAATTTTAAAATCAAAATTTTTGAAAAATTTCTTCATTGAAATCTGTTTTGAGGCAATCTGAGACGAATCCGAGAGTTTAACACTTTTAGCGAATTTTCTTAGAAAATAAAGCTATTGCAATGGCTCCAAAAATTTTTAAATAAAAATTTTCAAAAATTTTCTTCATCGAAATCTGTTTTGAGGCATTCTGAAATGATTCCTGGATTTTAACGCTTTTTTTAATGTATATATATATGTATATGTATGTGTCATTCCAGACGATAACTCTCGATAGAATTGAGATAAAAACTTCGTTCTTTCGCCAAAAAATCAAGCATTTCAAAAGAAAGGATGAGTTCGTTGGACAACACTTTTTGAGCACATTAAATTGGTCAAATTTCAAAAAATATACTTAAAAAATCACTAAAAAAGGCAAAAAACCGCTAAAAATTAACAAATTTATATTTTTTAGCAGAATGCTACTCGAAAAAAATTAATCGAACATGAACTAGGACATTTAAAAATTTAAGCACAAAATTGTACTGAAAATTTTACTTAAATTTCATTAAAATAAGCTAAAAACCGATAGGAACACTTGAAAAATTGTAAAAATCCACAAAATCGTTTGTTCATTTGAATATTACTGACAAAAAGTTAGTTTGCTATAAAATGTATAATAAAATTTTTATTTGTCCCCAAAGTGCTCAAATTTCAACAGAATTTAACATAAATGTAATACGACTATTTATGAAAATTCGCTCATACGATCATGCTGCATGACTGGAACTTTTTCATATATATTTCCCACCGACGGACGGGCCATAGTAAGTAAAGACTTAGAAATGTCAAAAATGACATCTAACAACGACATAAGAAGGCTAGTTTTTGTGCTTTAGTAGAAGGCTAGATCCGCTGTAAAAACGGTGTTAAGTACACGATAGGATGTTTATCGTACATGACAAGGTGTAATGATTGGAAGACAGTGAAATTATAAACTAAAAAGTGGAGAAAGTGTGTATTTGATTTTAACTTATTTTGATGGCTGGCATAATCGGATTTTTCTCCTTCATTCAGCGGAAATGCAAGTCCTAATGCTGCTAGGTTAGGAATGACATCCGTAACTTCGAGATGATCTTCACAGTTCACTTTGTTCTTCAAAGACGGGGAGATCCTCAATACCCAATCAGGAAAAATGGCACAGGCTCACGCACCATTTGACTCTTTCAAGGGTCTCGAAAGACATCCTAAATCTCTCGTTAAAGTCAAAAATACCCACGAAATGAGCCTTTATTCGCGGCCGAAACAATCGTTAGCGTCTTCTAGGCTAAATGCTTCTTTCTTGTCTGTATTCTTCAGCAGAAGATGATTCCCACGTATTGAACACCGAAAAATTGTCAATTCATAATACTGGAAATAACAAGTTTACAGGTGAATGGACGTAGGTTAAAAATCGGACATTTTTTACAACTGTAAAACAATGACGTGTACAAAATGATGGGGAAACACTTGTAACTTGTCCAAATTCGCCTGTACATTTGTTAATTTTCACTGTGCATTACAAGTCTACACTTTCACCTTTATGAAACGCTTGCACACTCATTTTAGCGAATTTTTGAAGAAAATTAAGCTATTGCTCTCGCCTCAAAATTTGCAGAATGTGAATTTTTGAAAAACTTCTATGCAGAAATCCGTTTCAGGCTATACTGAATCATATTCTGCAGTTTAACGCATTTTTAGCGAATTTTTGAAGAAAATTAAGCTATTGCTCTCGCCTCAAAATTTGTAGAATGTGAATTTTTGAAAAAATTTTACGCAGAAATCCGTTTCAGGTTATTCTGAATCATATTCTGAAGTTTAACGCATTTTTTTATGTATGTATATATGTATGTATGTATATATGTATGTATGTATGTGTCATTCCAGACGATAACTGTCCGTAGAATTGTGCTAGAAACTTCAAATAAATTTTAAAATGTTAAGGACACAAAACGAAAGTTCAAGTTCGTTGGCCAGCATGATCGGATTACATCTTCGGGTTGAAATTTTCAAAAATGTAGTCAAAAATTTCAAAATAGCCTGTTTTTTGCGATTTGTTGTGCGAAATTATTTTTTCAGCATACTAACATGTGGTATATTCGGAATCAGCGTAAAATTTCCTATAAGAATATGTATCAAGTTTTCAAAAATTTCAAAGTTGAAAAATCAGTCAAAAATCGAAATAATGCCGTTCGCTAGTTGTAAAAATCGGTAATATTTGCATGAAACATTGTCCAAATTCAGATTGAACTACTCTTATGGAAGTATCCCTGTATAACCAATCCTAGAACCATGCTGTTTAAAACGTAGGTAGTAGGTGCTTTAAAAAAAATAAAAAAATAAAAAAAAAAATGTAATCACAACTGATGAGTTTACTCTGTGCATGAGTTAATAATTTGATTCCATGTTTGTCTATCAAAATCATAAACTAAAATTTCTCAAAACGATAAATGGCGACTGAAATGTCGAAGATTTCTTCAAAAATTCGCTCATGGGGTCATGCTGCATGACTGGACTTTTATGTACGTATGTATGTGTCATTCCAGACGATAACTGTCCGTAGAATTGTGCTAGAAACTTCAAACAAATTTTAAAATGTTAAGGACACAAAACGAAAGTTCAAGTTCGTTGGCCAGCATGATCGGATTACATCTTCGGGTTGAAATTTTCAAAAATGTGAACAAAATTTCAAAATAGCCTGTTTTTTGCGATTTGTTGTGCGAAATAATTTTTTCAGCATACTAACATGTGGTATATTCGGAATCAGCGTAAAATTTCCTCTAAGAATATGTATCAAGTTTTCAAAAATTTCTAAGCTGAAAAATCAGTCAAAAATCGAAATGATGTCGTTCGCTAGTTGTAAAAATCGGTAATATTTGCATGAAACATTGTCCAAATTTAACTACTCTTATGCAAGTATCCCTGTATAAACAAACCTAGAACCATGCTGTTTAAAACGTAGGTAATAGGTGCTTGTTAAAAAAAAAAGTAATCACAACTGTGAGTTTACGCTGTGAAATATTCCGCCGTCCTCCGATTCTCTCGGTCGCTCTCTTTAATGTTTTACGCTCAACTGTTTTAGGACTTGATGTAGCTTTAATACTGACTGTGGCTTAGAAAATATCAGCCATGAAATTATGAAGAAGTTTTATTTATGTACGTACTAGCACGTACGTACATAAATCTCATGTCGAAGATCTGAAATGTCGAAGATTTCTTCAAAAATTCGCTCATGGGGTCATGCTGCATGACTGGACTTTTTTTACTTGAACATAAAATCGGCTTGTAACTTGTTGCTTCATGAAATAGGCCCCTGATGGGCTTAATTGGTAAATTTTTCTTCTTAAGTTGGTACTCAAGAAAAGAGACCAAGAAGAGGTCGTCGCTACAGGTAAAAATTCTTCTACAAGGAATTCTTGATCCCATTCTTATACCTTTAGGAGTTTAGTACTTTTCCAGGATTTCGTAAATAACACACACCTTTACTAAATTGAGCATTTTATACAACAAAACACAAAATGAGCAATACAAATGCAGGAGTATTTAAAATGCCACTCGGTCAGCAATGTGATTGTGGCGTCAGAGATTCAATTTCGAGAGATAAAAGAGTAGTTATATTAAAAAATAAAAATTATACAATTCGCACTAAGAACAAACTTCACAAATTGCAATTTGTGGTGTTCGACGTTGACTTTTATTCCAGTTCTGTCAAGATGCGTTGGGTGGTAAAGAGATAGAGGAACATGATTGTGATTTAATAGACGTTTCTTCGTTCATAGTTTGCTCTTATAAACCAAAGACGCGAAGATAAATCTACCAAATATGCTGTTTACGATCCTCTAATCAGTTACCAAGACTGTCTTTAGTAACTGCAAATCCGACACGGTTGTTTCCCATGTCAAACTCTGTGTAGTATCGTCCGATGAAAACGTCACCGAGGATCCAGAGCGGTCCGTGAGGAGGAGGAATATCGATACCCATGAAGCCCGATAGGCATAGAGTCTTCCCAAACGACGAGACCTGAGGGGAAGAAAGGCAAAACTTTAATATAAAACAGTCTGGTTTAGTATTTGCGTAAAGGCCTATTTAACTGAGGGCGCATTGTTCACTAACAGGGTTTGTGGACAGTCACAAACATGGTGCGCGTGCTGTGTAAACACTCACCCGCGCAAAGCAATGGTAGTGAACAGCGCTCGTTCGCACGGGTTTTCCATGAATGCTCATGTTGTTGCGCGAGCACAACTGTTTGGTTGGCCGTGCGTGGGTAGTGTAAACGCACCCTCCTTTTTGGCATTTGTAAACGAACGGTGCACGCTCAGTGTAAATGGACCTCAACACAGGTTTACAAAAAGGAAGAAGGAGAAAGGACGCCAGTACACTCTAGTGGATGTTTGATGAAGGTAGATCAGCTTGTTCTGTGTGCAGAATTTTTTTTTTTAATCAATTTTATTCCGTGACGGAGATCTTAATATCAATCCAATTTGTCCCATTTTTCCGGTTATTTTACTTGAAGTGTGTGAGGCGTCTTTCCTATAGTTTTTGACCTCCTGAATCAAATGAGACCAACCGCAGGCCTTCGTGTTCTCTCCTTGGGCGTTTTTTCAGATTTTGGAAAAGGTTGTGGTAGCAGAAAAAATCTGATTCAAGGATCGTTTAAGAGAGATATTTCTGTGTCGAATGCGACCAACTGCAGCTCTGTGGCCCTAGTAGTAACGGAGCTACGATTCTTTAATAAATCACCCCCCCCCCCCCCCCCCCTCGCTGCAGGTGGGCAGCATATATTATATTGCATGACACTAAAAATGATTTTAAAAAAATCTTAGCTCCATTACTACCAGGGCCACAGAGCTGAAGTTGGTCACATTCGACGCAGAAATTTCGGAAAGTTAAGGTGGCAGTTACGGAGGATACAGGAAGGAACTACCTATGTATTTCCATTATACCTTTTGCGGTTTTATTCCATCGCATCAAAGGAAAGTCCCAAACATGAAGAAGAGTGGGTAGATAGGTAGCTATGACAATACCTACTGACCTATGTTGCATTCCCGTAATGATAATAATAATAATCTGTTCTATTTGTAAAGGCCTGAAAGGCAGTACAAAAGTCAGGAGTAATACAAAAATATAGGAATAATACAAAAATAACGACTAAAACAAGAATGAAATAAATAGATGAGTCAGATGCAAATAAAATTAGTTGCAGACTTGTATGCAATCCGGACCCCGGGCATCGTCAAGTAAATGTCCTAAAGAGGCTACATACGAAATTACAGTTTCCTAGAGTGTAAAGTATAGAAATTAGCTCTAAGAGCCACTCATCTGATCCAGACCCCGGGCATTGTCAAGTAAATGTCCTAAAGAGGCTACATACGAAATTACAGCTTCCTAGAGTGTAAAGCATAGAAATTAGCTTTAAGAGCCACTCATCTGATCCGGACCCTGGGCATGGTCAAGTAAATGTCCTAAAGAGGCTACATACGAAATTACAGCTTCCTAGAGTGTAAAGCATAGAATTTATCTTTAAGAGCCACTCATCTGATCCGGACCCTGGACATGGTCAAGTAAATGTCCTAAAGAGGCTACATACGAAATTACAGCGAACACGACGACAATTACAGGACGAAAAACGACGAAGCACCATTTCCCTAGCAACGACTCGGTTGTAAGCGGAAATCATCAGAATATTTGGTAACAAATTTGGTAACGGTTTTCGAGTTATGTGCCAGAGCAAAGACACAAAATGTCCAAATTGATTAAACCATGACTAGGGACAAACTTTCAACCACTTCACAAGCCCAGAGAATAAAGTTCAGCTAGAAGAAGCGAGTCTTTCACCACCCAGCAGAATGGGCGGTAACTAAGGACCCGGATTAATGGTGGCAACGAGTTGAACAGTCTTGCACCAACCTGCATGGGGCTGCAATTCAGGGAGACACTAAGAGGGGTAAAAGGCGGGCATACATTGTTTTTACTTCTAGTGCTGTACTTGTGGAAGTGTAAAGTACTTGCGAAGATAGAAATGTCTGACTATACGTACTTGAGGACTGTCAACACGTACATACTTGGATTCACTCCAAGTGGGACCACACATGATCCTAACAGCCCTCTTTGGGGGCCTGAAAATCTCTAAAGCATGGCTCGAGTTGCCCCATAGTATCAATCCATATGCAACTCTGCTGGCAAAGCAAGCGAAATAAACTGTTCTCAAGACGTCACTAGAAATAACCTTGGACAGTCGTCGAATCATGTAAACGACGGAGGCCAGCTTTGGAACCAAGGATTCCACGTGACTTTTCCAAGATAAACGATTATCGATCACGAGGCCAAGGAAATTAACCGATTGGTCGAGGCGACGATTTAAGCCAAATTCCAATTCATGGGAAGTGTTCAAAATCTGGGGGCTGGAGGAGCACCATTTCTTAATGATTGATTCCTCAATTTGGAGATCTTGACTCAATCCATCAGTAGAGGACCCCACCGACAACGAGGTAATAGCGTCAGCAAACATAAATATACTACGTGGATTTTCAAATTGGTGTGCAAGGTCATTAATGAAAATCAAAAAGCAGCAGGGACCTAAAACACTTCCCTGCTTCACACCACAAGGAATATTAACTTCTTTTGACTCCACCCCATTATAAAGAAATGATAAGGTTTGGAACTCGCACATTTGGGGAGAAAAGATATTCTATTGTGGCAGTTTGTCCAAGCGTCTACCCAGCTCTAAACTGATTCCTCCACTATTTCACCAAGGAGGCTGGCAACTTGAAAACTGCTACGTAAAAATCACAACCCATCTGATCATCTGAGTGAGATGTAAGAAACACTGGACCCATATTCAAGGTTCAAGGATTGGATCTGAAATAGAACTCCTACGGCGGGCGAGCAAAAATGATGAAGTATGGAGCGGTCCTGAGCAGCTAGTGGAGTTTCCTTCATTAGAAAAGGAAAGCGATCAGAACAAAATTCGCATAATAAAATGAACAATAACGCATTTTTTCTTGTGATTTCATTGCATTGCTGTTCTAAGAGTTCAAAAATGCCATAAAAATATGGCAACTCTACATTGAAAAATACATACTACGTACAGGTTTGAATAGTGGTCAACTGTGTTGCCACTGGCCATACCCGTCTTACTCACACACACCTGCTTAGTGCAGAAGCTCGAGATGTTGTGTGTGGGAGTGATTTGTCCATCCTCCGAGTCCAACATCAGCCCCCTCAGTGGGTTGACGTTTTATCCAGACCAGACAAGGTCTGATCTCTGTTGTTGTACCTGAGAGTCGCTGAGCTCTACTAAGAACTGTGATATCCGATCTGTGATATATTTATATACATCTAGTCGTAGTTTTATTTCACTTTGCTGATTGTATATAGTGGCATGTATATAGTTATTAGCCTATTTTACATCTAAGTCTTAGTTGTATTACTTTATTTTTGGTTTTTTTTAATCCACTTTGGGGGCTATACAGTGGAAATCACTGTACCCCTCATTTTTCTCCCTCCGAGTTGCCTGTGGAGTTCATGGTGGCGCTCCTTTTTAGTCAAGGATGGCAACATGGCTCCCCTTAGAATCGTGCCACTTCCAGTGTCCCTTTAGACACCTTGTTCAATGCCGCTAATGACCCTTCTGGTAGTGCTTCTGATTAAAAACAATAATAATAAATAAATACTACGTACAGTTTAAAAATAAATAGAAACGTACTTTCAAAATGTAATCTTTCCCTTCGAGTGAGAATGATTTCCCACCGAGAACAAAATCAATTTTCGGCAGCTTAGGAATCAGGTCACAACTAACCTATAACATATAATATTGAGATGATGTGTAAATTCTTAGTGGTTTTCGTTCGTTCAATAAATTTAATAGTCTTTAAGAACAACTAATTTAAAATACACAGGAAATGAAGGGCTTACCATGTACTCTCCACCCACGACCGGAGTGGCACCAATGAGTTCATTCAAAGCAGTCACTTCGTTTAGAGGACCAGCAATGAGACTAGTGCCGGTATCAGCAATAGCTTCACAACCCCCATCGCAAAATGTCTTATCTCCAATTTTGACACTGGAAAAATCCACAATCACTTTTAATTTCAAGCTGCAAATTATAACTCAAGCAGCGTTAGGTTAACTAAATTGTTACTCACGAGTCCATCCTAAATTGCCAGTAGCCTTGCTTGTCGACTGGCACATAAGTGAAATCACCGGTGTATTTTTCAGAATCGGAACCGCCAAAAATTATTTCACCTCCAGCTGGGGCCTCAGGGTTTCTAAGAATCGGAAAACACATTTTTGGTTAATGACATTAAAGTAGGTTACTAACAAAATTTATGAGATAGAATGAAAAACAGCTACCATTTCACTAGTCAGAATTCTATTAGAATTATGTCAGCTGATGAGCTCATCATCCCCCCCCCCCCCCCCCCCCCCAGGGCCCAGATTTCATTTGCTTCGATTTTACTAACACGTACACTTTCTAGCGGTCTTCAATTAAATTTAGCAGTTGATTCGCTAGTTCAAATAAGTCGCTATCCACGCAAGATTTCTCCAAGTTCTCGCGCTTAGAAGTCTGAGGTCTTTTTTCTTCCCATATGGATAGCAAACGGATAACTTACAGCGTTCCGGGTAATTCAATCTATTCTTTGGGATGATAGCTATCAATAACAACCAAAAAATCATTACTGCTACCGTGACAGTTTTCGAGATCTCGACTTTTAGCGAATTTTTGAAGAAAATTAAGCTATTGCTCTCGCCTCAAAATTTGTAGAATGTGAATTTTTGAAAAATTTTTATGCAGAAATCCGTTTCAGGCTATTCTGAATCATATTCTGAAGTTTAACGCATTTTTTTTGTATGTATGTATATATGTATGTATGTATGTATGTGTCATTCCAGACGATAACTGTCCGTAGAATTGTGCTAGAAACTTCAAACAAATTTTAAAATGTTAAGGACACAAAACGAAAGTTCAAGTTCGTTGGCCAGCATGATCGGATTACATCTTCGGGTTGAAATTTTCAAAAATGTTGTCAAAAATTTCAAAATAGTCTGTTTTTTTGCGATTTGTTGTGCGAAATAATTTTTTCAGCAAACTAACATGTGGTATATTCGGAATTAGCGTAAAATTTCCTATAAGAATATGTATCAAGTTCTCAAACATTTCAAAGTTGAAAAATCAGTCAAAAATCGAAATAATGCCGTTCGCTAGTTGTAAAAATCGGTAATATTTGCATGAAACATTGTCCAAATTCAGATTGAACTACTCTTATGTAAGTATCCCTGTATAACCAATCCTAGAACCATGCTGTTTAAAACGTAGGTAGTAGGTGCTTGTTAAAAAAAAAAAAAAAAAAAAAAAAAAAAAAAAAAAAAAAAAAAAAAAAAAAAGAAGTAATCACAACTGATGAGTTTACTCTGTGAAATATTCCATTTGTAGAATGAGAATTTCTGAAAAAATTTGATGCAGAAATCCGTTTCAGGCTATTCTGAATCATATTCTGAAGTTTAACGCATTTTATGTATTTATGTATATATGTATGTACGTATGTATGTATGTATATATGTATGTGTCATTCCAGACGATAACTGTCCGTAGAATTGTGCTAGAAACTTCAAAAAAATTTTAAAATGTTAAGGACACAAAACGAAAGTTCAAGTTCGTTGGCCAGCATGATCGGATTACATCTTCGGGTTGAAATTTCCAAAAATGTAGTAAGACATTTCAAAATAGCCTGTTTTTTGCGATTTGTTGTGCGAAATAATTTTTTCAGCATACTAACATGTGGTATATTCGGAATCAGCGTAAAATGTCCTATAAGAATATGTATCAAGTTTTCAAAAATTTCAAATTTGAAAAATCAGTCAAAAATCGAAATAATGCCGTTCGCTAGTTGTAAATTTCTCTACACGATCAATAGCGACTGAAATGTCGAAGATTTCTTAAAAAATTCGCTCATGGGGTCATGCTGCATGACTGGACTTTTTAATAATCCAGCCCTTAAAAGCCCTTTTGAGTTGATAAAAATTAATGCCAAGCTTCAAGGATCAACTAGACCCCAAATGTGATTTATAAGCCGAATTTCATAAACTGTGGTCCAGTAGTTTTGGAGAAAAATTCTGGAGAGTCGATGGAAAGATTTTTATGTATTTTTTAAATTAGATTTTGGGTTCTACGCATCTTGAAATGTAAAGCAACAAATTTTTAGGGGATTAAACAATCATCATCAAACAACATAATAATAATAATAGGGACATAATAAATAAACCTACTGGCGAGTATTGTCACTCTTCTCATGCTCATCCCAGAGACCCCCGAGATTTCGTATAGCCAAATTATCCAATCTCATCCACCAGTTCGCAGCAATGCCTAGTTTTTGCTATGGCCAAATTATCACGATTGCTTTGAGGCCGATGGGTGGCAATTGATACGATTTTGGCACCGACCCAGAGCGGGAGTTTAGTCAAGGGTGGCGCCCAAATGGAGATTTTAAACTTCCCTGACTTTTCCCTGACCGAATTCAAGATTTCCCTGACAAAAAGTATCAAATTCAATTTTTTTTCGTCATTTTACTAAACCTTTAATGCTTCTAAGGCTGTCCGTTCAGTGAACGCGATTTCGCGCGAAGAGGCGAAAAGAGGGGAATTCGTGCAAACTGTTCGCCTCCCTTTCAAACACACTGTTTTAACTGAGAGCCCGTCCACTGCAAGCGCTACGGTTGAGCGAAGTGGGGCGAACGCGACGAGAATCAAACCAGTTTGTTTTTCAACGCGTTATCAAGCGAAATGGATGTTGACAGTGTGTTTGAAGGGAGTCGAACCGTTCGCGCGAATTCACCTCTTCGCGCAAAATCGCGTCCACTGGATGGACAGCCTAAAACGAAAATCGTATAATTTAAAGAAGAAAAAAAAAACACTACTTATATGTAGTCTACTTATATTTAACAATTTCAATTGCTCTCGATGTGCTCAAATACCATAACAATTTAACCTGAATGTAATACGATAATTTACGAAAATTCACCCACACGGTCATGCTGCATGACTTTTTATTTAATATTTTATGGTCTCTTAATTTGTGATCTGAAGCTATTTGTTGAAGTACGTACATTTTTCCTTACATGGATTTCTTAGCTCTGAGGATAGTTCAAAATTTTCGTCCGACAGCAAAAAATGTCACGCTTTTTAGCGAATTTTTGAAGAAAATTAAGCTATTGCTCTCGCCTCAAAATTTGTAGAATGTTAATTTTTGAAAAACATTTAGGCAGAAATGCAGAAATCGGTTTCAGGCTATTCTGAATCATATTCTGAAGTTTAACGCATTTTTTTATGTATTTATATATGTATGTATGTATGTATATATGTATGTATATATGTATGTATATATGTATGTATATATGTATGTATGTATATATGTATGTATGTGTCATTCCAGACGATAACTGTCCGTAGAATTGTGCTAGAAACTTCAAACAAATTTTAAAATGTTAAGGGTACAAAACGAAAGTTCAAGTTCGTTGGCCAGCATGATCGGATTACATCTTCGGGTTGAAATTTTCAAAAATGTAGTCAAAAATTTCAAAATAGCCTTTTTTTTTGCGATTTGTTGTGCGAAATAATTTTTTCAGCATACTAACATGTGGTATATTCGGAATCAGCGTAAAATTTCCTATAAGAATATGTATCAAGTTTTCAAAAATTTCAAAGTTGAAAAATCTGTCAAAAATCGAAATAATGCCGTTCGCTAGTTGTAAAAATCGGTAATATTTGCTTGAAACATTGTCCAAATTCAGATTGAACTACTCTTATGGAAGTATCCCTGTATAACCAATCCTAGAACCATGCTGTTTGAAACGTATGTATGAGTTTACTCTGTGGAATATTCCGTCCTCCGATATTCTCTCGCTCTCTTTACTCTTTAATGTTTTACGCTCAACTGTTTTAGGACTTGATGTAGCTTTAATACTGACTGTGACTTAGAAAATATCAGCCATGAAATTATGAAGAAGTTCTATTTATGTACGTACTAGTCGAAATGTCAAAGATTTCTTTAAAAATTCGCTCATAGGGTCATGCTGCATGACTGGACTTTTTTTTTCACCTACTACCAATCGTTGCCAGGGAGAGTATAACTTCCTGATTTCCCATCCAACAAAAATCGTCCGTTGGATAGTTGCTCTGTGAATTTATAACACACGACTCCACATTCCAATGGGCCAATTTCTCCCTCCTTAACCCTCCTGAGAAGTCCTAGCTTATGTATACAAACTAGTTTTGGGACTCTTAAAGGATCAATCCAGTAAGAGCTGGAGAGCAGTAACTCTGCTGGGGTTTTTCTCCCTAGTTCAATACTCAGTTGGTTTTTCTCATAAATAGTTTACTCTATGTGATGTAGTTACCAGGGAAGCCAATGGCACATCTATTCACTTTTTATGTGCGTGTAGCATTGTTACTTTTGAACAGTTTAAGCATCACTCTTGATAATTATTTTTGTCATTCGTATAACACACCTATGAAATAATATGTACCTATTATGATTAAGTAGAGAAAGAGATTATCGACCCACAATATGTACGTTGTCAAATTATCAGGATAAGGGTCAAAAAACGAATAAAAGTCCTTATCGCCGAGCTTTCGGTTTATATAAAACCATCTTCAGGGCCTATAACAATCAGAATAAAAAACTTTCAGTCTCAGCACAGAAACAATAATAAAACAATAACAATAGCACAGAATGAACTCAAAGAAAATATATATATCAGGCCAACATAAAATGAAATAATAACAACAACCACTACTACTTAATTGAGCAACTTACTCAAGGATCTTTCACTGTGTCGAAATATAGGACACGGTCATGGATTTAGAGTCAAGTCAATTGTCATAACTAAAAAATAACAAGATACAACAATATAACAACAATATCCAGTCTGCTCAATTAAAATCATGTGAACAACTATCATGGACAACTTCGGTTGTAAGTACATCTTGTTATTTTTTAGTTATGACAATTGACTTGACTCTAAATCAATTGTTGTTATTATTTCATTTCATGTTGGCCTGATATATATATTTTCTTTGAGTTCATTCTGTGCTATTGTTATTGTTTTATTATGTTTCTGTGCCGAGACTGAAAGTTTTTTATTCTGATTGTTATAGGCCCTGAAGATGGTTTTATATAAACCGAAAGCTCGGCGATAAGGACTTTTATTCGTTTTTTGACCCTTATCCTGATAATTTGACAACGTATTATGATTAAGTACGCAATTGAAGTTTGATTGTTTAGAAGTTATAATATGCCTAAAAACGCTTTAAATTATTAGAACAAGTTTTCATTAAAAAAAATTAGCTGAAATTTGGTGGTTTTTGCAAAATTCCCTGACATTTCCCGACGCAAAGAATTCCCTGAAAATTCCAGGTTTTCCCAGAATTTTCCAGTTGGGGGCCACCCTGTAGTCACTTTTAATCACTCCAAATGCTCGGGTGGGAGTTGATGGACGCCCAACGACCTCGTCTTAAAACCTCAACCTAAACCTCCGTTTGTTGATTCTTGTAACTTGACTTTAGTGTGCAATTGTCCTCAAAGGCTGCCAATAACAGCAGCAAGACCAAACCAGACAATTTTCGCAACCAAAGACGAGAAGAAATTGTCAATTTGTTTCCTAACGCCCAGAGCTTTTAGCGAATTTTTGAAGAAAATTAAGCTATTGCTCTCGCCTCAAAATTTGTAGAATGTGAATTTAAAAAAAAAATTTTATGCAGAAATCCGTTTCAGGCTATTCTGAATCATATCAGCATGGTTATAGTTTAACTCATTTTTTCATGTATGTATATTATGTATGTCATTTTATAGGGGCACTTTTATAGGGTATATTGGTCATTTTATAGGGGCACTTCCTTTCATCCCATTGTTCCTCCTCGTCCTGCAACTTCCCTTATCCCTAGAGCCGGCGTCGGGTAAACCTGGGCATCCTCCCCACTTTTTTATTTTATTTGTTTATTTTTCAATTTAATGGCGTGCCCCCTCCGTTTTTGAGGGGAGGTTTCTTTAAAAATAAAAAATAAAAAAAAAATGTATGTATGTATGTACGTATTTATGAATATGTATCAAGTTTTCAAAAATTTCAAAGTTGAAAAATCAGTCAAAAATCGAAACAATGCCGATCGCTAGTTGTAAAAATCGGTAATATTTGCATGAAACATTGTCCAAATTCAGATTGAACTACTCTTATGGAAGTATCCCTGTATAACCAATCCTAGAACCATACTTCAAAAATTCGCTCATGGGGTCATGCTGCATGACTGGACTTTTTTTAAATTTATTTATTTATTCACGGCTAGAGCCAATTACGAAAAATTCAATAATATATTACATAATACAGATTAAGTTATTTGAAATAAGACATAATTTACGATAAAAGATTTACAAAAATAATATGGTACATGAACTAGTATAAATACAATATTATAAATTACAGAACTGGAATATTTGACAATGGATTTAAGAAAGTAAACTGTTGGGTGGCACGTGAGTTTAGGTTTAGAGCTAAAAGGATGATAAATGGTATTTCAAAGAAGACAAGGAGACGTTGAAAAAGTTGACTTCATGACAAGAGCTTAGAAAAAAACATTGGTTTCACGAGGTAGACGACAGAGGGGACGATTGTATAAATAATTTACGGCGGAAAATGGGACAGATAACAGAGAATTGGAGCGTGTGGCATATTGAGGCACATTAATATTAACAATCGTCAACATAATATTAACAAAGCTATAGACACATCCTTGTCAAAATGCTTACCTATTCAAGTAGAACGAAAACACTGGAGCGGGTACTGAACCCTGCTTCACCATGTTGTAAAAGGGCGGTACCACTTTATCAACGGAAATGCTGGAATACGCGAGGCCGAGAATTCCATCGAACTTCGCAGCAACGAACACCATTCCGGGTTCATTGATGGCTTCTGCGAAAACCTGATTTTTAATAGGGACACCTCCGATCTGTAATGATAACAACAGTTATGATTATCAGGAACGTTGAAAATCAAATGGAAGTGAGAATGGAGATAGAAATAGTTGCTGTTCACCCCATTCTATTCTCTCTAAGGTATAGGAATCAATCAATCAACAAATTTATTCGCCAACATACAAAACATAGCACATAGCAAACGTCAAAAAAATCTGGAAACAGGAGAAACAAAAGAGTGAGAATAGAGTAAAAATAAAAAACATGGTAGGTAAGCATTATATATGTCCATCCATGTCTATTGCATGCCCTTTATATCACCGAGGATCTTCTCAAAATTATAAAGTGCTTTATCAATAAGCCAGGCTTTCAAGTGTTTTCGAAAAGCCGTTTTGGGTAGCTTCCTTACATGGGGTGGCAGCAGATTGAAAATCCTTACACCATTCGAATCAGGATTCCTCATTTTTGTCACTGCGAGACGGTGTATTTTTAGTTTCATGGAGAAAAACTAGTATCTCACAGGAGGAAATGCATTTAAGCAACTTGATATGTTTTCTAAATGCTACATAACGTTTCCAAGAGAAAATGAGAATTTTACATGCTTAATTGGCCATTTTTTAAACCGAATCGAGAATTCTTCAGCCAAACTAAGAATTTCCAAAGTCAGATTGAGAAATTTTCAAACTCATTTGAGAATTTTCGCAACAGATTCGAGAATTTCCCAAAATTAATTGACATTTTATGTCTTTACTATGGCACAGAACTCAAAAAGTGTGACGTTACGGTGTGACGAAGAAAGCATTATGAAAAATGTCTAATGTTTTTCACGTACGAATTCGTTGCTACGGAACTTTAACTTCGCCAGTTATCATCGTACAAAAATCGTTCACCACGCGTTGGATAGCTCTCGACTTACCTAACCATATTACGTTAACCACTGCAGAGTGCGTGGCCGACGAGCTGTGGTATGAGCGTGATTGTTTAAATAATTGTTTACACACAGGTGATCATTCTCAATCATTTATATTGTGAACACGATTGCAAGCTTTATATAAGTAAAGACATAATTTCTTGATTGAATAAATGTACGAAATATATGTAAATGTACGAGATATATGTAAATAAATAAACATTTGTATTGTAATTTGGTGTTTCTCATTTATTATTTTGAAACAAAAATTAAAAAAATAAAATAAAATAAAGTACGTGGTACCTACGTGGTGTGGGTGCGGGAGGGGGCGCAAAGACATAAAATATCCCTCGTGGTTGCGTACTTGTACAAAAGCTGTACCCACCGATTGTGTTTTGATACATTCTTTAAGCCACAATCAGTTACATTTTACATTTCAGTTTCAACGAGTTTATAGTGAACGTCGTCACTACAGAGGAAAATTTTCTTTTGATTTTTACGTACAACCAAGCCGTTGCTGGGGAAATGAAACTTCTTTATTTTTCACCGGAAAAAAATCGTTCTCCACTCGTTGGAAAGCTCTCGATTTATCACGCATATCTTTCGTACTTGTTTATACATTCTGGTTTATCAATAATAAACCTTTGTAAATCCCCAAGACAAGAAAATTAACACCCCCCCCCCCCCACTCTACAATTGGCCTCCTACAATTTAATTTCTGAGTGCCCTAAAATGGATTTTCATAGATAAATTATTCGAATATGTAGCTCTTAGTTTTTTTAACCCATTCTTGAACTCGGCCAGCCCGTTTTGATTAAATGAATAAAATATATTTTTAAGCCATGCTTAAACAGCTCACCTCTACAGTATCTTCGGACAGATAACCTGATAGGCTGCCTGATCCATACTGAATAGCGAATTTCTCGCCATTGGCCTTGTAAGTAGAGGACTTTGTGCTATCGTACTTGCGGTGAACCCCTAGAACAGCAGTCAAATATTATTACAGACTTAAACACATACAATTTCCAACATCACTGGGAAACAAATGTGATTCGAGAGATCACTTCAACTTTAAAAAGCTATATTCAACTTGCTTGAGTTTGTCATACTCATGAGTAAGGCCATCAAAGGCTTTAAACTATATTTTTAGGGCAGCTGTCTGACTGCAGATGTCAGGAGTTACTCCTGCATTGCTGTGAATAAGGTGTAAATGGAATACGAGTTAGCCCATAAATGCAGGGTAACCCTGACCCGGCTCTGAATGGAGGGTTAGCCAGCCGATTACTGGGATAAGCTCTGTGATTGGCTAGGGCCGTTTGACAAAAGGAAGATGGCGCCATGTGCGAATTCCGTTCGCTTCTTCAATCAGCAATATAATTGCAATGGAACTCTCACTTCAAGAATTGGTATATTACAACTTCTGTCATATAAAGATGGACTTGTGAAGCATAGGTAGTTGATATGACTGAGGTGTCGGTGGACGTTATATAAGCAAATATTTTATGTATTTTGAGGCAAATGTGAGGGTATGTGGGTAGTTATTATTATTTTTCTTTTAGTTCTCCAAACCCACAAGAAGAGCAGCTCCATCCATAAAACCTAACAGCTCCTCGCAGCTTCCCCACTTGAGGAGCTTACTTTCAAAAGGGGTCATATCCATTTTTCGAAAAAAATCTGTAAAAAACGGATTTTCAATCTGTAGGATAACCAAAATCGATTTATATGAGCAGTTAGCGTCAAAAAGGAACATATCCTTGTGTATTTGAGGGCCAAAGTTTGATGTTTGGATCAAAAGGGATCACATCCATTCCTATATGATGGATAATTTTCGTTTCAATCAAAAGGGAATATATCCTCACCTTCCTTCAAGTTGTTGCTCGTCGATGTTTTTCAAAAAGGAACATATCCAAAATGCCATCTACCGGATTTTTTTCCAACTCTAGTTTGGAACATACCTTTTAGAATGCCTGTGCTGTTTGGTGATAAGATTTGAAGGGTTTGGTATGAATAACCAACAGAGTGCAGGAGCAATACTGTTCGGCACCCCTGTTATCAACTGTGCTCCTGTACTTCCCAATATTCAATGAATTTGATATAAGACGTGCTGTGATAACATGTTTCACTCCTGTTTCGCTGATTTCTCTAGTGCTTCTTTCTATTTTTAAATCGTGTCTCTTGAGATTTTTAGACTTATCGTCGTTTTTGCATTGCTAAGGTGTCGTTAGTGTTGCCAAGAATGGAGGGTATTGTTGGCGTTCTTTTGGGTACCCATGAAGTAGCACCCTCACAAGACGATGGTGAAGTAGGAGAATGTGATTGCCTTGTCGAAGAGGAAACTGATTTTTATGTTTGAAATTTTGACAGATTTTAAAGATTTTTTTCTATATTGGCTTTTTTGTTCGTTCTAAACTGAAAATTGGTTGATAATACCTTACCTTATTATTACCTACATTATATACCTAATTTGGAAACATAATCCATGTGTGGTTTTTTCATACCTAAAAAAATATGAATGACCAGCACTTGATTTTTGTGATTTTTTATTGAGAACTGGATGTGTTTTTATCAAAATGGAACATATCCGAAATTTTGATCAAAAGGGGTCATATCCTAATGATAATTAGCTGTAACTCCTTTGGTTTTCGAGATTGGCTGCTCATGTTTTGGGATATAATTTCTAGTGCCTCACTAAGCTACACTAGATTAAAAACTAAATTTAAATTCCAATCAATAACTCCTTGGGTGTTTTTTTCACTTCCTGAAATTTTTTCGGAAGTGGATATGACCCCTTTTGAAAGTAAGCTCCTCACTTCTTGTTGGGCCGTTCGACAAAAATACAGCACCAAACGCGAATTCCATTCTTCGCCAGGCTGGGCGAGCCGTGAGCTATATCCTACAAAGATTAGGAAGTTTTGTTTTATTATCATTATTTTTCTGTCTCTTGTTATTTCGCTCATTATGAATTAAAATATTTTTGCTTTAGTCCTAACATTTCTGCATATGACTTAAATAGTCATAAATGGTAATGAATATAAGAAATTCCATTTTGTATTGTCAGTTGTGGTCAATGCTTGGAGCGATACCCCTCTTCCACAGTGTCTACTTTCTTATTCGTCACACCTAGCTTGACAGATTTCTTTTAAAAAATAATTGGTGAACATATCCAGGAAATGGATCCTTACATACTGACAAAGGAGGAAACAGTAAAGCTGGATTCACATGGAGCGGAACGAGCACAGAAAGTGGAAGGACGAGAGGATGGAAAAACCAGTGGAGGGGGTAGTGGAGTCGGGAAGAGTGTTCACATGAAGCAGTCTCCGTGGTGAACGGAATCATAACCTTCCTACTGAAAGCCTCTATGATCTGAAACCTCTACTTGCAGTTATCACATTCCTGTCCACTGGGCTTGCGCGGAGCTTGATGAAATGCGGAAATGGTATGAAAATTTCTACCGCCGGCCGCTTTCCGCCCCTTCTGACAACATGGCAGCCACCTTCTTTAAATGTTGTCCCAATAGCCAATCAGATTGTGTTCCGTCCTTCCGCTTTCCATGCTCGTTCCGCTCCATGTGAATCCAGCTTAAGGGCTAGTTAGTAAAGTATTGTATCTACTTACAGCAAGCAATGTTGAGTAGGGAGCATTTCTTTGAGGGGACCCACAGGTTGGATGATCCAGTGTCAAAAACGACTCTGAAGGGCTGCGGCGGCGTTCCGATATTGATAGTTCCGTAGTATTGAGCCTGGAGGTAGAAACAATCAAACTTATATCAAAAATTGATCAAGTAAATCGAAGTATTGGTACCTTTTATTATCGGTATTATTGGCCTTTTATTATTAGTTTTATTATTGGTACACTTTTTAAAACTTCAAAATATGCCTTTCTGTCCTATCTTTATCCCAGGATTTCATTTATGGTTCATCATTCAATAACGAACCTTTGTAATTATCCAAGAAAAAAATATTTGTTTACACCCCCCTCAAAAGTAGTTAAAAGTTGGTTTACGTCTCAAGATGGCTGGAATCCAAAAATCAAATTTGAAAAAAATCAGTATGTCCAAAGTACACCCTCCGAAGCTTATTTCCAAAACTACTGGACCAAACTTCATGAAATTTGGCGAAAAAATTATAAATATAAAGGGTAGTACTTAGGGGCTCAATATTAAAAAAAAAAAAAAAAAAATCAAAGTCTCAAACTTCAAAGGTAACAGTATTTTTTCTCAATTATTTTATAGATATTGGACGGGATCGAAAGGAAAAAGTCCAGTCATGCAGCATGACCCCATGAGCGAATTTTCGAAGAAATCTTCGACATTTCAGTCGCTATTGATCTTGTTGAGAAATTTTAGTTTATGATTTTGATAGACAAACATGGAATCAAATTATTAACACATGCACAGAGTAAACTCATCCAGTTGTGATTACATTTTTTTTTTTTTTTTTTTAAAGCACCTACTACCTACGTTTTAAACAGCATGGTTCTAGGATTGGTTATACAGGGATACTTCCATAAGAGTAGTTCAATCTGAATTTGGACAATGTTTCATGCAAATATTACCGATTTTTACAACTAGCGAACGGCATTATTTCGATTTTTGACTGATTTTTCAACTTTAAAATTTTTGAAAACTTGATACATATTCTTATAGGAAATTTTACGCTGATTCCGAATATACCACATGTTAGTATGCTGAAAAAATTATTTCGCACAACAAATTGCAAAAAACGGGCTATTTTGAAATTTTTTACTACATTTTTGAAAATTTCAACCCGAAGATGTTATCCGATCATGCTGGCCAACGAACTTGAACTTTCGTTTTGTGTCCTTAACATTTTAAAATTTGTTTGAAGTTTCTAGCACAATTCTACGGACAGTTATCGTCTGGAATGACACATGCATACATATATATACATATATACATACATACATAAAAAAATGCGTTAAACTTCAGAATATGATTCAGAATAGTCTGAAACGGATTTCTGCATAAAATTTTTTCAAAAATTCACATTCTACAAATTTTGAGGCGAGAGCAATAGCTTAATTTTCTTCAAAAATTTGCTAAAACACTTTAGGTTTTTTATGGGATCCAAAATTCAATAACGTTTTATTGAATTAATAAAATAAAGTGCGGTAGCGGCGGGAGAGCTAGTAGACTCAACAGAACACAATTACAGAATGGCGGTATCATACCCACCCGGTCCACACGACCTTAATAGCGCTAGTGTAAAATACAGCGACAACATGATAAAGAATTATAAAGCGATTTTGATATTAAATTTATCACTTTCACTACACTTACGGGAGTTCAGATTGGAAATTAAATTGGGAACAATTCGGGAAAGGAAATTATCATAGTTCCGTCCTGAAGTACACAAAGGGAGTAATTCAACTTAGAGCGACATTAGCGCTCTAGCGGTAACTTTAGAAAACAAGCTCCTAACTCCATTCCAGTTCCGTGGCGGTAAATACAAATTTGGATAGGGCCAAGCAGATATCATTCCAAAGAATCGAATGAAACCGGGTCAATGTACGTTCATCCATTTACTCTCCCTAAGGGCTAGAACATCAAGCGCCAGCAGTGACATCTTTAAATTACCAAGTGAATGGCTAAATTTCATTAATAACCACAACAAAGTGTAAGCAGCTGAAAAACTAGGAACATAGTGAAATACGGTACCTCTTTAGCTGGGAAAATTTGATATTAAATAATTGTTGAATTGAATGACACGTAAGTATGGTCACATTTGGAGTCATATTGCAAGGAAAGCCAAGGAAGGATGTCAGCCTATCAAAGGATATAAGCAGTAGTTCACTGACACCTAAAAGCTCACAAAAGAGCTACAACATACTTTGCTACAACTAACTACATATTTCATTGTATTTTACTAACTCGAATGAAACCCCATTCACAAATAGAGCATAAAGGGTTCATACATGGGTCATTTCACGCGAACGGCCAAACTTTTTTTTCGATATTTCTTAAAAGTCCTGATTTTCGAGTATGCTGTACCCATTGGTAATACAAGCTAGGAGCCAAATTTTCAGACCCCTTCTTCGCCCAGCCTTTTCTCTACAACTGTCCGAAGTTTAGGGGTGTGCGCCAAACACTAACTTTTGATTTAATTGCTCAACCGTTATTGTGCCCAAAAAAATAAGTAAGGTGGCCAATTCTTATGGTAAATCGTCTGCTCTTTCGTGTGGTCATGTCTAAATTTACAAAAAACGTAAGCTTCCCTATGAAAACTCAAAATAAAAACTTCTTCACATTTCATCAATAGTTAGTATGTAGAATACGATTTAAGATCAAAAAAATTTTATCCAAAAAATGCGAAATTGATGAAATGTGCAAAAGAAGTTTTATTTTGAGTTTTCATGGGGAAGCTTACGTTTTTTGGGAGTACAGGCCGTACATTAAGTACTTCTGGCGACAAACCGTTTGTCGGCCCATTAAGTCCTCTTAACCTCGTATTCTAGGTACATACTGGTATGTGGGTGATACGTATCGAAATTCGAAGCAAATCCAAACAGTAGCGCTTTTATTAATTCAGAAAAAAAATATTTAAAAATTTAGGCGGACAGGTCGATGACACTAGGACAGGGCGATGATGCGACCCGTTGATTCTCACCATTTGCATCACCACCCTGTCCTAGCATCATAAAAGGAAAATTTGCTATAACTGCCAAGAAACGTTAACCCTCAACATTTCAAGTCAAAAGACCGAAAAACGTGACCACTGTAGGGCGAATCCAACAAACGAAGAATGACAGAAATTCTCGAATAAGTCCTAGTAGACCTTCACAACGTTCGGCTAAGTAGATATGTGTTTTGAATGGTCAATACGAGAATATTGGATTACTAAATGCGAGAATACGGGAATACTAGAAAATCCAAAAAACAATAGATTTGCCTTTTTCCTCATCGTCCTGTCCTTTTCGTCATCGTCCTGTCCTCGAATTTTCAGGAGAGGACAGGTTGATGATGGACAGGTCGATGATGATTCTTCAGTTTTTCTCAAATGTTTCACCTTGTGGCAAGCTTTTTCCCAAATTCGGCATATAACATGAAACTAGACCGTTTGGTGCACAATAAAAATACCATAAGAAAAAATTGAGTTCAAGTACTCACTTAGAAAAAGTGGACAGGTTTCTGACGATTGTGATTGATCAACCCACGGTCCAGCACACATCTGCTCCCGCTGACGACCACGAGTTGACTGAATTAAAACGAATGGCGGTTTTTCTGGTAACTGAGAAGGGCGCGAAAAAGAAAAGCGGCAAAAAAAGCCGCTAAAATACAATTGTGACCGCGAAAATTCGAAAACCAATATTGGACAGGTCGATGACGGCGATGCTCCGGACACACATATTTCCATCCAAATACACTTTTCTAGCGGTTCTACATTAATTTTATCGATCAGAAACGCATCTCAGAAATCATACTGATGTAGAAAAATTGAATAAAATCCAAACTCAAAAGCGGAAAGACCTTTAATTAAAGCTTGAAGTTGGGAAGGTCGCATTGGGACAGGACAGGTCGATGACGATTTGACTATATTTAGTTAATTTTCTATTTAAAGGAATAAACATAACCTAAAAATGGAAAAAAGGGTTCTAGATAAAAACCTATACTACAATTTAAGACCTTCGCCAGCTCCCAAATCCTTATTGGGTCGCCGCAACTGGTCCGGACATCACTTCTGCCCCTTTCTGTGAGAATCACCCATGTATGATTTAAGATCAAAAAATTGTTTTTTCAAAAAATGCGGAATTGATGAAATGTGAAAAAGAAGTTTTCATTTTGAGTTTTCATGAGGAAGCTTAAGTTGTTTGTAAATTTAGACATGACCACCAGGAAGAGCAGACGATTTACCATAAGAATTGGCCACCTTACTTATTTTTTTGGGCACAATAACGGTGGAGCAATTAAAACAAAAGTTAGTGTTTGGCGCACACCCCTAAACTTCGGACAGTTGTAGAGAAAAGGCTGGGCGAAGAAGGGGTCTGAAAATTTGGCTCCTAGCTTGTATTACCAATGGGTACAGCATACTAGAAAATCAGGACTTTTAAAAAATATCGAGAAAAAAAAGTTTGGCCGTTCGCGTGAAATGACCCACATATTAAAATATCTATTATAATAATGGAATAATGATGTAATGTAATAATGGCATTTAACTTACATCCATATAATTTGAAAGTGGCTCGGGGAAAGCACCCTCGACTGAATAGTTAGCGCTTAAAGCTTTAAAATTATTCCTGTTTGCTACCGTCTTTATTTCCGTTCCAGCATCATGAAACAAGTGTCTAGGAGTTTCCATTTTAGTCAGGGGAATCCTGTAAAAAGATTGAGATCAATAAATAACTACTGTCTAGTTGAAATACCAGGTAATTTGGAGTGTCCTACGGGAGCCATCACTGGGTGTTGCATGTACAGGGTGCGGCAGCATACCTTCCTTTTTTAAAAACTTAATAAAACGCATTGTATGAATCAGAAAATTTTTATTCGTTTTTTATAATATAGGCACATACATAAAGTTTTGTTTTACCCAGTTTTGAAGATCAAATCAGGTAGGTGACGTCCCCCATTCTCCATACACTGAGTAAACCGATTTCTGGCGTTTGTCATGACTCCAGCCAGTATAGCAGGCGTTATGTTGGCAATTTCTTCCTGGATGTTGTTCTTCAAATCTTGTAGGGTCCTTGGACGGTTAACATAAACACGAGATTCCAAAAAACCCCATAGAAAAAAGTCACCAGGGGTCTAATCGGGAAGTGTTCCCTCAAAACAGCCATCGATGCTCTTGAAGTGTGTGCCGTTGCACCGTCTTGTTGGAACCAAATGTCCCCTAAGTCCAACTTTTAACATGTATCATGTTTTAGCCCTGGGGTCCTAGCAAATTTTGCGAGTCAATTTTTTTCCGCGCACGAAACATATAGTGTTACAGTGATTTCCGCCTACAACCGAGTCGTTGCTAGGGAAATGGTACTTCGTCGTTTTTCATCCCACAAAATTCGTTGACCATTCGTTCGAATGCTCTCGATTTATCCAACAATATTATGTTAACTACGGCGAAGTGCGTGTCCAACAAACTGAGTTATGAGCATGGTTATATAAATAATTGTTTACACACAGGTGATCATTCTCAATAATTGGTATTGTGAACATGATTGCAACCGCTTGTTAATTTCTGATGTTTTCATAGAATTTCGAATCAATATCGAGGAGAAAACATGATACATGGTTGAAATTTTTGGTTCTAGAACAGAAATAAGTTTCTATGGGGTTTTTTGAAATCTCGTGTTTACGTGAACCGTCCAAGGACCCTACAAGATTTGGAGAACAACATCCAGGAAGAAATTGCCAACATAACGCCTGCTATACTGGCTGGAGTCATGACAAACGGCAGAAATCGGTTTACTCAGTGTATGGAGAATGGGGGACGTCACCTACCTGATTTGATCTTCAAAACTGGGTAAAACAAAACTTTATGTATGTGCCTATATTATAAAAAACGAATAAAAATTTTCTGATTCATACAATGCGTTTTATTAAGTTTTAAAAAAAGGAAGTTATGCTGCCGCACCCTGTATCATACCAGGTTTTTATGTTATATTTATGTGATCACAACCTGCGTAAGCGAATTTTCGTAAAAAAAATGAAGCTGTTGCAATGGCTCCAAGGAATTAAAAAATACAAATTTTCCACCATGTTCTTCATGGAAATCTGATTTGTGGTATTCTGTATTATATATTAATTGCTATGCAATTCTTAGGCCGACCCCCAATAATTTTTTATGTAACGTCCGGAACGAAATTAAAGATGATTTTCACGTACAACCGAGTAGTTGCTAGAGATTGTGTCACAATTTCAGTGTTTTTCACGTACAACCAAGCCGTTGTTAGGGGAATGAAACTTCCTCAGTGTTCATCGCACAAAAATCGTTCGCCACTCGTTGGAAAGCGCTTGATTTATGTGATAAATGTTCACATTTCAAGCTACCAATTTCCCTCTCCTTACGTACCGGGCTACATTCCAAAACTAAGTTGATTCAGGCTAAGAATTGCATAGCAAATTATCCTCGTTTTCTACGCAGTAGAAAAGAGAAAAGATCCGGCGAGGCGTGAAGCGCCGAGTATAGATTAGGGGGGTCCAGGGGGGCGAAGCCCCCCGGGAGGCGCGAAGCGCCGAATATATATATATATATACATATATATATATATATATATATATATATATATATATATATATATATACACATGTATATATATAACTTCTCATCTCATTGTGTTGGGTGACACCATGTAAAATAGATATATATCTGATTAAGAAAAATTGGAATAGAAGGAGAGCAAGAAAAAAGTTCCAGTTATGCCACATGATCATTTGAGCAAATTTTCGTAAATTATGATTTTATATATATATATATATATATATATATATATATATATATATATATATATATATATATATATATATATTTTATTAAGCCACTGAGGCCGTAATTTTATATTTATGTTGAATTTGTTTGAAATTTGAGCATTTTTTATGCATAAAAGTTGTCAGCTAGACATTTTTGTAAATAACATTCTGCTACAAATTCGAACAATTTGTTGGTTTTTTACAATGTTTTGCAGTTTTTAAATTCGTCTTTGAAATTTCAAAGTTTGCACCTTCGTTTCTGGCAAGGATGCGATCCTCTAGGAGGGTGGTCACATCTCATTGAGCGCCTGTGTGCCATGATAGCACCAGTAGACGAAGCTTGCCGGTAGGCCATCGAAGGCCTTTGGGAAAAACTCTCCTAGTTGTTGGATTGGAAGATAGGATTGGATATACTTCTCATAAAACTGCATGAAGTAAATCCACTCCTATCTTCCAATCAACTAGGAGAGTTTTTCCCAAAGTGCCTTCGATGGCCTACCGGCAAGCTTCCTCTATTGGTGATATCATATCATGCAGGCAGTTAGTGAGATTTGACAATCCTCCTACAGGATTACATCCTTGCTAGAAACGAAGGTGCAAACTCTGTACATTGGTCTTGGAAGATGAGTACTTCACATCACTGAACACTCCTAACACGTACCAGTACAAGGGCTCCATATACTGCCAAACACCACAATGTACGTATATGAGCTGCTGTGCAAAAATTGCTCTGCCTTCTATGTTGGAAAAGTAGCAACAGGTTAAATTTAAGAGCCAACAACCATTAGATGAAAATCTCCCTATAAGCCGTCATGCCATTTCTCGTAACGCTTGATTTGACGAGTGAAAGCCTAATGAAAATAAAACGAAGTTGCTGCATATATATATATATATATATATATACACTAGCTGCGCCCGCTCACTTCGCTCCCTCATCCGAGACATGAATGTAGATCACAGTGTACCATCACTTTAATTCCAGATTAACTGAGTCAGTATTGCTGGGGAAATACTATCTACTGTATGGAAAATACTGTAAAAATGATTTTTTTTTAAATTTTCCCAGTGATTACTGCACCGACTAATAACTTTGTCCTTGCATGAATAATCAAAAATTTTTCAACTCCGCTAGCTGCGTACTGCTTGCTTTGTTTGTTGTATCAGCTAGCAAGGGGGCTCGAAACCTGCGGTCTGTGTCTTTACAAAGCAGAAATTAACCCAGTTCTCGTAACTCGATTCACTTCCTTCCCCCCCCCCCCCCCACCACCTAAATTCGAAAAAACTCATGCATAGATATATCTTTCGTAGGACCCATTATGCTACTTAACTTGTAGGTAAGATAGGAAACAGTAAGTGAGTAGGCGATTTGCGAAACCCACTAAATCCACTTCAAACGAAGATGAGAAAAACGCGAAAAACTAATGGCTGTTGATCCAGGCAAGGCAAATCAAAAATGTTTTTTTCAAAAAATCAGAAAAAAAAACCACGATTTTACCTGCAAATTTTAATCAATGTCGGTGTGTAATGAAGAATTTTATTTTAGATTCAAATTTTTAATTAGCGGGTTTTGCAACCGCAATAGGTAAATAGCTGGTTTTGAAACCGTATGATCGGCCATCTGCAAATTGTGTCAGGATGCAAAACCCACTAGTTTCCAAGTCTGTCTTACCTCATTGAGGATGAGTTTTTTTTTTCCTTGTCAATAGAGCTGGGCGACAAATTTTATTAAAGAAATTTAATTGAATAATTAAGGTATAAGTGTTTACGATATCCTTGGCAAAAATGGACTTCCCTGCAGTTCTGAATAGCTGTTGAATTTTAAAAAGACACTAGGGTGGGAAAAATGGAAGTGGTTTGCTCAAAAAACTCATTTTAATATTGTAAAAAATCGATAAATAAAACAGAAGGTACACTTACATAAGTTCAACAAACCTAAGAAATAGGAACCTAATGAAATAAGCTCACTAAATTAGATAAGTGGTAACAGTTTTACTGTAAATTAAAAAAAAAATTCAAACATAGTTGCATCGTGAGGTTCAAACTACTGATTCACAATCACTCTCCATAATGTCGTCTGGGTGTTTTTTTTTTTTATTTTTTTTATTTTTTTTTATTTCCCCAGTGAAGTCAGTGTCGGAAATACCAACGGATTACACTCTATCATCACAAAAACCAGATTTTGAACTGAATAATAACTATTGTAGTAAGAAAACTAATAATCAGTGAGTGAAGGCAATGAACTCAATCGAGAGGTGGTCAAGTTTCGAACGAAGAAAAGTTGGCTTTTTGTTGTTACACCAGCTAATATAGAACCTTCCTGATACCTTCACTGTTTCCTGACAAAAGGCTAACATAACAACACTGAAAGAGACCTGATACATTAAAAAAAAAGGAGAAACCATGGAAAAGAAACAACGAAGAATAGGAAGTTGGATTTCAAAAGTAAAATATAGTGGGTTTTGCTTCTCAACATACCCAGGCTGTGTGGAATAACATAGATTTTAGTGTGTTTTGCAACTGAAGGTTTTTGGTGGGTTTCGTACCCGCAGCAGCTCAGTTTTTAGTGGGTTTTGGCACAGTATTGAATTTTTAAACGCGATTTTCAGCGGCTTTTAGTGGTTTTAGGGCATTGAAACCATTTCTAAACGATAGCTGACATCATTCTGATTCAGTATGTACCTTTAACTCAGTTTTTTTGAAAAATGGATTTAGCGGGTTTTGCAACTCGCCTACTCAATTGAAATCACTTAAATTAAAAATTTGAATTGTTTTGTTGTTGTTTCGTTAATTGCTAAGAAATTTTGTGATCACGATCAAGCTTATTAACATGTTTAATGTTTTAGGGCTGGGGGTTTTGTCATGACCCCCAGCCAAAAGACATATCTATGTCAATAACAGAAACAGAAATGAACATCACAAAATCTATTAAAATAATAGGATACATACAAAGTGATAACGCTTGAACGCCTGCACCGATTCTCTTCAAATTTTTTTTAAACTGACCGGCATGAAGAAAACTGGTGCAGATAATTCTACCAAGTTATAAAGCAGATTCCTTCATATTAAAAAGTCCAGTCATGCAGCATGACCCCATGAGCGAATTTTTGAAGAAATCTTCGACATTTCAATCGCTATTGATCGTGTAGAGAAATTTTAGTTTATGATTTTGGGTCTGCGTGCTAGTACGTACATAAATAGAACTTCTTCATAATTTCATGGCTGATATTTTCTAAGCCACAGTCAGTATTGAAGCTACATCAAGTCCTAAAACAGTTGAGCGTAAAACATCAAAGAGAGCGACCGAGAGAATCGGAGGACGGAATATTTCACAGAGTAAACTCATCAGTTGTGATTACATAATTTTTTTTTTTTTTTTTTTAACAAGCACCTACTAGGTACCTACGTTTTAAACAGCATGGTTCTAGGATTGGTTATACAGGGTTACTTGCATAAGAGTAGTTCAATCTGAATTTGGACAATGTTTCATGCCAATATCACCGATTTTTACAACTATTTAACGGCATTATTCCGATTTTTGACTTTGATTTTTCAACTTTGAAATTTTTGAAAACTTGATAGGTACATATTCTTATAGGAAATTTTACGCTGATTCCGAATATACCACATGTTAGTATGCTGAAAAAATTATTTCGCACAACAAATCGGAAAAAACAGGCTATTTTGAAATTTTTGACTACATTTTTGAAAATTTCAACCCGAAGATGTAATTCGATCATGCTGGCCAACGAACTTGAACTTTCGTTTTGTGTCCTTAACATTTTAAAATTTGTTTGAAGTTTCTAGCACAATTCTACGGACAGTTATCGTCTGGAATGACACATACATACATACATACATACATACATACATATATACATATATACATTCATACATACATACATAAAAAAATGCGTTAAACTTCAGAATATGATTCAGAATAGCCTGAAACGGATTTCTGCATAATTTTTTTTCAAAAATTCACATTCTACAAATTTTGAGGCGAGAGCAATAGCTTAATTTTCTTCAAAAATTCGCTAAAACAAGAAAAAGTGCAAAAACGAGGGAAATTCTGGTGCAGATAATTCTACCAAGTTATAAATCAGATTCCTTCATATTAAAAAACAAGAAAAAGTGCAAAAACGAGGGAAATTCTGGTGCAGATAATTCTACCAAGTTATAAATCAGATTCCTTCATATTAAAAAACAAGAAAAAGTGCAAAAACGAGGGAAAGTTGTAGAATTTGCCGGTAGAGGGAGCGCAAATAATATTATTGTTAATAATATTAAACCATGGGAGAAACCATAACGCCTGCATTGATTCTCTTCAAATGTTTCTTAAACTGACCGGCATGAAGAAAACTGGCGCAGATTATTCTACCAAGTTATAAATCAGATTCCTTCATATTAAAAAACAAGAAAAAGTGCAAAAACGAGGGAAATTCTGGTGCAGATAATTCTACCAAGTTATAAATCAGATTCCTTCATATTAAAAAACAAGAAAAAGTGCAAAAACGAGGGAAAGTTGTAGAATTTGCCGGTAGAGGGAGCGCAAATAATATTATTGTTAATAATATTAAACCATGGGAGAAACCATAACGCCTGCATTGATTCTCTTCAAATGTTTCTTAAACTGACCGGCATGAAGAAAACTGGCGCAGATTATTCTACCAATTTATAAATCAGATTCCTTCATATTAAAAAACAAGAAAAAGTGCAAAAACGAGGAAAGTTGTAGAATTTGCCGGTAGAGGGAGCGCAAATAATATTATTGTTAATAATATTAAACCATGGGAGAAACCATAACGCCTGCATTGATTCTCTTCAAATGTTTCTTAAACTGACCGGCATGAAGAAAACTGGCGCAGATTATTCTACCAAGTTATAAATCAGATTCCTTCATATTAAAAAACAAGAAAAAGTGCAAAAACGAGGGAAATTCTGGTGCAGATAATTCTACCAAGTTATAAATCAGATTCCTTCATATTAAAAAACAAGAAAAAGTGCAAAAACGAGGGAAAGTTGTAGGATTTGCCGGTAGAGGGAGCTCAAATAATATTATCTATACTATTAATAAGAATGAAACTCCGTCTGTTTGTTTGTTTGTTTGTCGTGTCTATGCACGGCCAAACGGCTGAGTGGGGGGAGTATACGAGTGGGGGGATCTTCTTGGGATTTTCCGATAGGGTGTATAAGCGAATTTAAAATTTTCTAATCCCACCCGAACCATGGGCCGTAGGGCGGGAGGGGGGTCGAAGTAAGAATTAATGTGCGCTTTTTGGACTTCCCCGCTTCCTCTACCCCTCTAAACGGCCGTCGACAATTCCGGAAAAATACGGGTTTCGTAGGTTTTCCTACGAGGAAGACGACGGCGCGATCGGATCGCGAAAAAAGTATCGGGAAATGCGTAAAAAAAAATGCGAGAGTACGGACCCGTTTTCTCGAAAAGTCCGCCGAAAAACTTGGTTTTTTTCCGATTACAATATACCCCATATAGGTACGTTTTCAGAACGGTTTTCGCGGGCGAAATACAGCTTTGGGTCCGCCGAATCTGAATCCGAAATCGGATATCGAAAAAAGTGACGTTAAGTTGGTCAAATCGCGAGCGGAAGCGAGGAGAAGCGTTTAACATCAGAAATTAATTTTGCCGTGTTCGCGAGAACGCTCTGGGAAGACAGAGGTCTTTGGGGTTCAATAACTCAGGTACAGGTTTCGGTGTTTGGGTGTTGCGAACAGGTACACATAGAGGTACTTTGCGAGCGAAGCGAGAGCCATTTCAACAGAATAAATTCAGATTTTTTCCTACAAATATACAGCAATACCTTGCGAGCGAAGCGAGCAACATCCCCGAATAAACTTTTCGTGGTTCCACGTAGTTTTATAAGATTTGATTTGTTTGTAAGAATTCCCAACTGAAAAAAACGTCTGCCAAGTTGGGTGGGCAGTATAACTTCCTCAAGGATATACAGGTATACCTTGCGAGCGAAGCGAGCAACATCTCCTAATAAAATTTTCGTGGTTCCACGTAGTTATATAAGATTTAATTTGTTTGTAAGAATTTCCAACAGAAAAAAACGTCTGCCAAGTTGGGTGGGCAGTATAACTTCCTCAAGCGAGCGGAGCGATCAACATCCCCTACAGAAGTTAAAATTACCCTTAGAGATCTACCGTTTGCGAGCAACATCCCCTACACGTTTCAATTGTAATACATCGCATGTATACAGCCACACTTTGCGAGCGAAGCGAGCAACGTTCCCTACATGCCACACTTTGCGAGCGAAGCGAGCAACATTCCCTACATGCCACACTTTGCGAGCGAAGCGAGCAATATTCCCTACATGCCACACTTTGCGAGCGAAGCGAGCAATTTAATGGGGGGTCCGGGGGGCTTGCCCCCCGGCTGGACGTGGAGGCGAGCGTAGCGAGCCGGAGCGGCTAGTTGTTAATAATATTAAACCATGGGAGAAACCATAACGCCTGCATTGATTCTCTTCAAATGTTTCTTAAACTGACCGGCATGAAGAAAACTGGCGCAGATTATTCTACCAAGTTATAAATCAGATTCCTTCATATTAAAAAACAAGAAAAAGCGCAAAAACGAGGGAAAGTTGTAGGATTTGCCGGTAGAGGGAGCTCAAATAATATTATTGTTAATAATATTAAACCATGGGAGAAACCATAACGCCTGCATTGATTCTCTTCAAATGTTTCTTAAACTGACCGGCATGAAGAAAACTGGCGCAGATAATTCTACCAAGTTATAAATCAGATTCCTTCATATTAAAAAACAAGAAAAAGTGCAAAAACGAGGGAAAGTTGTAGGATTTGCCGGTAGAGGGAGCTCAAATAATATTATTGTTAATAATATTAAACCATGGGAGAAACCAGAGCACCGTCCAGATTTGACACTGGACTTCCTTTCCAATTAAAACGCAGACAGTTTCCCGTTAATCTAGCGTTCACAATGACAATCAATAAATCTCAGGGGCAAACATTCGATAGCATTGGACTTTATCTATCTGCTCCAGTTTTCAGCCATGGACAATTATACGTCGCATTTTCAAGAGTTCGTCGCTTTAGTGCAATTAAAGTTCAAATTAAGAATACTGAAAATCAAGGACAGCATCAGAATGGTTTAGTATACACCCGCAATGTTATATTTCCTGAAGCATTCGAATAAATTTTGTAACTGAATGAATGTAACTTTTTTTAATACAACTTGAATAAATAAAAATTAAGTTGAAACAGAAAGATTTTGCTTTTTTATTTGCATAATTAAAGTTTGTACTTGCATCCCGTGGTGACACGGGCTTTTCCACTTGTAAATTTTATATTTCGGCTAATTGCCTTTTTAAAATGTAGAATTGCAAATTAATAGAAGTTTTACGTTGTCAAGAAGTTTTCGCTGGAGAAGATGGGGTTATTTGTTGTGGAAACCTGTTAAAGTGGTTGGCAACATTTTCATCTTCTTATATTAAGTCCTGTCGGGTCGTAGGCTCTCAGGAAATAGCTATGAGCAGAGCCGGTCCGAGCCATTTTTGTTACCCATGCGGAAGGGCCGGTTGCGCGCCAATGTGCTTGCGGTTTTTTACAGTAGTGAGGGTAAAGGAAAGTACCAGACAAGGTAGATAGATTAGGTTTGGAAGACACTTTATTTTATTATAATCTAAGTGCTATTACTTTGAGGTTGGGTATTTCCAATCTTCCCTCAGTAATTAATACCATTCTGCTCTTTTAGGCATTTTTTCGTGGTGTACCGGAACTAGAAAAACCCATTGATTTTTTATAATTGACTTTTCCGTCAATAAAAGGGAAAAATAACGTGCAAATCCTGTTTTATACAATTTTTCCAAGAACCTCCGTGTTTTAAACTCCCACGAGAATTCCACGCCTCCGACACAGAGTGACTGCATCAAATACTCGGTTTGTCCAAACAGACTCGCAAGGAACGAATGGTTTCTTACTCGCTACCCATAAAATAATCAGAAATTCTCATCCTTCCAGAATTGACTTGCAAGGAGGTTAAAAAAACCAATTTCTTGTCCGGCCTGCAGGGTCTCAATGATGCATTTGCGGATCACGAAAGCCAGAAAGGTTATTTTTCTACCTACTACAGATACCTGCTATAGTTGATAAAATTTCTCTGACGAAACCTAGGAACTCTTTTAGATTCTCAGATTCACAAGGGAGAGAAGAAGAGAAGGAGAGAAAATATCCCTCGTCCAGCCAAGTAGATTAACGCACTTTATGCGCTCATCACACGATTCTTTTCCTTGATCCGATATAATAATTAATCTTGAGTAAATAGCTAAGTATAGTAAGGATCCAAGCGTATTTACTTCCTCGTATTTGCAGTGGTGCCCGTGTGTGTATGTAGGTGTGGTCGGAACTTGACATGACAATACCGAGAAAAAAAGAGTTTTTGGCAAATCTATCCCCTCAATATCTTCTCAATATTATCTGTCTTGCGTAAAAATATCTACATCAAATTTTCTAACCGAACAATCACTTAGGTCTGCATCATCGTGTATTTTAAACTGTACTACAACAAAGTGATTCCCTAACTACGGGAGAAAAACACTGGCAAAACGCAAGCTAAAAGTACTCTGTGATACACGGCAGAGATTGATGCAGAGATGAACCGGTCGATTGGATATGTCTTCCATGTTCCATCGCAGCAGCGACAGTCATGAGCGCCCCTGCGCCCCTAGTCGACAGAGTTGCGTACTAATTTCTAAGGCGCCAAATTTGACAAACTCTTAGGCAACCTGTACATATTCTTCATACAATAATTATATTTTCATAGTAATATTTATTTATCGGCGGGCTTTACAATTATCTCGGATGGTTGTTGGCTCTTAAATTTAACCTGTTGCTACTTTTCCAACATAGAAGGCAGAGCAATTTTTGCACAGCAGCTCATATACGTACATTGTGGTGTTTGGCAGTATATGGAGCCCTTGTACTGGTACGTGTTAGGAGTGTTCAGTGATGTGAAGTACTCATCTTCCAAGACCAATGTACAGAGTTTGCACCTTCGTTTCTAGCAAGGATGTAATCCTGTAGGAGGATTGTCAAATCTCACTAACTGCCTGCATGATATGATATCACCAATAGAGGAAGCTTGCCGGTAGGCCATCGAAGGCACTTTGGGAAAAACTCTCCTAGTTGATTGGAAGATAGGAGTGGATTTACTTCATGCAGTTTTATGAGAAGTATATCCAATCCTATCTTCCAATCCAACTATAGGAGAGTTTTTCCCAAAGTGCCTTCGATGGCCTAACGGCAAGCTTCCTCTACTGGTGATATCATATCACACAGGCGCTCAACGAGATCGCATCCTCCTAGAGGATTACATCCTTGCCAGAAAGAAGGTGCAAATTCTGAAAGTTTCAAAGATGAATTTAAAAACTACAAAACCTTGTAAAAACCCAAAAAACTGTTCGAATTTTTAGCAGAATATTATTTAGAAAAATGTGTAGCTATCAATTTCTGTGCATACAAAATGCTCAAATTTCAAACAAATTCAAAATAAATATAATACCATAATTTACGAAAATTTGCTCAAATGATCATGTGGCATAACTGGAACTTTTTAGCATGGAACATGCTTTACCCTTGGACTATTAGCGAAAAACGTGTCGCAAAGCATGATTTAGCCTTGGAGACTAACTAGCAAAAAACGTTACGCGGATGTGTTACGAAATTTTTGACATTTTATGTCTTTGCTTTGGCACATAAACAAAAAAATCGTTACGTAAACTGTTGAAGAGCTCGGCCGAATAGGGGTCTAAGTTACATTTTTTCCGAAATGGAGTTATTGGTATCAAACGAATCGTTGCGATCTCCTCCATTAGTTTATACAAACGAAAAACCCAAATTCCATATGTGCTTGTCACTATGGACCTTCAGCAACTCAAAATCGTGGCTATTTTTCGCTTGAACAAGGGTCTATGTTTGTTTTTGCCTAGCGACCGTGCTACTACGTGCCGCAGTTCATCTCTCCTGGGTTTTCTTCCGTGTCGGTGATATTTCAGTTTTCTGCACTTACTTTAACTTTATCTTTCACGGGTTAGTGTTCAAATTCGAGTACTTTTCGACCCGTTTTAGTTGTTATTTTGGTTTATTTATAGTTTTTTCGGTTTCTTCTTTGATTTTTCTGTCATAAATAGTTATTCAACGTATTACCATCGAAATGTACGGGACAGTTTCCCTTACGGACAATGACTTGGACAGGATGAATAAATCTAAATCGCGAGTTATTAATATCAAACAGTGACAGGACAACGTTCGGAAGCTAAGGAGAAATTCACAGACACAAAGCTAATGGAAGACCATGTCGCCCTTTGCCAAAACCTTATGAGCTCCCAGCACGTAACACAGCGTTGCTACCCCTCCCTAAGGCCAAGAAAACGGACCTCATGAAAATGATACCATATTTACCCGAGCAATATAAAGAATTTTATATAACACACCATTCGTTTCTGATTAATGTTTTCATCGTTCACAGAAGAAGTAACTAGGTACCTGTGGTATAATCTTAAAACGTTATTTGAAAACTTATTTATTTTAGTGTTTCAATAAAATTGTCATCTAAACAAACATCCAGTTCTTCAATTTCTTTCTACTTTAATATTATAGATTATTGACGTTGTTATAGACATGGATTATTCATTGAGCTAACAGGTATCCGTCATTGAATAGAATAAAGGAGAACACTGTTGATGATAAAGGTCGCAAGATAATGAGTGCGTATTTTTATTATTGATGGAACAAAGGTCTATGTTACACTTGATCCTGCAGTTTCGGGTCGTGTGGTTACAAAGGAGTTTTTTCGCTCTCCTGTAAAATTTAGTAAATGTAACATAGACCCTTATTCGGCCGAGCTCTTTGACGAAAATTGTCCCAGTTGTTTTCTGATTATTTCCGCTTACAACCGAGTCGTTGCTAGGGAAATGGTACTTCGTCGTTTCTCATCCCACAAAATTCGTTGACCATTCGTTCGAAAGCTCTCGATTTATCCAAACATATTATGTTAACTACTGCGAAGTGCGTGGCCAACAAGCTGAGTTATGAGCATGGTTATATGAATAATTGTTTACACACAGGTGATCATTCTCAATAATTGATATTGCGAACATGATTGCAACCGCTTGTTAATTTCTGATGATTTCATTGAGCTGGTGTTTCGATGATTTGATTCATAGCAGGTGATCCGAATATTGCGAGAACGGTTTGATTTGTGAAGCGGTGGTTAAATCATTTTAATAGGTAATTTCTATGCTTTACACTCTAGGAAGCTGTAATTTCGTATGTAGCCTCTTTAGGATATTTACTTGAGGATGCCCAGGGTCCGGATCAGCTGAGTGGCTCTTAGAGCTTGCAACTAAAGACATAAAATGTCCCAATGGGTTGCAGACTCGTATGCAAGCGTTTCTGATGATTATCGAATACAACCTTATCGTTTAGCATGGAACATGATTGGCTGGCTAACTGCCCGTTTCTTTCCATAGAGATTTAGTTGGTTAAAAGATAAAATTTTCACTAGTTTTTCACTAGATAAAATTTTCACTAGAGTCACGGCCAATCTTTCTTGCGGTGGTACAGCCTGTCGGGGGACGTATTCCGGTACGTGATACGTGGTCCGAGAGCTACCAATAATTCATCAAAACTTTCTCTGCTCATTCTGAAGTAATTAAAGAACTAATTCGGATGTTCTTTCAATTTGCCGAAGAGTTTATGAAACTGCCCATCATGGAGTCTAGAAATGATGATTGGATGGACCCGAAACGTTCTTTTCATCAGCTTCATCCTTCTTCGTCTCAAATGTCTCATTAGGCCTTAGGCCGGCCGCGCACTGGCAACTTTAATCACCAGCAACTTTAATCGCTGGCAACTATTTAGTTGCCGTGGAGTTCCCACCACCGCGCACTGGAAACTAAATAGTTGCCTTTCAGGCTAGTCTCTACAATGAATTTTGACGAAGCTACATGTGTTTGAGCGCTCATTTTGAGACGAAGAAGGATGAAGCTGATGAAAAGAACGTTTCGGGCCCATCCAATCATCAGTTCTAGACTCCATGATGGGCAGTTTCATAAACTCTTCGGCAAATTGAGAGAACATCTTAAGTTCTTTAATTACTTCAGAATGAGCAGAGAAAGTTTTGGTGAATTATTGGTAGCTCTCGGACCACGTATAACGTACCGGAATACGTTCTCCCGACAGGCTGTTCCACAGCAAGAAAGATTGGCCGTGACTCTAAGGTAGGTTATAAAATAAATACAACTAGCATTTAAATGATTTATAATTTGAAAAAATGGAAAGAATATAATTTCATTACTTCATTTTCAAAGTTGAATTTGACGAGATAAAGTATAATATATTTTTTTGAAGCGTATGAAAAGAACTGAGAAAAGTACTTGTAAAATCACATCGAAAAAGTCGAATTTTGTAGGTACATGTAAGTAGTTCTCTCGAAATAAGGGCCATGTCATACGAGCGCTATTGCCGTCGCGCTGATAGCGTCGAGATAGCGCCGGAAAAAGTGTATGTCATACGTGACGGCAAATGCGTCGCGTTGATGCCGTCCCGCCAACGCCAGGTGCCTGTCATACGTAGCGTCTTCCGGGCGCATTTGCATTGACAGGGTCCCGGCGTCACGTGCGCCGCGTCGCTAGCGCGACCGTCCGCGTTGGCAGCGCTCAGCGTCCGGCTAACGCGGACTCGCCGACGGCATTAGCGTCCGTATGACATGCTCCATAAGAACCCCATTGCCGGGTTGGAGCGTTTTTAACGCGACGCTATCAGCGCGATGGCAATAGCGCTCGTATGACATGGCCCTAACGGAATCAGTTTAGGTTTAAAATTGAGGACACATCGAAATTATAACATAATATAATGCTGCTATTTCGAAACTAGAAATAAACTTTTCCATATCCATTATCACAGTAAAAAAAAAAAAAAAAAAAAAAAAAAAAAAAAAAAAAAAAAAAAAAAAAAAAAAAAAAAAAAATTGAACAAACTATGGAAAACAAAATAGACGACGCTAAGTCCTGCGGGCGACTAAACAGTTACCGGTGCGCGGGGGTAGGTAGAAATCAACGTGACTCATTCCTCCGGGCGATTGTTTACTCACCCGCCGAATAGTACTCGACGCAATTTTTTAGTTGCCTTGATTAAAAAGTTGCTCGTGCGCGGGGCTGCATTCAAAGCTGTGTGATTCATTTCAACTTCCTCAAGGCGACTAAATAGTTGCCTAGAAAAAGTTGCCAGTGCGCGGGGGCCCTAAGTCTCCAAGGCTAAAGCATGCTTTGTGACACATCCGCGTAATTTTAGTGTAGATTTAAGGTTTGAGAGTATGATTATTACAGTTTCTAGCTAGTAGACCTTATGTCTTGTAATGTTGATGACGTAAGTAATGTGTCTTGTAATGTTGTGATGTAAGTATCTTTATATATAATTCCGAACGGTCTTTGAAATTGTGAAGAACTTCGCCGTCCGATTTTAGTGTTAGACTGCTCATTCGAATCAGCACGGCCCCAAGTTTGTTGCAAAAGTGTCGCCGTTCGTCTCTACACCCGCCTTGATCGTGTTCTAGGCGGTCCTGATCAACGAGAGTTGTTTATTAGGCTGTGGCGGTAACAACAGTTGCCATCAATTCACGGTAAGTAAGAAACGTAGTGTAGTTACTAGCATCTAGGAGAGTTATGTCTGAGACTTTATAAATATAAGATAATTCCGAACGGTCTTTATAAATAATACCGAATTAGCGCGGCCCCAAGTTTGTTGCAAAAGTGTCGGTAAGTAAGAAACGTAGTGATGGGGTGTTTTCTGATCAGCTGAGTGAGCTAAATTCTTTCCTGTTCACTGTAGGAAGTTGAAATTTGATAGGGAGACTCTCTGGGGCATTAAGAGACGAGTGAAGTGATGGGGTCTTTTCTGATCAGCTGAGTGGCGAGGACCACCTCAACTGGTGGTATTTATTTTATTTTATTACATTACTTACATTTTGATCGTTATTTCCTCTTTTTTAATCATTTATTAACATCGCCTTAGTTTTGCACCAGGTCACATAACGCCGCAAATAGGTAGGACTTATATCGTTACTATAATGTGCTGAGTTCCTGTTAGGTACTACTGTTACACGGACTAGATTAGGGCTTTCCAAGCCCTAACAGGCCTGTAGTATAGTATATTCTATAGGTATTTTCTTGCTTTTCTTCTGATTTTCGCGTACATCCAAGCCGTTGCTGGGGAAATGAAACTTCTTAATTTTTCACCGGACAAAAATCGTTCTCCACTCATTGGAAAGCTCTCGATTTATCACGCATTTCTTTCGTACTTTTTCTTCTATTCATGACGTAGTTTTATATTTATTTATGTTATAAATGGATATAGTACACAATGCCGCTTGTTTTGTTGTCACTTGGTTGAGAAGTTAATCTTGGTTATAGTAATTGTAGACGCGCACCATAACAGAAAATAATTACCTACCTAGGTACTCTGTTCTAATTTCGATTAGTAAAACATTAATTTCGTAGTTTTAACGAATTAGCGGAAAGGAAGCATGTTCCATGTTTTACCATTTTAGCCGAAGGCTCAAAGCGGAGAAAGCAACCGGGGGGTCCGAGTTTTATTTTTAGCGAATTTTTGAAGAAAAATTATTAGCGAATTTTTGAAAAAAATTGAGCTATTGCTCTCGCCTCAAAATTTGTAGAATGAGAATTTTTGAAAATAATTTATGCAGAAATCCGTTTCAGGCTATTCTGAATCATATTCTGAAGTTTAACGCATTTTTTTATGTATGTATGTATGTATGTATGTATATATGTATGTATGTATGTATGTATATTAGGGTGGTTCAAAAAAAAAAAAAGTTCTGGGATTTTTGGTCCCCATTGCGTTTTTGCTTCCTCGGTATGTCAGGATGACCCTCCTAAAGTTTTAGCAAAAAATATTAATCCTAACCACTTTACCTGGGTCGATTTTTGCCAGTTATCGACTGCTATCGTAAACCAACCTCTAAATTGGGGCCGACGTGATGATTTGAAGGACGGATTTCAATTTTTTTAGGTCTATTTATGGGTTTTCGCATGCGCTGAACACGATGAACCTATTTATTTTACGCTCCGTCCACTAGTTATCCGGTAAACTGGCGGAGGGCACTGCTTGAAGATAGTAAAAATCGAAAATTTTCACCGAAAATGCTGTCGCCTGGTTAAGAATTGTACTAGAAACATGCTATTATGGTCGGATAATATGCTTTGGCATGTTCTGAACATGATTCCGTTTTTTACTATACTTTTTTACTTCGTTTATTGGCCATAAACCTCAAATTACTTGTAGGGTAATAGACAAATTCACCCTAATTTCACCAGAAATTATGTCGCGTTGATAATTTAAGGTCCCAAAATACCTTGTGCCGATAAAATTTGGTATTTTCCAGGATACTCGATACAAAGCCGTAGGTAATTTGGCAAGGACCTGAACCGGCATTGTACTTATTCGCCAAATATAGCGGCGAAATGGAGAAAATAGCTAAAATTTCCCATTTTTCTGTAAAATTCCTTAGTTTCCATCGGTTTTCCGGGGTCACATTCATAGTTCTGAATTGTCTGAACTGTGATTGGATTGTTAAATAATAAAATGATGCAGTATAATTGAAAATAATATGTAATATAATTTTAGTTTCACAAAACATAACATTTTAACGAAAATAACATTACAAAAAAAAAAAAAAAAATACGATGAAATATCGAAACATAAAAAAAATACCAAATTTTATCGGCACAAGGTATTTTGGGACCTTAAATTATCAACGCGACATAATTTCTGGTGAAATTAGGGTGAATTTGTCTATTACCCTACAAGTAATTTGAGGTTTATGGCCGATAAACGAAGTAAAAAAGTATAGTAAAAAACGGAATCATGTTCAGAACATGCCAAAGCATATTATCCGACCATAATAGCATGTTTCTAGTACGATTCTTAACCAGGCGACAGCATTTTCGGTGAAATTTTCGATTTTACTTATCTTCAAGCAGTGCCCTCCGCCAGTTTACCGGATAACTAGTGGACGGAGCGTAAAATAAATAGGTTCATCGTGTTCAGCGCATGCGAAAACCCATAAATAGACCTAAAAAAATTGAAATCCGTCCTTCAAATCATCACGTCGGCCCCAATTTAGAGGTTGGTTTACGATAGCGGTCGATAACTGGCAAAAATCGACCCAGGTAAAGTGGTTAGGATTAATATTTTTTGCTAAAAATTTAGGAGAGTCATTCTGACATACCGAGGAAGCAAAAACGCAATGGGGACCAAAAATCCCAGAACTTTTTTTTTTTTTGAACCACCCTAATGTATATATGTATGTGTCATTCCAGACGATAACTGTCCGTAGAATTGTGCTAGAAACTTCAAACAAATTTTAAAATGTTAAGGACACAAAACGAAAGTTCAAGATCGTTGGCCAGCATGATCGGATTACATCTTCGGGTTGAAATTTTCAAAAATGTAGTCAACATTTTCAAAATAGCCTGTTTTTTGCGATTTGTTGTGCGAAATAATTTTTTCAGCATACTAACATGTGGTATATTCGGAATCAGCGTAAAATTTCCTATAAGAATATGTATCAAGTTTTCAAAAATTTCAAAGTTGAAAAATCAGTCAAAAATCGAAATAATGCCGTTCGCTAGTTGTAAAAATCGGTAATATTTGCATGAAACATTTGCATGAAACATCTTCAAAAACTCGCTCATGGGGTCATGCTGCATGACTGGACGTTTTCTCTTTCTATTCCAAATTTTCTTAATCAGATACCTATCTATTTTACATGGTGTCACCCAACACAATGAGGTGAGAAGTTAAACAAGTTTATAAATGCAAACAATGCTACAAAATAAACCTTGATCAATTTTCACACTATTGAAAATCAAAATTATTTTCTGAACATACGATTTGAATAAAAATATTATATCATGGGCACCAAACGTCTATTTTTTCTAGATAAAAATGAAAAATATACAGTTGAAAACGTATTAACACCGTTTCATTTTAAAGATTAAAATTATCGGTCTACTGAACTGAAAAAAAATATCAAACATGAGCGTATCGGTAGTGAAATATTTACAAGGGAAATCTGGGAATTTTATCATATCGGTTGAACTCTCGCCTTTTCAACCCCAGATTGCAAACGTTTGACGCCGGTCTTCCCTTCTCCGGAAAGATAGTGAACGGCTCACCGTCCTCACAAAGAATGAAATCTGCCTCAACATGAAAAACAAGTAGGAAATCCAAGAACGAAATAAAAAGTTCCAATCATGCAGCATGATCGTATGAGCGAATTTTCGTTAGTCATCGTATTATATGATATTAGATTGTTTTGAAATTTGAGCTTTTTGAGTGCAAGTAAATTGTTAACTATTGATTTTATTGCAAAAAACGTATTCTAAATAATAATCTCCAGTTCAAATAGAGGTTTTAAATTTTTAGCTTTTTTGCAGTTTTCATCGATTTTTTAGCAAATTTTAATGAATTTCAAGTACATTTAACAGCATAATTTTTTACATAAATTTTTGAATGTTCTATTTCATAGTTAATAGACTTTATTTGAGCAATATTCTACCAGCAAATATGAATTAAACGATTTTTAGCCGTTTTTAGCTATTTTTAGTGATTTTTTTTTTTGTACATTTTTTGAAGTTTGACCAATTTAATGTGCTCAAAAAGTGTTGTGCAACGAACTCATCCTTTCTTTTGAAATGCTTGATTTTTTGGCGAAAGAACGAAGTTTTTATCTCAATTCTATCGAGAGTTATTGTCTGGAATGACACTTACATATATATATATATACATATAATATATATATATACACATATAAAAAAGCGTTAAAATCCAGGAATCATTTCAGAATGCCTCAAAACAGATTTCGATGAAGAAAATTTTTGAAAATTTTTATTTTAAAATTTTTGGCGCAATAGCTTTATTTTCCAAGAAAATTCGCTAATGGTGTGCCAAGTTGGGTGGGCAGTATAAATTCCTCACACATTGTACTCGTAACACGAAAGTATAGAATTAGTTGAAGAACAAAGTAGGTACGAGTCGACATGATTGATAAGTCGACGTTATAAGAAATTAACGTTTGCGGTTGCTAAAATTACTCCAACGACAATGATATTCATAGAAGAACGTCAAGGAGCTAAACCTGACGATCCTTGAAAATTTCATAAAAATCGGTCCATCTCTCAGTCGCTCAGTCTCTCTGAGTTTAGTATGTGTAGCTATCAAGTATTGAAGTTGAGGGTTAGAGAGGGTTGGTCAATAATTCAAAAACTCTTCTACGCCGACGTTTCGCTATATTTGTATAGCATCTTCAGGAGGGCTTAATAGTGGAGCAGGAAAAATGTTAGGTCCTCATAGCACGTTATACCTACAATCCTTGCTGGACACATAGTACTTGTACATTATTTTGTACACTTGTACACTATTGCGGTTGTGCCATATCTGGCTGATAATGACGTTGGTATTGGCTCCAGACTTTTTTACTCTCCTGAGAACTTGAATTGATTGAAAAATTTAATATACTTTCAGTGTGGGTGTGCCCATTTATTATTAGTAACTACTCCTTATAATTTTCTTTTTTGTTAAAAACTAAGTAGTCTATACCTACTTGAAATGGACATCCTCTTGACAATCACTGACACAAACCGGAATTTAATGAATTATTTATGGATTTATGGATTAACCGGAGCGTTATTTATACGAAAAATAAAGAGTTACAATGTTAAATCGATTTCGACGGATGATGGCCTAACTGATGATGGCCTAACATTGTAACTCTTTATTTTTCGTGGAAATAGACGTTTTTTCCCCCACTAATTTCAGTTTTGAAATGGGTTTCCATTACTTCGTCGCGAGTTATTTAGTTCGCACTTACACAAAAGCAAATTGATTTAGTTGAGACGAAACTATTTACCTACCTTCTACAATCAACATGAGTGTACATACCTACTTAATAGCCTATACCAAGTATCTCAATAGCTTAGTTGTCACCCACATTGTAAATTGGACAGTCTAGGGGATGGAGTTTTATGCAAATTATCTACTTTATGTTGTTATTCATTACTAACTCCATATCATGTAGTACATACTTTATTATAGTTTGCATCTTCTCCCACATCTACCACAAAATTTTATAAATATTTTAATGGGCTCAAACTAAGGTTTATATGTTAAGAACTGGTATAAATAAAATTGTTTTTTTCTCCTCATAGATTCCATCTTTGGTGGCTTAAGTAATAATAGAAATTTGATAATTATGATGAAAATTAACAATAGGATACCATGCAATACGTACGCTACGAGAAATCAATGAGAAAAAGGTTAGCATTCATCTTTCTCGCTCTAACAGCTCGTTTTCGTGTTTACTAAAACTCTCTATTACTCAACCAATCGCGATATAATTTAGAGTTTTAGTTAATTTATTTAGTATAATATTGATTTAGTTAATATAATTTAGAGGCATCTTTCAAGAACATATACCGAATTACCTACTGATTTTGAACGAAATCGGACCAACAGATGATAAGAAATTGACGTTATGGGAAATTCACGGTTGCGCATGCGCACAGATTACTGTTGATTTGATGGTTTTGAACATTATAGAGGACCGTCTAGGAGTCACTCCGAACAATACCTGAAAATTTCATCGGAATCGGTCTGAAACTTGGTATAGTTTAGGGCATGACAAGGATTTGCCACAGACTGACAGACACGGAACCAAAATTGATCAACAAGCTCTGAAACGCAAAAAGCAAGTGGAAATTTTGATTTTGGAGGACGAAAATGTTTTCGACTTCAATTACGAACACAAACATCTCTACCTTCGGTAGTGGGGAAGCAAAGCACGTAGGAACCCAAGAAAAAAAACGCTGCAAATTATTTCACAAAGGTTTATTATTTTTTCAATTGAGTATGATCGTAGTTTTAGTTGGCTAGCGTACGTCATAAGGCCTGTCCAGACGCCTCGGCGTGTCCTACTTCGAGTTGCCACAACCTATACTTCTATAATTATATACGCATGTTTATATTTCTCGATTTGAGGTCCTATCTATTCAAATAGTTATTGCCTTAATAATATCATTATCTAAGTACGTACGAAAAGTCGAGAGGATATGTTATTAAATAAGCGTAGGAAAAGCATTGGTATTAACACACAAATATGACCTAAAAACATATATTTATGCCTTGAAGGAATGCTGTACCCACCTCATGGTGCCGCGGTGTATTATATGGGTATATGACACGTAAAAGTAATAAATATCCATTCACCTACACACCTCTGCTACGCCCCTGGTCACTCCAGCCACCAAAAGGTGCCGCGGCGCCTCCACTGACTCCACCCACCCGCGAATTAATAGATTGGAGCCCAGCCTATTCGACTCAAATCTATTTCATTAGGACGTCCCTCTGAAGCTAGGTAATATAAGCAAGGCTTCGCATATTATAGGAGGGGCGCCCAATTGAAATTGATGACCGTGACGCATTTTTATGGGTTGTATTCGTGTAATCCGTGTAATGAGTCCGTCGAATTGTCAGCATCCCATTTCGACCGACAGAGTGATTGGTGACGTGACTGGTATCACAGCTTGTTTCTTTTACCGAATTTTTGAAGAAAATTAAGCTATTGCTCTCGCCTCAAAATTTGTAGAATGTGAATTTTTGAAAAAAATTTATGCAGAAATCCGTTTCAGGCTATTCTGAATCATATTCTGAAGTTTAACGCATTTTTTTAATGTATATATGTATGTATGTATGTATATATGTATGTATGTATGTATGTATATATGTATGTGTCATTCCAGACGATAACTGTCCGTAGAATTGTGCTAGAAACTTCAAACAAATTTTAAAATGTTAAGGACACAAAACAAAAGTTCAAGTTCGTTGGCCAGCATGATCGGATTACATCTTCGGGTTGAAATTTTCAAAAATGTAGTAAAAAATTTCAAAATAGCTTGTTTTTTGCGATTTGTTGTGCGAAATAAGTTTTTCAGAATACTAGTATGTGGTATATTCGGAATCAGCGTAAAATTTCCTATAAGTATATGTATCAAGTTTTCAAAAATTTCAAAGTTGAAAAATCTGTCAAGTCAAAAATCGATAAATAGCAATGAAATCGAAGATTTCTTCAAAAATTCGCTCATGGGGTCATGCTGCATGACTGGACTTTTTGGATCCTTCTTAGCTCTTATCACCAGTGTATTATACGTATATATTTATTATATTTTATTTAATACCATTATATATCTTACATGTGGTACACTTGACAATTGCAATGTCTATTATTATTTTTTTTTTTTTTTAGATTCTTCATTTCTTTTTCATAATACAAATACATAAAGATTGAAAATAAAAATACTCTTTAAAAAATAATACAGATTGCTTAAAAAAAATACAGAAACTTATCCTCTATGTCGGCATAGCCCGTGGCAGGGAGATGAGTCGTACCTCAGCTAGGAAAATGACAAATGTTCATAAGTGGTTACTTATTTTAAAAAGAGAAAAAGAAACACGCTTCTTTTAAAGAGAATACAATAATATTGTTCCAGCTGCAATGGATCGGAGTGCAATAAAAAAAATAAAAACACGTACCCATCCAACATAGAAAAATATAATAGGTAATGAAGTTAAAAAAGTCCAGTCATGCAGCATGACCCCATGAGCGAATTTTTGAAGAATATTACCGATTTTTACAACCAGCGAACGGCATTATTTCGATTTTTGACTGATTTTTCAACTTTGAAATTTTTGAAAACTTGATACATATTCTTATAGGAAATTTTACGCTGATTCCGAATATACCACATGTTAGTATGCTGAAAAAAATTATTTCGCACGACAAATCGCAAAAAACCGGCTATTTTGAAATTTTTGACTACATTTTTGAAAATTTCAACCCGAAGATGTAATCCGATCAAGCTGGCCAACGAACTTGAACTTTCGTTTTGTGCCCTTAACATTTTAAAATTTGTTTGAAGTTTCTAGCACAATTCTACGGACAGTTATCGTCTGGAATGACACATACATACATACATACATACATACATATATACATACATATATACATACATACATACATATATACATACATAAAAAAATGCGTTAAACTTCAGAATATGATATGGCCTGAAACGAATTTCTGCATAATTTTTTTTTCAAAAATTCACATTCTACAAATTTTGAGGCGAGAGCAATAGCTTAATTTTCTTCAAAAATTCGCTAAAAGCAGCAGTATAGCAGAAGTTTATAACACGATGAAGTGTTTTTTGAGTTTCTGACTATTTTTACAGTTTTTATTTATAAGCGCCGATCTCAGGGTTTCTGGAAGAGCATTAAACCCACGTACACCTCGTGCTGGGTATGAGTTGTAATCAAGAGTAGTGCGAAAATATGGAATAGTCATAGAGTTGCAAGAATGGAATCTGGTGTAAATTAAATGGTTAGGCGTAGAAAAACTTTTTTCTTTCAAGATCTGTTTAATGCAATAAAGCTCCATCACCGAGGGAAATTGTAAAAATATTCAAATGTTTAAATAAGGGTTCGGTATGATTATCTTCGATGACTGCCAATAAAGACTAGATTTGAAAGAGCACAACCTATCCGGCGGTCCCTTCCCCTTATTTGATAACCTCACATATTCCTGGAATTAAACGAGCCCCTGATTACTATTTTGTAATTACAGTACGTAAAGGTAACCTACTTTAACGGCGATTCTAGTCGCTATCCCCCTACCAATATAGAGTCGTACAGGCGGTAACCGCCTCACCTATCACTTGGAGCCAAATACAGTTATTAGAACCCAACAACAGATAAAATAAATGAGTTGATATTTTTAATGTCCAAAAAATATGTTGCAACTATCATTGGGAAGTGTAAGCTTGAAGTGTAATGAAGGGGCCGAAAAAATAGGTCGAAAAGCAAAGAAATTCGCTTCGGAGCTCACTCAGATGTTAAAAGAAATTTCAATTATTTCAGATTTCAATATCCTACAGTCAAAAGGTAATAAATGACCCACAGTCAAAAATTCTTGATATAATTACCACTGCGTTAGCTCGTCTCGCTGTCTTGCAAAAATTCAAATCACCGGCCATCCTTAAGTAACGAAACATGTCAAAATCCATCAAAATATGTAAGTAGTTTCTCACATTTCACATAGAAAAAGTACCACGCGACTAACGAATTTCAATTTATTAGAGGTAGCTTCATTTTATTAAAAATTTCACAACAACTTACCAGTGTTTTTAAGATTCCTAAATTCAAAAAAGTCCAGTCATGCAGCATGACCCCATGAGCGAATTTGAAGATGTTTCATGCAAATATTACCGATTTTTACAACTAGCGAACGGCATTATTTCGATTTTTGACTGATTTTTCAACTTTGAAATTTTTGAAAAATTGGTACGTATTTTATAGGAAATTTTACGCTGATTCCGAATATACCACATGTTAGTATGCTGAAAAAATTATTTCGCACAACAAATCGCAAAAAACAGGCTATTTTGAAATTTTTGACTACATTTTTGAAAATTTCATCCCGAAGATGTAATCCGATCATGCTGGCCAACGAACTTGAACTTTCGTTTTGTGTCCTTAACATTTTAAAATTTGTTTGAAGTTTCTAGCACAATTCTACGGACAGTTATCGTCTGGAATGACACATACATACATACATATATACATACATACATATATACATACATATATACATATATACATATATACATACATAAAAAAATGCGTTAAACTTCAGAATATGATTCAGAATAGCCTGAAACGGATTTCTGCATAAATTTTTTTCAAAAATTCACATTCTACAAATTTTGAGGCGAGAGCAATAGCTTAATTTTCTTCAAAAATTCGCTAAAAATTACCCCTGAATTTTTTCAGATTTTTTGCGTTACAAAAACCCACTAGCTCGATTTTGGTTTTTGAAATAAGCTTGTTCTGCCAATATCAGACTTTTGAATATAACTTTTACAAACTTCTTTGAAAAATTGTGAAACTTCGTATACTGACGTTTTGGGGGCGCTGAACTCGAATATGCAGTCAAAACAAGTCGACAGCAACAACTTTTGATAGTTTGGAATCTCAAAATCGTCAAAATCATGTCAAAAAATGACAATTTTTCAAAATTCATTGTAAAATTATGAAAATTTGTATTTTTACGTATTTCTGTTAGAATTTTCATTAAATTCAACAAAAAAAGCAAATTTTTAATATTTAATTTTTTGTTTTTATTTTATTGGTATTTAGGTCGCTAAACTCAAATTTGATGTTGAAAATTCATTATGAGCAGAAAAAAGATAATAATTATACAATGATAATAAACTATAATAATAAATTCATTCTGTATATCATTTTTTGAAAGCAAATTCGAGTTCAGCGACTCAAAAAACATAAGAATACGAATTTTCATAATTTTACAATGAATTTTGAAAAATTGTCATTTTTCGACACGACTTTGACGATTTTGAGATTCCAAACTGTCAAAAGTTGTTGCTGTCGACTTGTTTTGACTGCATATTCGAGTTCAGCGACCCCAAAAAACGTAGGTATACAAAGTTGCACAATTTTACAAAGAAGTTTGTAAAAGTTATATTCAAAAACCTGATGTTGGAAAAAAAAAGTATTTCAAAAACCAAAATCGAGCTACAGGCGTAGGTTTTTGTTATACAAAAATCTGAAGAAAAAAATTCAAGGGTCTTTTTTTGACAATTTAAACCAAATTTCGGGTGGAGGTCATAAAAATTCCACCTTTCTCAAAATAGCGGGCACCCTAACCTCATAGGTACGCCTTTTTCGCGAAAAAAAAAAAAAAAAGTTCCAGTCATGCAGCATGATCTGATGAGCGAATTTTTATAAATGGTCGTATTACATTTATGTTAAATTCTGTTGAAATTTGAGCACTTTGGGGACAAATAAAAATTTTATTATACATTTTATAGCAAACTAACTTTGTGTCAGTAATATTCCAATGAACAAACAATTTTGTGGATTTTTACAATTTTTTCAAGTGCTTTTTAGCTTATTTTAATGAAATTTTGGTACATTTTTCAGTACAATTTTGTGCTTAAATTTTTAAATGTCCTAGTTCATGTTCGAATATTTTTTTTTCGAGTAGCATTCTGCTAAAAAATAGAAATTTGTTAATTTTTAGCGGTTTTTTTTGCCTTTTTTAGTGATTTTTTAAGCACATTTTTTGAAAATTGACCAATTTAATGTGCTCAAAAAGTGTTGTCCAACGAAATCATCCTTACTTTTGAAATGCTTGATTTTTTGGCGAAGGAACGAAGTTTTTATCTCAATTCAATCGAGAGTTATCGTCTGGAATGACACACACACACACACACATATATATATATATATATATATTAATTTGAGTTGTTACAGAAGGTTGGAAAAGATAGGAAACACTTAAATAAACTTACAAAATTGAGAGAGAATATTTCGCTGTGTCAGCGTCGTCAGCTCTAGTGAAGACTTCTTCACTAGAGCTGACGACGCTGACACAGCGAAATATTCTCTCTCAATTTTGTAAGTTTATTTAAGTGTTTCCTATCTTTTCCAACCTTCTGTAACAACTCAAATTAATATTACACGCGAGTGTTTTCATCTTTCATCAAAACTATATATATATATATATATATATATATATATATATATATATATATATATATTAATTGCTATGCAATTCTTAGGCCGACCCCCAACAATTTTTTATGTAACGTCCCCATTTAAAATATCAGGGTACACGAAGCGCAAGGTCGTGGGTTCGAATCCAAGCCAGGCTTGAAAATTTTTTTATTTTTTTTTATCATGAGACGAAGGTCGTGGGTTCGAATCCCAGCCAGGCTTGCAATTTTTTTTACAAAATACAATAAGAATTGCATAGCAAATTATCCCCGTTTTCTACACAGTAGAAAAGAGACAAGATCCGGCGAGGCGCGAAGCGCCGAGTATAGATTAGGGGGTCCAGGGGGGCGAAGCCCCCCTGGCGGGGTCAAGGGGCGGACCCCTTCGAGGCCCGAAGGGCCGAGTATATATATATATATACATATAAAAAAGCGTTAAAATCCAGGAATCATTTCAGAATGCCTCAAAACAGATTTCGATGAAGAAAATTTTTATTATAAAATTTTTGGAGCCATTGCAATAGCTTTATTTTCTAAGAAAATTCGCTAAAAAAAAAAATAAATAAATAGGTAAATAAAAAAAAATAATAATAATAATTACATAGATCGGTCTTACCAACAACCAACGTGTTATTTTCGTGGCAATAACATTTTTTTCAATATCTGCGTTTTGTTTTGAAATTGAAATCAATTTCCACGCCTCCATAGCAAGTAGTGATTTAGTTTGTAAACCGATGACTAACCGGGATCGTAAACCACGGCGTTCAAAAATAAAATTCATCACCTCGATAGTGCTGAGTGCTGAGCTAGTCTTTCCAGGAGGTAGTTTAATGATGACTAAACAGACGCCTTTGTCTCCTTGAATCTAAAACGGAACGGAAAGCGAAATAAACCGCCGAGTCTACCAGTAATGATCGTCGAAGTAGATAATGACGAAGGGGTTTGACTCACTCAACATTCTCCTTACAGCTCGTGGAACAACTAGCTCCGCACGAAATTGAAATTTAGTTATGATTTTCTCAAACCCAAAGAATCAAAAGAAATGGTTCACTACCAATTTTATGTACCTACTCTTTCTGAATGATAATTCACCAATTCAAAAACTCGTAAACGAGTTCCACTATCTGCTTTACAAGCAGATACCATGTTACATGGATATGTCTTTGATTGGGGATCATAACCGTTGTCCTCGAGAGTTGTAAACAAATCCTTTAACTTTAAACAAATCCCTGGGCCGCATCCGGACTATTCCAACAAAACAACGGTTTTACTTATAGAAATGTTGAAAATTGTGGAGAGAAGCAACTACAATGAGTTGTTGTTAACAGTCGACTGTTGTCAAGAGGATAAAAATGTTTCCTATGGAGTGGAGTAAATGATGCTATTGCTTTACGTTAAGAATATTGTAACCGGCTTATTAAAATTGTTTATTGTTCAATCAACTTAGTTTAGGAATGTAGCCAGGTACGTAAGGAGGGGGAAAATTGGTAGCTTGAGATGTGAACATTTATCACATAAATCGAGCGCTTTCCAACGAGTGGCGAACGATTTCTGTGCGATGAAAACTGCGGAAGTTCCATTCCCCTAGTAACGACTGGGTTGTACGTGAAAAACACTGAAATTGTGACATCAATTTTGCGTCACGGAAATTTTTGGTTGACCCCCCAGAGCAAAGACATCTCCATGTCAAAATTGAGTAGGTCATCGATGTTTACAGTCCAATCAACTTAGTTTAGGAATGTAGCCAGGTACGTAAGGAGGGGGAAAATTGGTAGCTTGAGATGTGAACATTTATCACATAAATCGAGCGCTTTCCAACGAGTGGCGAACGATTTCTGTGCGATGAAAACTGCGGAAGTTCCATTCCCCTAGTAACGACTGGGTTGTACGTGAAAAACACTGAAATTGTGACATCAATTTTGCGTCACGGAAATTTTTGGTTGACCCCCCAGAGCAAAGACATATCCATGTCAAAATTGAGTAGGTCATCGACCCAACATATTAGCGGGAACTAACGAGGCCCCCATAACTAACCCATTAGTGTGGGACAAGGGATTTATATAATGAATTCCGGGTAACCAATGTGAATCTGTCATTATTATCCTATCAAAAAAATGAATCTGACGACTGTTTCGGGAACCTCGGAATCTCTCCTTTCCCATGGATTCATGATAAATCAACTTTCTCCTTTGCGTTCATAAAAAATACGGAATTGAAAGAAATGGGGACACATACGGAACTATTTGCAAAGTCAAAAAGTTTCGTATGTGTCACAACGCTATATTAAAATCCATCTAGCGTGTAAATACATTAGGGCATCTCAAAAATACCTAAAACAAGTTGTCAATCCCTTAGTAAAAATTCAGATTCGTTGGACACATGATGTTGTGTATACAGGGTGATTCCCTCGCAGATGCAAAAAAAAAAAAAAAAATTTGAGTGAAACTACATCAAAAATGGAGTAAAATGCCGCCAACTGCATATTTTTATCTCAATCCGTTCTCGAGATATGATTTTTAAAGGTTTTTCAGGAAAACCGTGTTTTTTTCCTTTTAAACTCAATTTTCTCCACTTTACTTCACTCAATTTTAACTTTTGACCACATTTTCGGAATCAGCATTAAATTTACTACAAAATTAATGTACTTGGGTCCTTAAAAGTACCATCCCAAGGCCCTCACATCAGCTCAAACATTGACGATTTTGAAAAAAGAATAATTCTGAAAATCTTTAAAACTTTACTACTCTTCCAAAACGAATCCTGGAAACTGGCAAATCTCATGAAAACTTCTTCGTCTAATACTCTTTCCAACGGCATAATCAAGTTCACTTTTATTTTGTTATTTAGTGGAAAAAATTATGTTTTAATGCAAAAAAAGTGCGTTTTTCAATGAAATTGTTGGTTTTCTCGAAAAATGACCCTCCATGAACCTACGAGTATGGGGTCGGTTTCTATGTATTTTTTCACGCTGTGTCAAATGGTAAAACTCGAATATCTCTCCAACTCCGTTATAAACCGAGTTTTACTTAAAATCGCAAATGTTTAGTTTGTTTGTTACGATTAAATGTACGTGTGTTATGGGGAAAAACTTGTTAATTAAAGTGTAAAACTCGATTATAACGTTGTTGAGAGATCTGCAAGAGTTTCCATTCGATCCAGCGAGAAAAAATACATAGAAACTGACCCCATACTCGTTGGTTCATGGAGGGTCATCTTTCGAGAAAACCAACAATTTCATTGAAAAACCCACATTTTTTAACATTAAAACATTATTTTCTCCCCTAAATAACAAAATAAAAGTAAAATTGATAATACCGTTGGAAAGCATATTAGATGAAGCAGTTTTCATGAGATTTGCCAGTTTCCAGGATTCGTTTTGGAAGAGTAGTAAAGTTTTAAAGATTTTCAGAAATATTATTTTTTCAAAATCGTCAATGTTTGAGCTGATGTGAGGGTCTTCGGATGGAACTTTTTAAGAACCAAAGTACACTATTCTTATAGGAAATTTAATGCTGATACCGAAAATGAGGTTGAAAGTTAAAATTAAATGAGGCAAAGTTGAGAAATCCGAGTTTAAAATGAAAAAACACGGTATTCCTGAAAAAGCCTTTAAAAAATTCTATCTCGAGTACGGATTGAGATAAAAATATGCGGTTGGCGGCATTTTACTCCATTTTCGATGTAGTTTCACCCAAATTTTTTTTGCATGTACGAGGGAATCACCCTGTATAGTTTAGTGGTCTGAAAGCTCGCATCTAAAAAACACCTAACAAGTAGTCAATCCCTTAGTAACAATTCAGGTTAGGATAACTTATAGGACAGAAAGTTGTATATAGTTTCGTGGTCTGGATGCTGTCAAGCTCGGCATCTCGAAAATACATAACATCAAGTAACCAATCCCTTTTGTTTTTTTTTTGGTGTTTCTCTGCTCTGTGTTTAAGTAGCAAATATATCAATAAATGAATATTTTTACGAGATTAAGCTTGAAAATAAACCCCAAAATCATGTATCCTAAGTAGCAATTAAATGTCTTCGAAAATTCATTATTTCACAATTTTTTCACTTTCAGAGCAATTGCGCAGTTTTAGTGCGGGATTACGACCGATTTTGCGCACAACAACAAATCAGGTCATTTCTTCACGAAAATTTTTGTAAAAATTTTAATGTGGAATAAAAAATAACGAAGTTAGTGCGCACCACGCACGTTATGGGCATGCGCACATGTGCAAAAAATATCGCACCCGACCTAGAATAAGGGTACAACTCAAAAATCGCGATTTTTGAGTTAGTTGTGGTTCTGAGAAGTAGAAACGGTCTAGTTTGTCTGTAGAAGGTGGAGATATGTGTAGGGCACTCTAATTCCGCTAGAGAGTGCGTGTGTCTTTCTTCTATGGAGGGAGTAACCAATTCACGTCCTAGAAGAAAGACACAACTCAGATGAGTTCACATAGTCTGTGTCTCGTTTTGAGTTGTTTCCTTTTTGTGTGGACAATTTTAACTTGTGTCTTTCTTTTCTGAACATTTTGGATCCTGACTGGTGAGATTTCAGTGTTTGAGTTGGAACAACTCAAAAATTCTTAAAAAATCAACAAAACCGTTCCCCCCACTCCCTTCCCACTGTCAAAAAAACTATTTATTCACCATGGGGCGTTAGAGTAATAATGTAGGAAACAAGTTTCGCAAAGATAAATTATGTTCATCGTGTTCCAAAGAACGGGTAGCCAATGGTGTGGAAGGAAAACTTTGAATGCGATTTGCCAAAAAGACAATGTTTGGGTTGTACCCTTATTCTAGGATGGGTGCGATATATTTGAGATCTATGGAAATAATCAGGAGAGTTACCGTTTGATTTTTTCTTCTACTAAATTAATTTAATAGGAAAGTTAAAGGGGGGAGGGGGGTAAATACAGTTAGAGTGATAATAATAGGGTGTGCGCATGCGCATTTCTCGCTGTCTATCGCTCCAAGTTACAATAAGAAAAGTCCAGTCATGCAGCATGACCCCATGAGCGAATTTTTGAAGAAATCTCCGACATTTCAGTCGCTATTGATCGTGTTGAGAAATTTTAGTTTATGATTTTGATAGACAAACATGGAATCAAATTATTAACACATGCACAGAGTAAACTCATCAGTTGTGATTACATTTTTTTTTTTTTTTTAAAGCACCTACTACCTACGTTTTAAACAGCATGGTTCTAGGATTGGTTATACAGGGATACTTCCATAAGAGTAGTTCAATCTGAATTTGGACAATGTTTCATGCAAATATTACCGATTTTTACAACTAGCGAACGGCATTATTTCGATTTTTGACTGATTTTTCAACTTTGAAATTTTTGAAAACTTGATACATATTCTTATAGGAAATTTTACGCTGATTCCGAATATACCACATGTTAGTATGCTGAAAAAATTATTTCGCACAACAAATCGCAAAAAACAGGCTATTTTGAATTTTTGACTACATTTTTGAAAATTTCAACCCGAAGATGTAATCCGATCATGCTGGCCAACGAACTTGAACTTTCGTTTTGTGTCCTTAACATTTTAAAATTTGTTTGAAGTTTCTAGCACAATTCTACGAACAGTTATCGTCTGGAATGACACATACATACATACATACATACATATATACATACATACATACATACATACATACATATATACATACATACATACATACATAAAAAAATGCGTTAAACTTCAGAATATGATTCAGAATAGCCTGAAACGGATTTCTGCATAAATTTTTTTCGAAAATTCACATTCTACAAATTTTGAGGCGAGAGCAATAACTTAATTTTCTTCAAAAATTCGCTAAAAGGAAGCTAAGTTGCCTACCCAACTTGGCAGATATTTTCTTTCGTGAGGGTTGGAAACAAATTGAAGGCATTTTCTTGGTCACGTTAAGAGATATTAGCGTATAATCCAATTGTATTCATCTAAGCTTGTTTGCCTTCCAAGAGGACCGTCTATCGGGTGACCGTTATGAAGCCACTGGTATGTACCTACCGTATACATACCTGGAAATATCCGACAATAATCTTATATTAGTGTTCCTAAAACGCTGCAAATTATTACACAAAGGTTTATTATTTATGTCAGCCCTCTACGTAGATCTCTGGTCCATAATTATTAAACGCCGCTTATAGTATATTTAGTATCGGAACTCGGAGCTTCGGACCTCACAAATGGGTTCAGTTGATAAACAAAACAATTTATACCAAGCCATACCAAGCCAGAAATAGTCAACAATTTATGTACGAAATTATGCTAAAAACTTGAACTTCATTAACTTTTGTTTTAAAAAATCTATAAAATTGCAAAAAAGTCCAGTCATGCAGCATGACCCCATGAGCGAATTTTTGAAGAATATTACCGATTTTTACAACTAGCGAACGGCATTATTTCGATTTTTGACTGATTTTTCAACTTTGAAATTTTTGAAAACTTGATACATATTCTTATTAGGACGAACTTGAACTTTCGTTTGTGTGTCCTTAACATTTTAAAATTTGTTTGAAGTTTCTAGCACAATTCTACGGACAGTTATCGTCTGGAATGACACATACATACATACATACATATATAGTACATACATAACATATATACCTACATACATAAAAAAATGCGTTAAACTTCAGAATATGATTCAGAATAGCCTGAAACGGAATTTCTGCATAAAAGTTTTTCAAAATTCAAACTTCCACAAATTTTGAGGCGAGAGAGCAATAGCTTACTAATTTTCTTCAAAAATTCGCGTAAAATAGCCTAAAATCCAAAATCTTTCTTGAATAGAAGAGTATCATTCAGAATACTTTTTTTTACATAAAATTAATAGCTAACATTTTCTTTTCAGTTGTCCAAGTATCAGGATAAGGGTCAAAACGAAATAAACGTCCTTATTGCCGAGCTTTCGGTTTATAGTAAAACCCATCTTCCAGGGCTCAAGGAACATTCACAGTGTCGAAATTTTCTTTTCACTCATAAATCTCCAATTTCTATACAACTGAAATATACGAAAAAAAGACACTTTTTCACCTATTTTTGGCTCATAGCACCCAGGGGTGTGGAGCGATCGAGCTGGCGAGAAGTTAGGACCAACTAGACCCCAAGTGGAGTCTATGTGCGAGATTTTTTAAGTCAATTCTAAGGCCTTTTATGGCCCTCAGCCCGGGCGGCGGACGGCGAACGGCGGACGGACATTTCAAATTTGGATTCTACGCACCTTGAAACGTAAAGTGACAAAGTTTGAAGGGGGGTTATAATAATTTTTTGCTATACGATCAATAGGCTTATTATTGGAAATAATAAATTAAAAAGTCCAGTCATGCAGCATAACCCCATGAGCGAATTTTGAAGAATATTCCGATTTTTACAATCAGCGAACGGCATTATTCCGATTTTTGCTGATTTTTCAACTTTCAAATTTTTGAATACTTGATACATATTCTTATAGGAAATTTTACGCTGATTCCGACTATACCACATGTTAGTATGATGAAAAAATTATTTCGCACAACAAATCGCAAAAAACAGGCTATTTTGAAATTTTTGACTACATTTTTGAAAATTTCAACCCGAAGAGTAATCTGATCATGCTGGCCAACGAACTTGAACTTTCGTTTTGTGTCCTTAACATTTTAAAATTTGTTTGAAGTTTCTAGCACAATTTTACGGACAGTTATCGTCTGGAATGACACATACATATATACATACATACATACATACATACATACATTAAAAAAATGCGTTAAACTTCAGAATATGATTCAGAATAGCCTGAAACGGATTTCTGCATAATTTTTTTTCAAAAATTCACATTCTACAAATTTTGAGGCGAGAGCAATAGCTTGATTTTCTTCAAAAATTCGCTAAAAGGACTATACATATTTGAAATCACGAATGAAATTAATGAAAATGAATGATTCTGAGTTCATATTCATTTGTCAAAGGTACGTAGATGAAGTTGTAGTCGCTGTGGTCACCTTCGTTACAAATTATTTGAAAATTGTTATTATAGCGATAGGAGACTTGGTCCATGCACTAATTTTCGACCACAACAAATTCTCGCCAAGATGGCTCAGATATTTGTGAGTTATTGTACGTTCATGACTGTCACAGTGGGCCAGAAGAATGATAAGGATAACCACGCATGAGCTATGAATTAATGTTTATTAACATAGTTAACACAAATATAACCACCACGAACTTGAGGGAGTGATGGGAGCCGCAACCACTCGCGATCCGCGCTTCCATAAACGACTCACGAAACGTAGGAACTAAATCACTCGTTAATCACTAACTTCCGTTTTTAAATAATTGTGGAACCCATTTCAAAACGGAAGTTAGTGAAACAAACGTTATCTATTACCACGAAAAAATGGGGGGTTAGAGCCAGTTTTCATCTCTGAGCTAACGTCCCATCATCTTAACCCAAACAGTTAAGGAATTTTAATTTTTTAACTCTTTCTTTTAAACTTCGATTCTCTTCTTGAGCTCTTGAGACAAAATTTCAGATCGAATTTTTAACCCACTTCCCGATATCCAATCGAGCTGAAATTTTGCACACGAGTTCATGCTGGCATACGTTTTGTAGTGGATTTAGATATGTTTTACTTGGCGTAGGTAGACCAAGTCGACATTTATATCCCGGTTATGCGGGTTGGTCCCCCGGGTCATTCCCGCGAGGAATGTGAGCGGATCCGCCAAGGTCAACTGGTTTGGCGGACTGAAAGGGGAGATAGTTTCGTGTCGCAGCCGCGTGGAGCGCTGGGCTCGCGTAGCAAGTGCTGGGTTCGATCAGTTTGGTACTGAGCCGTTTTGTAATATTCCGGCCTTAGATTTATATCTGAAAGGGGAATATG